>JBAMBA010000163.1:0-491661 GCA_037043685.1 Drosophila hawaiiensis
GGTCTAGGTTCGTCCACAAGAGCTGTGAAATGAAGTTTTCAAAAATTGACTATTCAATATTACGGACAAACATTCGTTCTGGCGTCATATTTTTGTTATTGTTGTTGTTGGTGCTACGATTTTCAGTTAACTTTCGAGGTGAACTATGCGAATAGAAGAGAAATGCTAATGACATTTGCCGTTGGCACTGCTTGCGTTGCTGCTGCTGCTACCAAGTGGTAAACGAACAGAGAACATATTGTGAAGGCGACAAATTGAGATGAAATTGATATTTACTCGTGCGGGTTGTTGGCTCATTAAATTGTGATTTGCTTTAGCTGCGACTCCTTGGCGATGCTCCTGCTATGGCAACAATAACAATGCCAATAAGAAGAGCACAAGCAGCTGCACCAGCAACAAAAGCCGCGTTTTGTTACTTTGTTGTCGTCGTCGCTTCGTCAAAGGCCCATCAGGAGTCAAAACTGAAGAAGAAACTGCTTTTGCTGTTTGTGTCACACTTGTGTGTGTTTTTGTTCACTTTGATATTCAATTAATTATGGTTAGAGCGACAGATGCATTTGCATTCATTGTACGCGCACTTATAAACAACACGCAGCACACGTACTTGATGTTTGCATTTAGAACAAAAAAAATAAAATAAATAGCTATCAACACATCCGACTTTTGGAGCCGCAAAAAAACTACTGAATAAATACTCAAGCAATCGAGCCATTCGATACCATGCCAAATGTGAGCGGCATACGATTAAGTATCGGCTACTTGTTAGCATCGACAGCTGATTGCTATGCACAGCTAGGTGGCAGCCTTTCGGTATTATGTTTGCCGTTTTGAACGACAGCTCTGTTGTTTATATGAATTTTTTTGATTATTAAAACTATGCAAAATGTTGTTATTCTATATATTTAGTCAGCTTATTGCTATTTACCTTAATGGCATTCGGATAAGTATTATTTGAAATCAGCTGTGTGCGAAAAATATTCGATAACATCAGGAATTGCTACATCGCTTTGCACTCATACTTGCATAAGCGTTGTAATTTAGTAGTTGATGTCTTCCCGAAATTACATTGTCTGGCAACGCTGTTTAAAAAACACGCAGAGATGGCGCTTTCAGCTTAAGTTTTTAGTATGACTAGCAGATGGCGCTATTCATTTTAAAAACACTGAACTGACTGACATTTGATTAAATTAAAGAACATGCGTGAAGTAAATGCGTATAAATTGAATTTCCTTCCACACTGTTGAGTAATTTCAAATTATCTGTCAATGTTCTTCAAATATGATGTTTTGATGATGTTGTAGCTCTTATCAATAGGCGTGGGTGATAAGTTGTCGTCAGACATTTCCCTAGTCATAACATGTATAAATAGTTGTTTTGCATATTAGAACACAGTTATTTATAGACTCCCACGTAAAGAGCTGTCGATAAGCTAAAAACTAGATGTGAGCAGGCGGCACACAGTTTTCGCATTTAATGGCATTTAAATCTAGTTCGGTTTCAACTGGCAGCTTTCAATTCGCAACTCGCTTACCTGCCAGCACTCTGCCAGCCAATGCACATTCCCAGACTGACACAGGGTTCGATTCCCGACAACAATATGTGGAAACAACACCAGAGAGGCTGCTCGACTAGCAAATACCTTGTAACCCAGTTTCCTTAACATTAAGCAATGTCGCACGGCCTTCGTAGGCACACCGAAAACTAAATATACATTTTATTATTATTATTATTATTATTATTGTTATTATTATTACTTTTAAGTTTGTTTATATGTTTTGTGTCTAACAACTGTTTGAGTGAAAGGTTTGTCTGCACCTGTCTCGAATCCACAACTTAGGACTGATTCTTCTATATGAAACAAAGGTCTGATGATGATCATTGCTATGGGTGATTCCTGTAAGTCTGTATTTTATATTTATTGAGTGTTTTATTTATGTTAAGAGCTGAACTTTTGGTTCAACCTGCTTCAACTAATCCGATTGGTAGGGTTTCATCGCGGAGTTTGCAGCGAGGATCAGATCGTCTTTCTGAGGATCTTTGGTTTATTTTTGTAATCGATTGAGAGGTGCTTGGGGCCAATCAGTAATAGTTATCCTTCTGCTCTTCGGAGAGCTTGTTCCACTGCTGGTCGGCGGATCTGCGCAGCTCCGATTGCCGTCCAGTTATACGGTCCTTACCAATCTCATCCAACATGGTGAAATTGGAAAATTTGAAACACTTTTAGACGGTAAAAAATAAACGCTTTATGATATTATACTGTACTCCACTCGAACTTGTCCGAATTAGTCTCAAATCTTGCTGTGATGAAAGTGTGACAGAAGTGTTAAACTTAAGGCCACAAAAGGTGCTCATCTAACTGGGGCAGTGAAAGTGTTAAGGAACCTCGCTCAGAGGCTGCAACAATATATGCAACAGTAGCCTTGCGGCCAGCTGTAAACAGCCCGAAAAAAGGCACGAATCGAGTTGCATCGGTTGAGCTATATTTAAAATTCCTTATTCCTTCCTGCACAGCTGGGTAAGCAAAACATTTGCTGATCTCTCGACCGAATGTTCGTATGGCAGCTATATGATATAGTTATCCCATTCGGCCCTAGTCTTCATAATTTCCAAGTTTATGGATGGTCAAAACGGTATATATCAGTGCGATACACACTTCGCGACCCGCTCAAAATTGCCCACTGCAAGGATATAAAAATGAATTAAGCCTTTCAGTTTTTCGGACACACACACACACACAAATACACACCTATAATCACATAAACAAACAATATGGTCAAATAAATTGTGGGGCTTTGATTTTATTTCGTGCGAAAGCTGCGTGAAAAAAGGGTTAAAATCGGCTGCTCGAATAACAACGTCGCAACGCTAGACAGAGGGCGGTGGATGCTGAGGGGGGCTGTGCTGACCCTAGTGCAGAGACTAAGAGCTCAAGATGGAAGACTCGGCAACATCCTTTGAGTCATCGAGATGTGCGAAATGACAACTTGAACATTTTCAAATGGCTTCATGTAGAATATACATTTATGTACAGTGTCTCTCAGCTAAACTGAAGCAGCGCCTAGCAAAAAGTTTAAAGTGCTATAAGGTTTAAACAAAAAAGCAAACGCAAAATGTTTAAATGCCAATTTGTTTTATGTTATATCACGTTTGAAAAGGAAACTTGAGTTTTTATTAAAATACTAATAAATTAATTAAAATTAGTTAAAAACTGAAAACATATCCAAAATACATGTCAACGCTTCTTTGGAGCAGTCTTAGAAAAGTAACATATTAAGCGTATAAAAACTTAAATAAGGATGTTAATACTTAGTATGGTATCCTTTAGCCTTAATAACTTCCCTTAACCTATTATTCATGGAAGATACCAGCTTCCGGGTAGTTTCTGGACTGATTTTGCTCCACTCATCCAGCAGAGCATTTTTGAGATCGGATCTGTGATTCCGGATGTTATTTCCAGCAGAGTCCACAAAATTTAAATAACATTTGAATCTGGAGACTGGGCCTGTGAAATTATCATGTGGGGGCAGTTCCAGATAAGCCAGGACCGTACTAATCCGGACTTATGCTTGGCTGTTGTCCTGGTCGTTGTCGTGGTTGATCTGGACAGTACGCCGGATTCCTAGCTTCTCGGCACTTTGGAGTACATTTTCCTTTAATATAGTGAAGTACACATTCTTGTCCATTGTTGTTTCAATGAACACCAAATTTCCGACGCCGGCTTCCGAGATAGATGCCCATACCATGACACTTCCTCCGTCGTGCTTGACTGTTGCCTTTAGGATTTTGGGACTCAGCTCAGTATTGGACTGTCGCCACACATAATTAATTCCGTCTAAGCAAAAAATGTTGAATTTGGGCTTATCTTCAAATATGAATGTGTTCCAGAACTCCAAATCCTTGTCCAAGTGGGTTTTGACGAATGTCATCCAAGTCCCTTTATTTTGTGCGCTTATAAAGGGCTTCTTCCGTGGTACTCGGGCATTGAAGTCATGGTTGCGCAGAACCCGGCGCCCAGTTTCCACACTGCACTTTTGCCCCATTTCATCCTGCACCCGTTGAGTCAGTTTTGGAGCCGATAGCTTGGGATTTGCCCTTATTTTTCTGATGATCCTCCGCTCTTCCTGGTCGGTGAAAATCTTGTTTGGTGCATTTCTGCCCTTGTCCTCTGTCCGATTTTCGTCGACGAAGCGCCGAATGATGTTGAATAGAGTTATGGTGCTTAGATTTACCATTTTAGCTATTTAGCGATGTGAATATCCAATCTTGAAGTGTTCCAGGATCAGATTCCGTTGCTCAATGGTAGTCCGTTTGTCCATAGTTCTTGTTGGCTGGTTGCACCCGAGATCCAGGATATAACTACACTGACTACGAAGGATAGGTATATTTACACCGAAAATAATCAACCTGACGTAAAAAATCCGGGTTTTATGGCACCCAGGTGTCCATAACGCCATTGTTCCAAATACGCCGTGACCATAAATTAAGGTACTTTTTTACATAACCCAGCCTAGCCGGTGGGAAAACCCCAGTTTATGGGGGTCATATAGTCATTATGGTGGTTAATATATGTACCTGCCACCGGTCTTTGGAATTTTTGAAAAATATTGGATAATTATTTTATGGCAGGCAATTCAACTTTTTGCTAGGCGCTGTTCCAGTTAAGCTGAGAGACACTGTATATATGGAGTATGGCAGCAAAACATATACAATATTAAAGTTGAATTGGCATTCGTGAACATAGTCCATTAGTACAAATATGATTGTCGGAAATATTCGTCCAACTGTAATCCAAATACCTTCTGAAAATTCAAGCTACGCTGATCCTTTATTTGTTATTTTGAGCTTTTTGGTTACGTTTTCCTGTAATCTTTTTTTCCAAGCACTCTACCTGAGGGTTTTTTTTAGCTATCCATTGATTTTTCACCTATTTTCTTACTTTTAATACTCTGTTTTCAAAGGTATTTGAGTATATTAGTTTTCACCATGTTTTCATCTGCTCGTCTGCATTAATACAACCCTCAAAGCTAAATGTTAATATGATTTTTGTGTCTGCCTCAAAGTGTTAAAATTGGCTTGCTACGCTTACAAGGGGCTCAAAAATCGATAATCGATAAGCGCAAATCGATAAATACACATAATTTACACAATTTTAAAACTAAAGTCGCCCCATTATGTAGGTATCTTGCCACACGCACCCTCGCCGTCCCCAGTTCCCCGCTATATTAGTGCTATTGTTACCAAAATTTGAAAGGCAACTTGCTAGCAACTCCATACTAAGTTTGGTAAGATAATGTTTTGAAAGTCGGCAAAGAATATATCTCCCGCAATTTTATAAAAGGCACATTTTTCATTATTCACCCACTGCCGCCCCACGCCCTGCGCCCACGCGCTCGCCCACAGGACGATTACTTGCCAGCTGTTATCAGCTGGTATTACACTGGGATCACATTATTCCGCAGTCGGTTACGCCCGATTGCAACATTCTCACTTGTATTTTTTGTTGTTTTTTTTTGCAGCTGCGATTTGGACAATTTACAACTATTTGCGTGAAGTGGGTGGATGGCTCAGGCGCAGCTATGTGGAGTACAGTGGATCGCATTTGTCTGGCACAGTGGAACTTTGCAGAATATCACGAGTAATTTCACATCTTGAAATGTATAAAAAATAAAAATAAATATTTGCTGATGCAATTATAGCACTTAGTAGTTGACAGCATCTATTTTTTAAGAACCACGAAGGTGGTGACTGCAAAAGTATTAAGGCAAGTTTAAAATTAATTTTTGAATTTGGATTTATTTTTTGTAATTTTTGGAAAATATGTCTTGTGGTTTTTGCATAATGTTATTCAATATGGAGGATAAAAAAACATAGTATAAATGAATAAATAATGACTCACTGAAAAACATTTTATCTGATAAATAAATTCCACAAAAGAGTTCGCATAAAATACAAAAATACTAAAAATGGGAAAAATTACTAATTTAAAAAAGTAAATGTTTTTATGCAGTAAAATTTACTTATGGCTACTTGTAAAAAGTTGAAGAATGTCAAAATGAAATAGGCAAACTCTTTAAATTTGTGCCAATTTCAGAATTGATATGACGCTACTTCACCTAAATACCACTGTGCTCCTCCATTCTGCGTGTGTGTGTGTGTGTTCTGCACCCAGCTGTACGCTGGGACTACCTGTAACGCTTTCCGCTCTCAATGCACATCCGTTGACTGGGCCAAATTCAGTCGTGGTTACACTTTGGTCACACAATGCGGCAGTTTTGGCTGCAGTATCTGATGTAGTTTGTTGTGTGTGTGTGTGAGGGTCAGAGGGCGGGCGGGTGTGGTGTAAGAAATTGTTGTTTTACCGGATGAAAGGGAATAGCGCTAGGTCAGCGCAGCGACACGGTCAGTGTTGGTCACTCACATTGGTCTGCGGTGGCACCACCCGTTTGGCGTATCTGCTAATGGATGCAGGAGCTGCCGCTGCTGGAGTAAAACAAACAAATACAACAGCAACAAGAGCAGCCAACAACCAACAAGCAACAACAATGCCAACAACATTCAGACAAATTAATGACGCGTACTGCGAGTCAGCTGCACTTGAAGATGCTCTGACTTTGTCCAAGTTTAAAGCGGTGCAGCGTATGGGTTTGGGTGGAGTGGGGTTGGTTGGGGTTGTAGTTGGGGTTGAGGTTGGGGTTTTTGAAAGATTGAAGATTGCAGAATGATGCTATTAAGTGGCAGACAGCTGTTAATGCGTAATTACGTTCGAGGGGTGGCAAAGGGAGAGGGTGCCTGGGTAGAGACTGTTGCGCTGTTGTCTGCCATTCAATGGCAAAAACTAGCAGAATGCGCATTGAATTCAATTGTTGTCGCTGCCGTTTGACTGCCACAATTGTTGCAACCACAGAGGCAAGCATGCCTGCAACTGTGAGCCGTAATGTGCAACTGCACAAACGCCAAATACACACTATCAACTGGGCGCATATATAATGCCAAATGTTTATCCCGACTGCAATAACGTGAGCATTTGAGCGTTATAATTGCACATTGCTGGATTCTTTTTAAACGAGTTTGTTTAGACAAATATTAGGTAAATGTTTATAGCTCGTCTGTTAAAGCTAGCTTTTACCTTACCAAACCTTACTTTTACTTTGCAAACTTTGCAGTTAGGATCTGCAAACATAATATTTCAAAACCAATTGTCTATTCTATTTGCTGGTTCCAGGTCAATTGTTATATATATATGTATATATATATTCTAATATGTATCGAATCCAAAAAGAAAAAATCCTTGGTCAGATTAAAAACTTACAATAATCATGTTAATCTGCAAACAAATTATTATTATTATTATTATCTGTATTTTTATGTTAATTTTCAAATAATCCAGAAATAGCCCCCAGCAGAAATGGAGGGCATGCCCCAAATGCAAAACGTCAAGTCAGCAACTGCTGTGCAACGATGACAATTTGCGTTTGGCGGGACTTCCTGTCAAATTGCTCATTGCGAAAGTTGTCATCATCGTCGTCTCCGTTGTCGCCTTTTTCACTTCCGCTTCACTCGAAGTTGGCATGGCAATTGCAATTGCAGCTTGATTTCCATTTAACATCCTCAAACTGAGAGCATTGGGGAAATGTTTTTCCTTCTCTGGCTTATGTGGCAGGGGCATCGTCAACTTGTTGCCACTTGCCCCAATTGCAAGTTCTGGTTTTTTGTCTTCGCTGAAATGTTCCCCAAGACAGCGGAACACTGCAAATAAGGAAGTTCAATTAATGAAAGGAAATTACTGTGTGGAGAATACAAATCACAGGATAGGGTTTTAGACAAGTCCAAAGTCAGACAGGCGCTAAGCTATTCAGTTTATGATTGACTTTTTATCCAACTGCTCCGCCAATCGTGTTTACTGAAATGAAATTACTGTGTGGATAATACAAATGCATAATTCTAGGTATTTAAACAGTTTTAAAGTCGTGCAAGTATTCGATCGATCGTTCCAGTGACACTTACGTATATGATACAGTTGCCAATCCAGAGATTTTTTATGTTTGCAGTATGAAAGCATAATAATTCATATTACTGGCGAGTTTGGTTCCGATATCTTGTTAAATAAACAAGTTTTTCACACAAGGACTCAGCTTTCTATTGATCGGTTCCATGGCAGCTACAGTGTCTCACAGCTTATTTCACACAGTGTCTAGCAAATATTTTAATTGCCTGCCATAAACTAATTAGACATTATTTTTCAAAAATTCCAAAGACCGATGGCAGGTAAAAAAATTAACCACCAAAATGAATATATGATCCCAATAAACTGGGGTTTCCCCGCCTGCTAGGTCGGGTTATGTAAAAAAGTACCTTCATTTATGGTCACAGCTTATTTCCAACAGTGGCATTATGGACACCTGGGTGCCATAAAACCCGGATTTTTTTTACGTCAGGTTGAATATTTTTGGTATAAATAGACCGATCCTTCGCAGTCAGTTCAGTTATATCCTGCATCTCGGGTGCAACAAGCCAACAAGGACTATGGGCAAACGGACTACCATTGAACAACGGAAACTCATCCTGGAACACTTCAAAAAAGGATATTCACATCGCCAAATAGCCGAAATGGTCAACTCATACAGTTCAACTGTATACAACATCCTTCGTCGCTTCGTCGACGAAAATCGGATAGAGGACAAGGGCAGAATAGCACCAAACAAGATTTTCACCGACCAGGAAGAGCGGAGGATCATCAGGATAAAAAGGAAAATCCTAAAATATCGGCTCCAAAACTGACTCAGCAGGTACAGGATGAAATGGGGAAAAAGTGCAGTGTGGAAACCGTTCGCCGGGTTCTGCGCAACCATGACTTCAATGCCCGAGTGCCACGGGAAAGGCCCTTTATAAGCGAAAAAAATAAAGGGACTAGGATGACGTTCGCCAAAACCCACTTGGACAAGCACCGACTTTCTGGAACACAGTCAAATTTGCAGATGAGTCCAAATTCAAACGGTTTGCCGAGGACGGACGAAATTAAGGGTGGCAACAGTCAAATACGGAGCCGAGTCCCAAAGACTTAAAGGCATCAGTCAATCACGGCGGAGAAAGTGTCATGTGATTATACATGATATCATACTAAGTATTAACATCTTTCTTTAAGTTTTTATACGCCAAATATGTTATTTTTTTTAAGAATTTTCGAAATAAGCTTTGATATGTATTTTGGATATGTTTTCAGTTTTGACTAATTTTAATTAATTAATATTTTAATAAAAACTACTGTTTCCTTTTTAAACGTGATAAGGCATGAACAAAATTGGCATTTAAACATTTTGCGTTTGTTTTTTTGTTTACACTTTATAGCACTTTAAAATTTTGACTAGACTCTGTCTGAAATAAGCTGTGAGACACTGTAGATACTTGAGGTCGGAGACGTCTCCTTCAACACGTTGCAAGCCTCACGACAATCATTTAATACGCTCTTCGAGGCTTTAACGCTTTGTGTGTGATTCTTACCCAACCAGTTGCCATTTAAATGTGTTGTTCAAATATGGCAATCACTTTCTTTACTTTCTTTAATAACATTCAATTCCATCCTTCAAAATTTTAGGGTTATAAAAATAAATGTATGTTTAATATAATTCATTTAAAGGCGATTGTGGTATGAAAAAAAGGTTTATAGGGATAGTTACAATGTCGGCTATTCCGATTAGCCTAAATACAATGTAGTTGAATCGATTATTTTGATTCGCCTCACTAGTTAGGCACCCGACCAGGCATCGAAATCGGAGCTGGGAGGTGAACTGGTCACATCGGCTTGGATGGTGTAGCTTGTTCGGTTGATGCTGTAGTGGATGTTCAGATATTGTCCGGATTGGAAGGGCAGCGAATAGTAGCCCCGCTGTTTAACGGCAGCCTTATCTGTCCGCTGGTAGAGAACGTGCCCGCCACTGATCACCAGTCGCAGCTCCCGCGAGCCATCCTCGTTTTGTCTAGCATTCTGTTTGAGGATCTGCACCAGTTGCAACTCCTTTTCGCGCACTGGCAACGAAAGCAACGGTTCGCAGCGACAGCTGAGCTTCTGGGTGAGTGGGCAGGACTGTGGTGCCAGGCCACCAATACTGCCTGGCCTGGGGCCACCCAAATTTGGCAGAGTGCCCAGCTGACCCAAATTACCCAGATTAGCCAGATTACCCAGCTGGCCGAGCTGGCCGAGCTGGCCCAAGTTGCCCATGTTGGGCAGATTGAGGCCGCCTAGCATATTGGACAGGCTCTGCAGCGGTAAATTAGTTATCAATGTGCCCACAATGGGCAGATTCTGTGACCAAGCTGGCAGAAATCCAGGTGCCTGCAAACTAGCCGTGTTGCCCACCACCGCAATCGGTTGAAGTGGTTGCCCCGGCTTAATGGGTTGATTTGGTTCCGCTGCCGAATTCGTATTATCAAAGTAAATGGGTATACCTATTCCAGAACTGCCCTGTTTTAAAGACGATTTCATGGAATTTAATTAAGAACGTGAATTGCACGGCATCTCATCTCATCGCATCTCATCGCATCGCATCTCAACTCATTCACTTACTGTCATCAGCTGACGTTTGGGCCGTTGATCCGGGCTGGCTGTAGTTGTTATCACCTCTTCGGATACGTCAGCGACAACTGCGCTGATTACCAAGATAAAACCCATACAGCTTCTCATGCTTGCTGCTCTTTCAGTTCTGGCTGCCTGGCCAGAGAGTCGCATCTTTTATATGTCGCTGCTCCAGTTCTTTATGGCATTGCAGTTACATTTTAAGGTCTTAACCCAAAACCAGTCTTTATGCAGTCATTATGACTCTGCCTTGCTGTGCATTCAAAGTGTGTCACATCGAACAGGAATTGATATTCATTTGTTAATTACGAGTTACTCAATTAATAGTTAATCACATGGATCGAGTTCAAAAATTGCCAAACAATTTGAGAAACACATCATCTCAGTTGAAAGGGAATGGGAATGGGAATTACTTAAGTAAGTTAAGTGTCATCAAATGCTGAAGGAAAATGCCTTTAAAATGGCTGCAAACATGCGTAGTTCTTGGCACATGTGTTTCCCAGTTAAAACGAATCGTTTGCAAATATACATTTGGCTGCTTCTAATACTTGTTTGTAAATTTGTTCTGTAATACGACTAATTGAATTTCACGGCACGAAAATTTCAAGCCGTTTTCAACACTCAAAAAAATAGTACTGAAATTTCGAAGTATTAAAATAGCCCAAAGAACATTTTCTGGTTTTTAGATAATCGAAAAAATATTCTTAAAATTATAAAGGCTATTTTCTGCAAGTATTTTTCGATTGTTAAGAAATACACTTGTAAACAATAGAAATTAAAGCCTTAATTTTACGAAAAGATACTTAATAAAATTCAGAAAGAAGTAAGAAAATATGCTTTCTGCTATTTCCCGACTGCCATTTTGGGTTTAGTTTATTCAAATTAGATTCGATGAATTTTAAGATCTGTAATAAGAATCCATGCCACAAAAAGTGAAAACATGTAAAAAACGCTCAGGAATTTAGATGTACTCCTTCTGAACTTTAGAAAAATCCACTCTATATGAAAAATCCCGTGTTTTGCACAGACTCCATTTTTTGCGATTAAAAAATAAAATCTCTGTATTTGATTATTTTTAAAGGAACTTTGTTTTCTGAGTGTACAGTGTGAAGTGGGCTAAAATTTAATTTCAATTATATTCAAATATGTAAATGGAATTAAGTACTCAGTGGTTTTCTTGTCGCTTCCTTTGAGGCTGTCCGGGCAGCTGTGACAAATCTCCCTCAGTCACATGATTAAAGTCCCGCTCCTAGAATCTGCTATGGTCCACAGCCTCAAATTAGATTACGCAAAATCATATGATTGCCCAGGACCCGAAACTTCGTTACCAAAACCACGTCCACTTTGACGTCAACGTGGCGACGCTAGGCTACACCTCCGTCACACCCCCTCCCCTCCCTCCGCAGAGCAAAAAAATCGTATTTGCTAGACAGGAACTGGTGACGTTAACATGACGATTTTTTGTGGGTAAGAATTTCAATTTGTTGTGTTTTAAAGTTTGTTTCTTCGGACGATTAGCAGCCATACTGGGCACTGTGGGGGCTTTGGTTTTTGGTGTTGGATTTGGTATTTGACAGGGGTTGGGGTTGGGGTTGGGGTTGGGCTTGAGTTTTGGGAGAGGTGAACCAAACGGAACCTGACACGCAATTCCTACTGGGTGCAGGGTAATGGGTGCTGTTGTTGTTATTGTTGTTTTTTGCTCATTTGACAGCTGGACGATTGTTGTTCGTGTTTCTGCTGCTGCCACTGGGCTCATAAATCAAATAAGTTGTGACAAATTGCAACCTTATAGTGCTTTTTACTTCTCGAAAATTACATTTCGATGCACAAATGTCATGTTTAGCCGATGCTGGCTCCCCCACAAAAGCCAAAGAAATGTTGACTAATGCCTGTGGCTTTCTCCTGTTCATTTGCCGAGCCAGCAAAAGGTATTCAAATGTTTGGTCCCCCACAACAGAATATCTACAAATGAATGCATACATTTTTAGTTACATAAACATATATATAGGTATATATGTATATATATATATTTTATATATTGTATGTGAGTGTGTATCTGTTTACCGAAATCGGCACAAAAGTAAGATTTAAAAATACCATCGAACATAAAATATATTTAATGGCTCATGAGAACAACGACATCAAACTGCAATAACAACAACAACAAAAACAACATCGACCAAAACTACATCGAAATGCAAAAAGAGATGCAATAACAGTAACAAAAGCTTAGCGACGCAGGCAATAGCAGCGACGCGACGTCGCACAGTGCAGCCATTGTTCTGATTTACAATAGAAACAACAATTATAAAATACATATTTGTGTAGGTTAATAGAGACTAAACAATTAAAAATATTCTCCTTTTAAAATACATTTGATCTTATGCTCTCCCGTACGATGAGTGAAAATAGGCCAGGCATTGTTTTGTTGTTATGTTATTGTACGTTGAACAACCTTAACAGTTCAACCTTACGTTGAACAGCCTGTTGTTATTTTTTAATTTTAGATCAAATTTCATCAGTATAAATCATGCTCAATTTCATATCTTGTCTTATATATATATTTGTTTTTTCTTTCTTACTACTCGCTCTGTATTCAATGTTGGATTTTCGCACAATGCTTTTGACTGAAGTCGTTGGACCACAGTGCAATGTCAGCAGCAGCGCTGCGTTGTAAAACTTTAAAAAGAAATGCAATAACAATACGAAAGCTAAGCGGCACAGCCAGCAACATCGACGTTGACGTTGACGTTGACGTCGACGTCAACGTCGATAGCAGCATTTCCTTAATGGTCGGTCGTCGACTCCTCTGCTCCCACGGCACGGAGCAGCTGCTTCTGTTCGAAGCGTTACTTGAGCTGCTGCCTGTCCAACATGAAAATCTTATAATAAATTATGTCCAAATGACCAAAAGAATGAAAAGCGAAGGGCCAAGCGAAAAAAGGAGGAACTGTATTCAATGGATGACACCAAAGTGATAGCGAGTGGAAGGCGTAAACTCCAATAGTTATAGGCTATTATTAGTATTAGTTATGACTGGTTATGGAATGAATAGTGCCACACAGAGTTTCATATACAAACAAATAAACTTGATTTCGTTCGCTCTTAAAGTTTGCCACAGTTTTAGACATTGAGATGCCAGATATCCTAATTCTAATGTCGAGCCTGTGTGACACAGGTAAGAGTGTAGTCAACACGATGAGACACTGTCTGCTCTGACGAGCAAGCCCTTATTTTGCTGAAAATTCTTAATACCTATTCAAAATACATATGTTTCTTATTTAATCCAGCCGCTTGTAAGGCGACCGCTTTGTAGTCCGCTCCCTTTTTGGAGCGCCACATACAAGTCAAACATTTGCAAGTCGGAAAAACAGCTGAGCCTCTTTCAAGTCTCTATAGGCTTGATTGGTTACATACTATATATAATGTAGGATCGGCAGAGCTTCTTTTTCAATAAGCCAGTCGTCATATTATCTCGAAAAGGCTATTCAGAAAGGAGCAGCTGAGCGAGTGAAGTTTGTGCCACTCTCATCTATAAGTTTGTTCGTGGTACTCAACTTTACTGAAAAATTAAGCATGACAAATTAATTTTTTTCAATTTATGTAAATAATAATTGATGCATCTATGTACACATATACACTATGCGAAACTCGATCAAAGACACTTGGTTTGCCTTCTTATTTAAAAAATTTTTTTGTTCCACGATAGTTAGCAATTCTGAAAACATGTCAAATAAATACGAAATTAAATTGGTAACACTAACCCAAAATTGTTTATTCAAATATTTGAAAAATGTGAGGTTAGGGTGCGAAATTCGATTAAAAGCACTGCTATTAAAATTAAAATAATATACACAAATGGCATAAAAATACAAAATAATAATATTTCCAGCTTCCAGATTTGTTTATAACTTCAAAAATTCGATTTGGCATTTCTTCAACAACTTTTTAGAACTCACCATTCCTTAACGACAGCCTTCGTAGCTGCTCAACTGTCTCAAACTGTCGACAACCTGCATAAATTCGACGGCACAGGTTTCCCCACATGTTTCCTATTGTATTCAGGTCGGATGATCTTGCTGGCCACTCTAAAAACTAAAAATCGTTATCCCGAAACCACCCACGACAGTCTCGCGACATATGTATGCTTTGGAGCATTATTCTGTTGGAATAAGGTATTTTTGTCTGGTAGATGCTTCATAAAGTTCACCAAAACTTCGTCCAACAGGCTTATTTAACCCTCCAAGTTCCGAGTGAAGCACTACCACAGCTTCGAGTAGAGAAAAACGTCGCATTTTGAACTTGATAAGATTTGTTGAACACGATGTCTCGATACTTGGAACCTTAAACCAAATAGGATTTTAGATGCCGTAGCATTTTTATCTAGTCCAGTCCGTAGATTGCAGATTTCTGCCAGTGTAATAATTTTTTTAACGTGATTTTTTGTATTGATTGTTGTTGTTTTTTTTTTATTTTAACATGTTATCAATTGCTAATGCCAGTCGACTTAATCTTATTGATATTTGCCTGTTGTTCATTCCAGTATCCTTGTAAGGCAAGATCTTAGCTATCTCCTCAGGCTAGAGTGTTTTTTCCTTTCCATTCCAAATTATTTTATGCAACTAATCGGTTTCTATATATAAAATATTAAATAAATATGAATATTTAACTATCCCATTCAAAGAAAATCCATTTATCGTCCTTACTCTTCCAAAGGATTAAAAGTGACTACCTTTATTCGAATTTCGCACCCAATCTAGCCGTAAAAAGGAAATAGCCCCATCATCTTGGAAAAAACTAACGGAACTTGCATGCCAATGCATCATAATAGTGCAAAAAGAAGAAGCACCGTTATAAAATTACTTAAACAAGGTCCCGTTATGCTTGGTACGGTTCTAAGCACCATAAACACGACTACCTTCAGTCGAACTTCGCAGAATGCATTTGTTATAACTGCAGCCTTTAAGCTGAGTTTCAACTCGGCTCTGCTTCGTCATCGATGTTCTCGCTTTTGGCGCATAACGGTTACGGTTAAAAATGGTTTGCCTGCGATTTTAAAAAGTTGTCCATTAAATCAATGCCAGCAGTGCAGTCGCTGCCACTGACGCAGTCGCTGCCGCAATCGCTGTCGCAGTCGCAGTCGCAGTCGCAGTCGCTGCCCGCATCGCGTGCTGCGTCTGGGGAATTCTGGGGTATAAATATAAGAAGCTGCATTGTTATTGTTCACAACACAACAACGCTTGCTCACAACAGGCAGAGAGTGAGTCTGAGAGAGAGACAGAGAGAAAGAGAAAGAGACAACAAACACAAGTACAAGCCCAATATCCAAGCGGAGTCCCCAACGCAATTTTAGTGCAGAAATGAAATCATCCATGTGGCGGAAAGGCGCTCAGCCGTTGTCACTAATCCTTTTGCTGGTCGTGATTTGTGCACGGGCAGCGCCATTCGAGGAAGAGCAGACACGGGCGCAGGAGCACGAGCATGAACAGGACCTGACCACCATTAAAGCGACGCTTGAGGAGAAGCAGCCACGGTCTCAGGACCACATTGACTGCAAATTGACTTTCGATGCGACAATGGACTCGTTAGACGACCAGCAACTGCAGGCGTTGCAGCTGCAGGACAATGGCT
This sequence comes from Drosophila hawaiiensis, assembly GCA_037043685.1. NCBI lineage: Eukaryota > Metazoa > Arthropoda > Insecta > Diptera > Drosophilidae > Drosophila > Drosophila hawaiiensis. The sequence goes on from JBAMBA010000163.1 coordinate 16,202, forward strand.
GCAACAGGCTGCGCACAGGCAGCAGCAGCAGCAGTAGCCCTAATAAGCCAGCGGATACCGACAAGCCGGCCAGCGTCGTGCGACAGCCAAGTCCTGGCAACAGCAGCAGTCAGCCCCTTTATGAATTACAATTGGTTGTTTGGCCCTCTGATGTCGAGGATGGCGATGATTTTCTGCCAACGGCAGCGACCACACCGTCCAAATCAACAACAACACGCAGGACAACAAAAATTCCTGTGACTACAAAATCAACAACAAGGGTAACAAGAAGGCCAACAAGAAGGCCAACCAGAAGGCCAACAACAAAGTCACCGTCACCATTGCCTTCATACGAGGATCAATTGGCCGTATTTCCGCAAATGGATGCTGAAGAGGAAAATTTTGATTATGTCTTTGGTGAGTTGCAGCCAGTGGCGAGCACACAACGACCGTGGGCATCATCGACCACGCCAAAACCCACATACACATCGTCCTGGGAGCCAGCGGAAAAAGTCTATATATTGGAAAATTATCACATTAAATACGGCAACGGCAAGGAGGAGTACAAGTAAGTTCTTCCACAGACTTCAACTATTTACCCAAGCCATTTCACTCTTCCCACCCATTTCAGATTGGTACTCAGCAATGGGCTGGTCAACTACATGAAGCTGTACGTGAAGCGTGTGGGCAAGGACTTGATCAATGTACAGGAGGGCTACTATTCGGTGCCAGTGGATGGAAAGAAGTCAAAGATTCGCATCATTCACTACATAGCCGATGAGCATGGCTATAAAGTGTACAAGAGTGAGTTTCCAGTTCCAACTTAAATTATCATCTTCATTACCATTGCTTATACATACGAACCCATTCCCAAACAGTGGAGGACGGCACGCTGAAGACGGTGTTGCCCACCCGTGGGCCTGTTAAGGCCACAAAATCACCCGAGTCAATGCCAGAATGATGCGTATGAGAATGGAGAAATCATGGCATTGTGCACACACTGAGACCCATCGTTAAACAATTTTTTTCCCAACATATTTTTTTGAATACAAAATAATGTAGTCTGTCGTAATATTTATTAATAAAATGCATGAAAAATTTAAGCCGCAGAGTATGTATATTTTATAGAAATTAATTGAATATAAGCAATATATCGTGCCAGTTGCCAGAAATTATATACCGCTTGAGCCACTGTGCATGGCCTCAATCTTAGTTCCGGTTTGACTTTGGCTTAGAGACCAGCAAAGAAGCCAAATAAAATCTAATGCCCGCAAAATGATTTGCACATTTTCTGTTGTTTTTCTGGCTTCGTCTTCGGATTGTGCTTTGGTTTGTCTCTCAATCGTACGCTCCTTGATTGCTTTCCTAGTTTTGTATCCTTGTTTTAGTTGTTGTTGTTGCTGTTGTTGCTCCCTATCGTCGCATTTGGCGCCCCAGTCAATGCTGATGATGCCATTTAGATGCATATCGAAGTGTTTCACTTTTGGCCAATCCTTTTGCAATTTTTGCATATGTATGGCAGTATGTATATATATATTTATTTATTTATTCATTTTTTTGTGATTTCTGTATCTTTTTCTGGCAGTATTTCCTTAGGATTTTGCTGTTGTCTCCTTCGATTGTAGTTTATTGCTTCTAGCTTTTTCTGCCGACTGCCACTGCCGAGCACTGTGGCACATTCCCACTCGGGGAGTAAGTTTTTGGGTCTTTTGGTCTTTGGTTGTTTACTTCGTAGCCAAAAAGTTTCATTGTTCGCCAGCCTGTGGCAGCTGGCACCAATCGAAAGTTCGTCCCGTGCAATACTTATTATTATTTAAGGCAATTGTGTTGCTGGATAACGCTTAGAAAATATTCATATTGCCTAGTTAAAGTGTATTTTGTTTTTCGCCGGAATTGTCGTTAAAGTTAAGCATGCACATTCAAGTTTATCAAGGCAAAATCAAAACAGGATGTGTATATGAGCTACTGCCTTCTTTTGCTCAACAGCCAGTCTTAACAACAGTAAGTCTTAAGATGACGTATGAAATTGATAGCTTGAATATGTATCGAACTAAGTATTTTTGTATAAACTTGATATCTCATAATTCCGCAAATGTAAATTAATAAAGTTGCTACCATTGTCATTATGTCTTCGTTTTTATTAATTTTTTTTTTTTTGTGTAGATTGTTATATCGCAGCTTGGAAGAATCGATCTATTTTATTTATTTAGGTATTACAGATTAGTTAAGGGAATATGATCTTGAGTAAATTGTATAATCTGTATTTAAGACTTTTTTTCTTTTCAATTTAAAATATACCCATACATATGTTTTGCCCAGAAGTCGACAGCAATGAATTTAAAATAAAATCTTAATTTTCGGTACATATGTAATTATTTATTGTATCATGAAAATGCCATAAAAATCGGTTGATAAAAACGGAATATAAATATTCCTCTATGATTATGTGTATTCGTCCACACAAATATGCACACACATACGCATTGGTGGCAAAAATGTAACCGCAAACAACTGTGAAAATATATTTACATGTTACAGGTTGCGAGTGCGTCTATAAATTTTTAACGAAAATCCACTAAGAGCTTTACCAGCCGTTGCACGGGTCTATGGTAAGCTCAACCCAAACGCGCTCCATTTTATTTGTTTTTTTGGTTAACTTTAACAGGGGAGGGTCGGGGGCATGAGAGGTGCATTGGCGAGTCGGTTGGTAAATGTTACGGAATCCGTAAAGCGTAAGGCAATTTTTGTACAATGAACATAAAGCTATTTGTTAATTCAATGAATTTATTTGGCGTGCACAGACTCAACTCCCAGTGCAGTCTGGTCCTTTTGTGACAGACATGCCACACCGAACATTGCCTCGCAATGCATGTGTGCATGTATAGAAGTGTGTGTGTGTGTGTGAGTGTGAGAGAGATAGAGTATGCTAAATATACACAGTGATAAACACATTACAAGATATTTTGCATATTTTATATGCCCAACCCAACTCAACCGAACTGAGCTGAACATAGCACACAGATACACACGTGATACACACATACACAGATACATTCACGTACACATTCACATGTCGCTGCTGGTGGCGGGCCATGTAAAAATCTGTTTTTTTTTTTTTTTGATGATTAATCACTTCGTGGCGCGAAAAAACATAATACCGCTGGTGAATTTTAATATTTAAGCAATTTAATTTTGGCACCATTTAAAATAAACGTCAGTGGGTGGGATGTTGGTCAATGATCATATTGCTCTCATTTAAATAAACACAGGTGGACCCGAGCAAGCGTGTGTGTAACAAGGCCTCGTTGAATAAACAGCAATGCATATGTATATATATATATATATATTGGAAATTGCATAATTTGTACAAAATACATATACTTGAGTTCATTTATAAATTGTATAATAATTTTGGTTTTAGCAACAATTGTCTTTGTCTAAACCAAATTAAAAAAAAAAAATTTTTATTGGAACATTATTTGACAGCATTTACTATAATAGAATTGGCACCATTTATAAAAATTGGTTTTTGGTATCAGTAACCTAGAGAGTTAATTAAATTAATTTTAGAATTTTAGAAACAGTGGTTTTTGAAACTAACTAATTGCTTTTCATATCGATCTCTGAAAATTGGGTATAAATTAAATATTGATGTTGAATTGTGAAGTTGACTGCATAAGAGATATATATATATATATGTATATTTATATATATTCTTGATCAGCATCAGCCTAGTCCATCTAGCCATGTCCGTCCGTCTGTCTATCTGTATCAACTAGTTGAAGTCTATATAAAGTTAATAGTCTTTGGTTCAGGGTATATCCAAGTCGAGCTCTCTCGACTATAGCATTCTAAATTGTGAAAATTGTAGCAATTTAATTCATCATATGGTGCCCAAATGGTTTAATGCCATTTATTAAGTTGTATAATCGCTATTAAAGGAACATGCTTCCTCGAGCGATTAAAAATAATCGTTGTGTGCTCTTTAAAGCTGTATGTTTTTAATTGATTCTGGCCGGGACTTAAGGGGAGCAGCTCGGCCTTTCTTCTTCTTTCATTACCAGCATTTTTTGTTTTGCTACTTCTTTGGTGCAAACAAATTCAGGTCGCTTGCAGCTATTTAGCTGTCGTTGCCTTTAAGCTTTGATAGCCAAAGTATTTTTCCTGTTGCTGTTGAAAATATGTACTATTTTTATTTTATTTTTTTTGCCCATTCGTTTCACATTACTTTGTGCTGATGGTTTCAACGGCAGATCCCTGCTTGCAACGTGCAAGTTGCAACTTGGCGTGCTCGGCACGCGCTCACTAATTTTATTCCTTAATAAAAACCAAGGCAACAAGGATGAAGGAGTTAGTGTACTTTGCCGCCCGCTAGGAGCCCAGCTTGCCAAGGCCTCCAACAACACTTGGCACTCCGTTTGCCCCGAACCGGTCCTCTTCCTGGTCTCGCTGGCATTGTTTGCCTTGTTGGGTGCCATCAGAATGGCAAAGTTCATTAAAGTGATAATTACAAGGGTCGTAAAAAACAAGCATGAGCTGAAAATACGAAACGAGTTCGGCCCTGATGTATGGGCCCGGTCAGCAGCGTAAGATTGCATTTCTAATAAACATTTTATATCGCATTTATATCGCATGTTAAAATAAACACAGGTGTTAACTCAACTAGTGGTACTGATGGAGAATAAAATAAATCCACTTTATGCGACAATCATATCAAAATCTGCAATATAATAAACTATTTTTGTGAACTTTTTTTTAAAAGCTGTTTATATACATTCCTAAAAGTATGCAATGTAAAAACGCAGTAAACTTAGACATACACCAATTGGCACACTTAAAATCCAGGAGCCATTTTAAAGGCAAAAATTTTGGGGTTAATTATAATAGGAAACATATTAGGAACGGGTTCAGTATATGTTCTGAGTTGCTTGGAAAAATATACGATTACAACCGCATATGTACGCCTCATGCAAGTTCTTAGTCTTTAGTAATATTAACTAATTCACAACTGGCTTAAGCTCAGACTGTCTAACTGCAATCGCTAAAATTAAAAATAAAATAAAAATTGATAAAATCGATAAAGCCACATATCTTCATAATATGTTGAGTGTTAGTTAAAATAATTAAATAATGATTTTCGCTTACCGATTATTACTAAAATTCTAAGAATAAATTTATTTTTGCAATTTAAAGCCGACCTTTTACAATTCTAACGAAATTAGGAAGTTATTGAAATTACTTATGCATATCGGGCTATTTACCTACACTTTACTGAGTATATTGAATAAGTTGCGGCACTTCTCAATTTTGTGTCAAGTATTTTGTACCAATTTAATAATGTAAATGTAAATATGGAATTTTATATAATCAGAATGCTTTATTTTGGACCGGCATCAGAATTGGGAATTTAAATAAAATGATACAACTGAAATAATATAAAAGTATACATAAATAACCCCAAAAAAGTTACGATTTTATTCGAACTTTTATAATAAGTCGATTATTCTTTGTGACTGTTTATCATGTGGTTCCACAAAATGTAGTTTACTGATGTTCAAAAGTTTGTTACTAGCTAGTTGTCATAAAAAGCGACTTTGTCGTATTGTGGGTTGTGGCTTCCGTTTTATTATTATTTCTTTTTTATTAATGCAATAAATAGAACACCGATAATTTTTTGTTGGTCTGGGTTTTTCTAATGCGGTTTTCAATGTGAATATTATACGCCATTAGAGAATCTGTATGGTTGATCTTGTGACTAAATTCTGTCTATTTCACTAAAGTAAAGAAAGTATCAAGAATACATTCAAAAGCTTTCTATAGATGGCATTGTTGTTGAGCGGAATATCGTTTCATTAAATTGTGTTCCCCAAATACGAGTGAATTTGATTGAAATTAAGCAACATTTAAATTAAAGCAATCGATTTTTTTAAAATGAAATGAAATGTTAGAAAAAAACCATTCCGTGATTATTTAAATATATATGATGTAGTCCATATAGATTTACATTTTGTGTTTTATTACTGTTAAATCCATTTGTTGTACTAAGAGTGTGAGCGCTGAAACAATTAAATTTATTACACAATTTGCATAGCTCACGTAAAATAATTAATTTCCACTTCCGTAATCAAAGTGAGTTACTCTATTAGTTAGCTTGAGTTTGCCACTTCCTAGTCTATTTAGTGGAAGAAGAGTCCCATCGTTTTCCAGCTTACGGCTGAAAACTGTGAGGTACAAGCAGAAGGGGCGACGCCTTTGTTGGGGAAGCACGGCTTAGCTGGGATTTAGGACAACTTTGGATGGCAAATTTCGTTACAAGTTGTCAGCTGGAGCAAGGGGCAGACAAAGAGCGGGTGGAACTTGTGGGCGACCCCATTTCTATCTGGTTGCGGCCTCGCCAACTTTTCCGCCAATGGCAAGCGAGCCTAGCCACTGAAGAGCCACGTGTTACTCGCGCGTTGTCGCTGCGTCGGTTGCACACTGATTTTTCAGGGCTGGCGAACAACCGAAAGTGAACAATGGTCGCTTCAATGTGGCACTCTTCTTCATTTTCTGAGTTGAGCGAGATTTGAAAAGTATATAAAATATATAAAGGTTATTATTCTGATACCACTTGTTCTACTAAGTATAAATATTTTGGCTAAATTTTCCGTAATCAACAAGACACGCACCGTTTTGAAAAAAGTTGTTAACAACTGCACTTTCATTCAAATCCATCATATTTTGTTACCCTTTTTTCACCTGTGGTAATTTTTCATAACTAACCAAAAAACAGTTTAATAAATAATTTGAAAGCTGATCGGAATTTCACAAGCAGTGATTTATATATATCTATAATATTAATATTTTTGGTTCATTATAAATTGTTTAGTGTGAGCTTATGATTATTTTTAAATTATGTCAAATGATTTAGTTTTAAAGTATTGATGCAAGTCATAAACTTTTCAGATGATTCACAGTCATACAATTTTTTGTTCGCCGAATTTGACTCCCACTGAGATAAATATTTTAATAGCGCATGTTTTTCATTGCCATTTTTTGCTATGAAATATTTTAATAAATATTTGAACATTCGACTTGTTTAATTCTGTTTATTGTTTTTCGATTAATTTATCCATTCGATTGTTTTTCCATTTTTGCCATCTGGAACGCATTCTTTAATGCAATCAGCCCTGCAGTTCTTGATGTGAACAGCTTAGTTTGCATTCATTTTTCTGTTTGTATTCTGTTGATGGTTTTTTTTATTTTATGAACGTAGTCTTTTGCTGCGGTCGCTGATGAAGTGTATATACACACACATACACACATATAGCCACACACACACACATACATACACACACATACATACACAGGCATAGAAGCATAACGTCACAGCGATGTCCTTTTGGCACATCCTGTCGCTTGGTGGCGTCAGCAGCAGCGTTTGCTGTCCCTTGGCGCGACACGCCTTCGATCCAGGGGCAATCTTCTCCAACCGCAATCTGCCAAAACAAGCAGGGGCAGAGAGCACTAAACGCGACTTTCGCTGCTTAAAAGTAATTTTTGCATTTTGTATTTAATTTCATTTTTTATTTTGTGCGCTTTCCCACCACCCCCACACCCACCCCACCCCCTCCACTTCAGCACCCACACCAACAACCTGACGCCACGCGCCTGGCATTTTTTGCGCCTTGTTTATTCTTTATCCTTTGGCACTGGTTTCTAGATTTTTTCCTTTTTTGCTGTCGTGTCACCGCAGCATGCAAACATTTTGCTGCCATTTCCTGGCGCTGTGTATTTTGGTTTTTTTCTATCTTATTTTTTAATTTTTATTTTTATTTATTTTTTTTTAAATTTGGGCTCCTGTTTCCTTTGTAGACGCTGAAGTCGAAGTCCATGGCATCCACGGTGTCCACTGTGTCCACGTTAAACTTTTGCAATATTTATTACGTTTTGATTATACAGAACAGTCAAAATTTAAAGCTTTTGAAATTTGAATATTTTTGTATATACCCTAACCCATTGAAAATGGGTACACAGGGTATAGTGGCTATGTGCAAATCAACAGCCGAGTCGATATAGCTGTTTGCTTGTTATAAACTGGACGTAAGAAATGTGTGCTCTTAAAGACCTACTCACGTTTGGGTGAAAAGCTTTTTAAAGAGAAATTTGCCAATAAAACTAGAATATATTTAACAGCGGAATTCAGGGTGTATCGTAGTCGAGCTCACTCGACCACAGCGTTCTTATTTGTTTTTCTTTTCCGCAGCTGCTTGGCAGGCACCACCTTTTTCCGATCCCTTGTAGTGATGCACATTTAATGAGCACAGGCTTGGTAGTCCTTGACATAGGTCCAGTACAAACTGAATGCGCTAGACCGAAGTTTTTAATTGTGTGCACGGCACAAACTTGCCAAAGTTCAAGCTCGTCTGAGTCCTCTTGCTCATCTTGCCATTGACTGGATTCTACTCCTTGTACATACTTGATGGTTGTTTAGTCGGGCATTTTAACTGGCTTTAAATGGCGCAAAGTTAACAAAGTGTACGAGCAGCAAGTGCAACTGCAACTTTGTGAACTTTTAGCCCATTGGCGATGGTTCATTTTACATCCCCTTACGGAAACATTCCGCCCCGAATCTAATTCCCACTTCGAGCTTCAATTTTTTCTTCTTCTTTTTGCCTTGTGCCGTGATTGTAAAGTTTCATTGATAATTTTAACTATTGCGACTAGATGCTTCCTTCCGTCTGGATATCCAATGTGAATCCACCACGTTGCCCACTGTGTCCCTCTTCCTCGTTTTGTGTTAAGCTCAAAAGGAGCTTTTACCAATTTCCAAAGTTACTTTAAGTGCTTGCCATTTTCCTTGGGATACCCTTGCACTTAATCAAGCAAAGGGTTTTTCAAAATGTTTTGAATTTCGATCAATTGATAAGGGTGCTTTTATAATAGATCTGGCTAGTTATTTTAACAGCTACTCAACGGTAACCTTGTTGTGTAATATCGTTTGTCAATTTGTTTGTTGGTAAATAGCCAATTTCGACTAGAAGTTAACGACCTGAAAACAATTGTTTAACTGTAATATTTGTCAAATTAATAGCGTTTGAAGAGTCCATTTATCTCTTAAAGTTTCTTGCAAAAACAAGAATTTCAGCTACATTTTTCAGGGCATCTTGCAGCATATCAGAACGCGACAGATACGACTCAGATTTCATTATTTTTGCAATGCAACTGTAACTTTGTATCGAGCAAAGTCATGGGTTGACTACCCGGCAATTCTATAGACAGGTCTTTCCTTATTCCTTTTCCATGCCAGCAGCCAAGCAGAACCAAGTGTTGCTTTTGTGGCAGCCAGTTTTGAACGCTGGCTTCGACAAGTTTTTTTTTTTTTTGCTTATTTTAATTTAATGCTTTTGATTAGCTACACTTTATGCCGTTGTTTCATTATTACTTTTTTCCTAGATTATTTTCGCAGTTTTTTCTCTTGCCCTCTTTTAGAGGGCGGAAATTTTTGTTCATTTTGTGTGTTGAAAGTTTTTGGGTTCGTAATCGCGCACGAAAACAAACTGCAACGCAGACACACAGACCAAAACCCCAAGTCCAACCCCAATGCCAAGCCCCGTCGTATCCTCAGCCGTGCCCATCTGCCATCCACTGCTGACCGAGTTATCCAACCAGATTCCGTCCCTTTGTGGAGCATTTCATTTCTTAATTTTATTGTGGCACTCGCTGTCATTTACATGTGGCTTTACACTCGCCTTAACATGTTGCTTAAGGGACAAAGCGAATTTTAATGGTCCGGCCATTTCCATTTTCGGTTTTTTTTTGTCAATTTAAATCTTAATTACAATGAAATTGCTCTCAGCTTAGGCGCTTATCATTTTTATAGATTTTAAATGAGAATAGGTACAGGAAAATACTCAACACTACTGAGACCAAAGATAACAGTCTGATTACAGAGTGTCTCCTATTCGGATATTCGCAACTTAGACAGTTTATTCAATCCTAATTTATGTTTGATCTTTGTAATATGGAATACACGTTCCTCCAGCCATTATTTCTGAACAGCAACTACGAAAGCAAGTTAACTTATTCAAGGAATTTGAATATTTTCAAAAAGGGGCATTTTTCTCTAAATAATTTGTCGCTTCCATTTGATCTCTGAACTATTTCCATACTGATATCATATTATATTCCGTGTAAATCTTCACACACATAAATTACAAGTCTGTAATCTGCTTTAACGATTGCTCGAATGCTGTTTTATTTGAATGCAGTCCTTAGATTGCAATTAAACAAGCAATCACAATATCATTCGATGTGCTCTAAAGTGCTCATAATTTTATTTTATGGCTTTGTATATCAGATGGGCATTTTCATGGTAAGATCGTCGAGATTGGAATGATAAAAAACCACCAGCATTCCAAGGAATCGCTGGCTTAGCTGCAATAATAGGTATACGGTATACGCAGATATTCCAATGTGCAGCATCGTTTGGATTTAAACGGCAGACATTGTGGCAGGGTCGACCCAACCCATGCCAAGCAATTGGCAACTGTCTGCACTTGTAAATTTATGATGGACCTTCACACTTGCAGCTTGGGATTGCATTCAGTTTTGGGTTAGTGTGTTCACACCGATGCTGGAGTTGGAGTCCGGAATTTGTGGCGGAGCCCTTAATTTTACTAGCAATTTGAGTTATATACATGTATATGTATGTAGTATAAATGCCATCGATATTGCCACTTACCCTTGCACACACGCACACATATGCAGAGATTTGTGCAGTTGTATGTTTTATTGCCAGAGCCGCTTTTGCGGTAAATTTATTGCCAAATTGTCGACGTCGATGGAGACTTTCGAAATATCGCGAAATCGTGGCACGGGCGGCCAGCAGCAGGGCTTTTTGGCCCATTGGCCCAGTAGCCATAAAAAAACGAGCAACAGCCGTAGCAACTGCAGACGTCAATAATAAATTCATAATTTTAACTTTGCCTTAATACATTTTTATTATTTTTTAATTCCTTTTCATTGCACAAAAAAAAAATTAAATAAAATAAATAAAAAAAAAGATTTAAAATCACTTTGTAAAGCATCATAATACAATATAAATAGTCGCAAAAACACAGAGCCAGTAATTACGGCCAACCAGATCTCAGAAGCGACCGCTGCGAGTGGACGAGAACGTCATCAGCCTGGGCGTGGTGCTGACAGTGGGTGGTTGCCAAAACTGTTGGTTCTTTGGCGGCGTTGTCGCCTTCTTAGGTGGTGACACTGTTGTCGAATCCCTGTTCACAGGCACCTCAATCGAACGCGGCAAATCGGGATACACTTGAGGAGTGATGGCTGTTTGAGAGCAAAAAAAGTAGAGTCACTTCGATAGTGCAACTATTTGATTCGAATATGCTTTTATCTGTCAGCTATTGGACCTATGTGCCATTAAATTGAATTGAAATTATGCTGAACAACAATTAATATCCGCTTTTGCATAACTAATCCAATTATAATAATATTTGAATACCGTCGGATTTCAAACAGCCTTCCAAGGTAACCCTTTTTTTCTAAAACTCATTTCAGTAATCACTATATACGACTATTATTAATTTGAAATTGCTTCTTAACTTTTAGATTTATCACAAATTACAGATTCTGCCAAAGGTTCCTATTATTCATCTAGTCATTATTATAATATATTTTTTCATGTTATTAATCAAGGAAAAATTGCTTGCAGTTCTGTGGAGCGGAGTGGAGTTTACTCACATTGATTTTGCCGGTAGCCAAACTGATCCGCATTGTAGAAGACAGTGATGTAACGTCCATCGGGCATGCGGTAAGAGTAGTAGCCCACAACCATTAACGTCTTCACCTCATTAATGTATGCAAAATAGCCGCGCTCATATCGAGCCGAGCCATCGTCCAGTTCAAATCGAAACTCGTAGCTGCCATCCGGAAAGCGATGATTGAAGCGGTCCAACAGATGGGCGCCTCTTGCCACCTGCTGCTCCTGCTGTGCAGCATTGCTGCTCAACAGACTCACAGCTGGCGCTGCTCTGCTCAGTTCCAGCAGCATTATGAGTAGCGCGAGAGGCAGCATTAGATATCTGGAGTGTTTAGAGTCCTGGGCCATTTGTGCGTGGGTGTGTGGGAATGGAGGATGGAATGGTGGTGGTGTTGGTATTGGTAACGTTGTTGGCGTACGTGGTCTGCCGTCGCGCTGTTGTTAAGTGTTTAATTCGGAAACTGCGTAACATTGCCTTTTTATAGCCGCTGCGCCGATGCCAACCGTCGCGGCTGCGACGTCTGCTTTTGTCGCTGCTGCGTCGGTGACCGCGGCAACAATTCAAGCGCATGGACGCGACTCTGGCCCAATTGGGATGATAGCGTCAGCAGCCGCAGCAGCAGAGTAATCAGCAGAGCATCCAGCGGCTGCGACGGCGGCGGCAACGTCAAAAAATTCTCAACGCTTAATCAAAAAATGAGGAAAACAAGTGTAAACTAGTCGAGGTAGCTCGACTTTGAGCTACTCTGTACCCAATTCCAGCGATACACAATAATATCTATGGTTTTGTGAATTTCTTTGAATTTACAATTTATTTAACCACTTGAGTGTTTTTAAACCGATACGATTTTTCTTGCTATTGCTATTCATTGTGAATTTTTATCGAAACCGTCTGATAAAACTCTGTTGTTGGTCTATATCATGCACAGGTAAATGCTTGCCGAATTGTAAGGGTACATTTTTAAGATTGTGCTAGATATGCTCTGCTTTTGAAACTGACCAGGATGATATATAGAGTTCATGGCGTCGAAAATACCCTATATAGGAATTTCAAAAAGCGTATAGAGTATAAAACAATCTTCACTTTAACTACTTACACACATACATGTACACATACATATGTATATATTCGTATGGAAGTGCTGTTACCGTCATGGGCGGGACTGGGGCGGAGCGACGGAGCATCAGCAGCTTGCTAACTGGGCAATTAGGCTGCGCCTCTTTTGTTTTCGGCGTGTTTGCTTTGTAATCTGTTCGCACTACCAAAAAATCTGATAAATTTAATCTTACTATGCACAATGAATGATGTATACATACACATACATTCCTATATACATATTTAACCAAATAATATTTATTATGTGATCTGGCAAATGGTAACAGCTAGTTGATAATATAAATTAAGCTTACACTCTCAAGACATATCTTGAGCTTCAAAATTCAACAATAAATAAATTAAAGGCAAAACGTCATTTTAAAGCTGAAAGCAAACATCTTTATTATCCAACCCTTTTTTTAATACTTATTCTCTTGTTTAAGAACAATCAATAAATAAATAAATAATAATCCAAATTGTATCAAATTGTCAACAAGCCCCACTGTTATGTGACGGTTACTAAAAATATAGCTTGCCGTACACCCTACAATTTGTGCAACCAGTTCGAGTACGTGCTGGCAGCCACAGAGAGAATCAGCCACCTAGTGGAGCAGTGGAGCACACCTGCAATCGTATCGGCTTCAGGGTTCTCCTGCTTTGGATGCTGTGGCCATTTAGGGCTAATTTATGATTTCAATCATTTCTTAATTGCATTTAATGTGCAGTGATTTAGCGAACAGAGTAAGCGCTCGACTGCGCCTGGAGGATGAATCTCCTTCACTTGGTCACTCGGCCAAAGTTAATGACGTGGGTTGTTGGTTGTTGGTTGTTGGTTATCCCCTTCAACGCGAGCTTATCGCCGATGAATTAATTTGCGCACACATCTAAGGTTGGCTTGGGCTTGGGGCAACACCAGCAGCAGCAGCAGCAGTGGCAGGCACAGGCACAGGAACGGGAACAGGAGCAAGAACAGGTGGACACAGGCAGTGAAAGGGAGAGGGAAGGGGACAGGGAATCGAAAGGGAATTTCATGTTCGTTGTATGAATTGTTAGCCTTAAGTTGCTGCTGTGTGTTGTCAACTGTTTGCTGTTGTCAGCCAGACAAAATTTATAACGTGTCATTGTCGGCGTCAGCCAAAGTCACTGCATGTGTAACAGTCACTGTCACAGTTCACTAATTCATTCAGAACAGCGACACTTGCAGTCACTCACAACTCAGTCAGCAAGTCAGTCAGACTATCTGTCAGTCAGTCAGTCTGTCAGTCAGTCAGTCAGTCAGTCAATCTGTCACTGGCAAACAAACAAAGCGCTCAAATACTGACGAAAAAACCAGCTCATGAAAAGTCAAAAGTGTCATCATCAGTAGAAGCTTCAACTGGTGTCGACATCCTGGCTAAGGCAATGACATACTTGTAATCTGATTTATTTATAAACGCAATTTATCTCTGACTCTTGCAAAGCTTTCATTGCACATTTGAACAAAGCTATAAAGCCAACAAAACAAAAGCCAGAACACAAAATTAAAATACAGGGCGGCAAATGTTTGGCAAACTTGTTGCGCGGAACCAAAGCAGCAGTAGCAGCAGCAGCAGCAGCAGCAGCAGCAGCAGTAACAGCAGCAACGTTGCCAACAACAACTCCTGGCAAGGTCATTTGTTTCGTATGTCGATGACAAAGACAAGAGCCAACAAATCTCAATGCTTCTTCTTTTTGAAAGAAACTGATGTGTCTCAGTGGCAGGAGACAAGGAAGATGTTGCTGCTGGTGTCGCGCTCTTGATGTTGTTGGCGGCAGTGGCGTGACAGGAAGTGTTTCTCGGTACTGTGTCGTCTGCTCTTGTTGCCAATTTACCTGCAGGCAGCATTCTTTTATTTCGTTTTTTTTTTTTTTGGCAGATTGTTGCATAGCTGCAAGTGTTGCTGTTGTCGAGCTAGCTGTTGGCTGCGTTCTTAGCCTACTGGCAACAACAATGCTTTTGTAGGTGTCGTCCTTGTCCACATCGTAATCAGCGTTTGCATTTTGCGCTACGTGCCACATCTTTTGACTGCACGCTCGCACAGTGTGGCAAGTGATATGAAAAATTCAAGAGCAATAAGCGAGAGTGGTGTGGTCAAACCTTCATATTGTAAACAAGTCAATTTTGTATGTTTGGCTTTTGAGTTTCACTTATGTGTCGGCGTTTATAAATAGAATATATATTTTAATATTCTGATTCGCATAGCAAATTAAATTTCACACTCATTTAGTTACATTATTTTGCATTATTGAATTAATACTTTAAAAGTCAGCTAATAAATCATTTGTGTCAAAAATGACTTGAGACATGTATTTTTTCATGTGCCCGCTGCAAATCGCGTGAATATTGCGCTTCTGCACCAGCAACAACAGCAACAACAACAAGAACAAAGGAATCACCCTTGAAGCTGTTTTCTGGAAGATTTCCTGTGCTCAGCTTTGAAATACCCTAAAGCATATTCGTGATCTTTAATTTCAACGATTATATTTCACCTAAGCAACTGATCTAATGTAATCTGAAGTGTTTGGCTCAAGGAGTGTGATTATTTGGTGCTATCTGCGAACAGCCGATCAAGTTGGCAGTTGTTTGGCCAAGATCAAGCGGACAGTCAAAAAAAGTATACCAAATGAAATATGTAAATTTAGAAATATAAATTTCTTATACAATATATATAATTTAAATAATAAATTTCTTTTTAATGTCTTTAGATCTACAAGTTCCAAGAACATACAAGCTTGACAGTATCTTTCAATCACATTCATTTGCCATTTAACAAGTTCAGTTACTAAAGGGTATACAAAAAAAATAAAAAATATATACATAGTCAAACACATATACAAATTCAGCTGAACATACAGCCACAACAACAAAACAGAAACCGACACAGATAAACACATGGAACACAGGCGAATGGGCAAAGTTACACACAAATAATGTATAAAAGTGGCTTATAAAACAAAATTTGTATGAATGGTCCATGTAGCGCTGTAGCGCTGTGCTACGTGACATGATGACTCGAGATTCAACTTGTTGTCTGCTCCATAGCAAAAGTTGAGTTCGTCTTTGCCTACAGCCCAGCTAGCTCTCAACTTTGGCGGCTGTATTTGTGTCTGTAGCAGTATCTGTGGCTGTTGCCCACTTTTTGTGGCTTTTGCCAGTTGCCAGTTGCCAGTTGCCTGTTGCCGTCTATAGCTTGAACTTGGATTTGGGGTTTGGGATATGGTTTCGGCTTGGGGCTGGGCCTGGGGCTGGGCACAGAATAATTCGCATCAAATCACGTCGCTTTTGCGGAGCTCTTCAAAACTGATTCAGATTTCTGTGGCCGCCCTCAACAGCCGCTGTCCATTTGAGTATGTTTGTGTGTGCGTGTATGCTTGTGAGAGTTTCATTTTTTATGATATGCCGAGCATTGCAAAACAATTTGTAAGCCTTAAGTTGAGTTCTGTTTTGGAGTCTTGAATAAATTACAAAAGCAGCATATTCGTTGCAGGTCCAGCAAGCGGCACGGTGCGCTGTGTAAGCAGAAAATTGGCCACAGATACTGCCGCAGCTTCAGCGCCAGCTGCAGCAGATACAAATACCGTCTATCTAGATACTTAATTTATATACAGACGGTTAAAGTTACAAGCATGCATAGATTTATTAAGTAGCCAGACCAGTTAGGCAAAACATTGCAAATCGCAACACAATTGCCAATTGCCCATTGCCAATTACCAAAATATGGCCAATTTACCCAATGAGGCCAATGACAATGCAAGCCACACCACAAGCCGCATCTTCAAGATACAAATGTATATTCATGCATGGGCATCGCACTTCATTTGCGCCCAGCCCGAGCTACGCAAACACACAAACCCACCCACACAGAAACCCACACCAATGCAAACTAATCCAAGTCAATAAAACTAACTGTAAAAGCCTTTTGCCTGGGTCCGAACCGAGCTAGTTTCGGACTCGTTGCGGAAGGGCTTTGGCCATATCCAATTGCAGCTGAGGCTCGGGCATTTATTAAATGTTCATTTTATGGCTGCTTTCGGGCCAAACCAAAAACACCTTGATTGCCATTTTGTGGTGTGGCCATCAGTTGCAAGCAATTGAAATTTACAAAAAGCCACATTATTTATCTCAAGATTAGATTAAGTGCGCTTCTGATAAGCAAACGAATGTTTACGATTCACTCGTATCTCTCGTAGCTCTCGGCCGTATCTAGGACGCGTGTGAAACCTCGCAACAACGACAACAACAACAACAACACAGAGCGGAGAACTCATTACACTGAGAAAACTTTCGCTACGATATGTAAGCCAGTTGGTTTGTTTTCAATTACATTTCAGTAAATAAAATAAAATATATTTACGAATCTCAATAACGAAATTTAATTAATTTAATTATTCTCTCCTAGTTTTAGTTCAATTCTTTGTAATTAAAATTTTAATATTAAATTTGTTTTTATTTTCAAAACATTTTTTAAAAACTGCGAACAATGAAATGTAAATAATGATCACTGTTTGGATGGTCAAATGGTGATGGTTTAAATCGGTACAAATTCATCATTTGCATATAATCTTTTAGTTTATTGAAGGCAATTAACATAGATATTTTGTTAAATATGAAATTGCAAAGTAAATAATAGACTTATAGAATTTAACACTTCGTTTTGCTTACGAAAGTCTGTTTACGAGAGAAGTTGAAAAAATATATGTTGCAACTATTCTTTTCCAAATTGAGCTCTGCTTTAATGAATCAGCTTAGCAGAAGCGATTCTGCCTTTATGCGGTACAAAAAACTGAAACTTTAATCCAACAATATGTCAAAATTATTTGATTTAATTAATTATTGTGTGTTGCGGCTGTACAACCCGAGATAAATTTTGATTAGGCTCGAGTTACTCACATATTTCATAGTCCAGACATGCATACCCCAGCTGAGCCAATCGGGTCAATGTTTCAATTCTTGTTTATTTTTTGTCTATATAAGATAATTGCATGTTAACAGCGATGACAATGCCAGAATCTAAATGCGAAATTGTTGCAGCTCCATGTTAGCTTCATGTCCAAGTCGCAGTTGAGAAATGGGTGACCGACAGCTTTGTGATTTAGCCGCGTCAATTATGGGTATTACTCAATTTATTTATTTATTTGTGGGCAATTCATTTATTTATGGACTACTCCACGCGCTTGACCTTCCCCATGCCAATGGCGTGCTAAGAGGCAATGCTACGCTGGGGAATCGAACCATCGACCATGGAGACCAAATAGAACAAGCTCAGAAGGCTTATTTGAGCCTACATACGGATAGATTAATGATAGGGTTAAGCATCCATCTGGAAATAGATTTGAGCATGTGCTTATGCATATGCTTCTGCTTGTGCTCGTTGCTGACCTTTTTCAATGTGTGTGTGTGTGTGTGCAGACATATATTAATCTCCCCAGTAGCCTAAATGTACCCCAACCAATTCCAATGCTGTCCTTTGGGACCCTCTTGACTTTATAAATAGCAACAAGTGCATGGCCACCAGTCCCCGCCCGCCTACCACATAATATTATAATCGCCAAGAATTTAAATCAAATTGAATTGTTTTGTTGAGTTGAGTGCAAAGTTTTTGAACCCCAAATGGGGTTTTCTATTGTTGAATGGGTTGAATACAAGGTAACCAAAAATCCGGTTTTAGTTGGCTTACAGTTGACTGCCATATACCAGATAATTAGCATAGCAATTCCGTTTGAGTTAAAACAGTACATCAGTTAAGGAAGCAGCATTTAATTTTTATTGGGGACTTATTACCGTTCATTTCAATTTGGACACACTTACATAATCAGTTCACTGGATATGCAGTGTTATTAAATTTCGAGAGAACTCGAATAAAATAAACGAGTTCTGGCTATTTATATCTTTGAACAAAAACTAAATTTGCCAAAAAAGAATAATGGAATTCGAACTGCGAGATAATATAATTGAATTAATTATTTTGCGTGTGTTTAAATAACGATTTTTTGTTATAATTGCTTATGCATTTTAGGTTTAACTGCAGTTATATAACATTATTACGTTGTATCATTATAAATTTAAAATTAAAAAGCCGCAGCAGCGGCATTTGAGTACATAATGAACTTGTCAATAAGAACAAAAATGGACAGATTGTAAAATGACACTTGGACGGGTAAAAATGACCTCTGCTGTTTAATATACACACATACATTATATAATATTGGATTTTTGTTGCTCGTAAAACCAACGACCAATGGTCATTAGAATGTGGAGTCTCTTTCCGAACGCGGCGTGTTAGATACGGCACCAAATAAATGAGATTGGCAGTAAATTTGAGCTGATTGCTACTTGAAAATATTGGTCAATGCAGAATAAAAAGCAGTTATGGTCATTTGATGGCCCAAGCACAACGCAATGAGAGACAAAATGCATAAAACATTTTTTGTATACATTCACTGCAGATGTCAACATTTAAATGACATTTCTGCGGAACCAAATTGGGTGACATTTGCTGGGCCCTGCTCAACATCCAAGCTATTTGAATGGCACCGCCAGCGGACAGATTGTCAGCAGCAAATCGGTGAACAGCATTCACAAATCTAGCAGGGCCGTAAATGGAGCACAGCTCAGCGCCTACCTTTGTTATCCATTTAATGGCAAACATATTTGCCAGTCAGTGCTGAAATGTATGGTGTTGCTCGTAAAACGCACTGCAAGCTAGTAACGAGGAGCTGCTGCCGAAAGTGCAGCCTGGATTTGGAGATGAAGGTGAAGCTGATGCTGCTGCTGAGCCTGCATCTCTGCATCTATTCATTGCTGCTACTAATCCGATGAGGGAGTCGTCCTACATATATGCGAGTCGGCTTCCATAGTTCTCTAATGAATGGGCACAGCCTGAAACTGAAACCGGCATGGGCAACACAACGAGTGTGAATGACTGAATGAATAAATGAACGAATGAATGGAATGGCCTCAGGCGTCTTTCGGCTTTCATGCAAGACGGTCGGGCATGGGTTGGCGAAGGGGCATCGGCACGGGCAGGGGCATGGGCAGGTGTTTTGGGGGTATGGTTGTGTAAAAAGTGCAGCTAGTTCTTATACAGTTTGAATACCAATTGCGCAAATGACTCCCAGCCAGCAGCCTCAACCCAGTAGCTGCTATAGTTGTTGGGAGAAGGGAATTCGGCACATACATACATACATACATACATACATACATACATATATATACATACATACATACATACATACATAAGACTCTGTATAGCTTTTGGATTTTGCCTTCAATGCCTGCATCAAAGTTGTTTGCCTCACAAAGCGCTCCAAATTACGAACGGATGCGGAATGCGGTAAATTATGAGAAATGCTTGCTAAACTCAAACGATTTGTGGCAATGGCAATGACGAGCAGCTTTTTGTGGTTGCAGCATCCTTTTTGTTGTTTCGTAACTTGCCGTACCTTGAACTCACTCTCTCTCTCTCTCTTTCACTCTGCCCTCCTATACCTCTTTTTTGTAACCTGTTCACCTTTCATGGGTTAGAAAGGGATGAGGAGTATGAGGGATATGATGCCTGAGTGGGGTTGTTTGTAACTTAGACTGTTTATTTTAAGGAGCTGTCTTTCAGCATCATTGAAAAACTTAAACCTGTTTAACCAGGGTTCTTAAGTAGTATTTTATGTTTTAATAAGAAGACATGAAATCCATAATAAAATTGTTACAAAGCCGTATCAGAAGTATACTTATTTTACTTAGTTTACTTATTTGTAATATCCCTAGAAATACAATTCGAAATGAAAAGGTTTTATTGTAGGTATGCTCTCGCATGGACTTACTCTTTATCTAATATAATTGAAATTTCATTTAGCTATTTCTCTAATCTCTAATCTAATCTAGTATGAATATTTGTTGATCACCCATATTTAGTGCTGCATACTTACCAGATGCTTTTGCATATTCGACACTTGGACTATGTGACTAAAAATTCCACAAATGCAGAATTCCATAAGTCCAAAACAATCATTAAGATAATAATCATCAACACATTCCACTTATCAGTTTTCGCTTGTGCATCTCAAATAATTTGGTGCGAAATTCTCGTCATATTTAAGCTGAACATGATGGAAAGCGTTTGCGTGCGAAACAGAATACATATTTGGCATGTGGCGAAAGGGGCAAATTCAAGTGGCAGGAAAATTGCGAGCTCCGTTGAATGCCCAAATACATATACTCGTACATGTGTGCGTTTGTGCGTATACATATATGATGCGCAAAATTGTTTACTAATTTAGAGGAGCTGTTTGACACTTGGCCACATTTGGTTCGTCAGAATCTGTTAAAGTGTTAAAATGATAAAATGTGATAGCTAAATTAGTGCTATGATTTTATATAAAAGTTGGCATTGCATTATAAAATCATTGCATTAATATTTGATAGTTTGATTATTCACTTCAAATATTTGCATTAATAAGCGACTTGGAAACATGATTCAATTGCTAATTGTCTGCAATGCTGTCTTAGTAAACACTAATTAACAAGGTGCCGATAAATTACTCATTTTTTTTCTAATAAATTGTCACCAGTGAGTGTCTACAGAATTGCAGACCCATTAGTACGCAATTTATGGACTTTGATTAATTGAAAGAAATAAAGTTGAATGTGTTGTCATTTTTGTTTATTTAAGCTTCGGAAATAACTTTTATTGTATTTGTTTGTTAAAATCAAATTTGAGCCTGATGCTGAACTGATGCTGTTTTTGTTCCTGCTCCTGTTCCTGTTACTTATGCTATTGCCAATGCTGATACGATATGGGCGTAATGGGTGGAATTGATGACTTAGAACTTTGGAAGTGTGCATGTATTTGTGTATGTATGTCGGTCTCATGGTCTTCCAGACTGTCGGTCTGTTGCTCTATTCGTAAATTGTGTTACGAAACAGCACAGCCAAAATGATTTTCGACAGGCCAACTCATCTGTACACAATGCCAAGTGCTCCCGGCAGCATTCATTGCTGTCTCTCTCGCTGCGGCAATTGTTACAATTCGATTTAAAGCAACTGAAGCCTGGCAGTTGAGTAGAGCGAAGCGGAAAGCCAGTGGCTCTGGCTCTGGCTCTGGCTGTGGCTGTGGCATTGCCAGTAGAGCATATCCAAACCCATGTGCAGGTATTTGATGTCACTTTGCCGACCACGATTACGACCAAGTTCTCGTCCACATCCTCATCCACATCCTCATTCTTTTACAGGTTCGCATTGACGCCCTCGTATTCAGTTGGCTTTCAGTTTACGTTAATGTTACTCTAGCCGCCACAGTATCATCATCATCCCCATCATCATCATCATCAGCATCATCATCAGCATTGTCGTCATTCACTGCTGTTGCAGCTGTGCCAAGTTTAGCTGCAAAAACGTCGTCGAGTGTGGCCACAGTTGATAGCTTGGTTAGGTTTTGGCTCAGAGTCTGCAATTGTAATATGATTTTTGTTGTTGTTGTTTATTTTCAGCGAAGTGAAATGTTTGAGGCAGAGCCACAGTTGGCCATATAACTACTTACATTCGCCTCCACTGCCACAGCTTGAACTTTGACTTCGGACCGAGCATCTGAATGCAGCTCCGGCTTCAAGTCGTTACGCTCTGGCACGCTTATTGAATTTCGCTTAGCTGCTGACGTTGACTTCATGCCTGCCACTTTGTGGGGCAGATCGAGCCTGTGGGGCAACAGCGGCTGCTCTCCGGATAATGTGTCTGCGTTTTGGGCATAAAATTTTACACTCGGTCACACATTGAAGCGCCAATTGGACCAACTCCCCCACAAAACCCAATTGGGTGTAGGGTTTGAGTGGAATATGTATATATATATATATATTCGTGAAACACTTACGCGTGTCCACATGGTAGCCTTGGTGATCTGCTCTGTAGAAGGTGGTCGAGTATTGAGCACCGGGCAACGGCACCGAATAGTAACCAGTGCGAGCCAACACAAATTTCTTGCCCACGGGCAGCCAGTAGGTGCGTTCGTATCGAGTGTCTCCATTGCTCAGCTGATATCTGTTGATATTGTGATAATTAACTCGTAAGACGAGACGACAAACTCAATATGTCAAGGCTAAAATAATCGCTTAAGCTGCGAAAGATGTTTTATTGTAGGACTGTCATCACCTGTACTCATGTTGTCCATCCATCGAGCGCTGATCAAAGCCATCAACGAGTCGAATTTCGTCGGTGGACTCGGGCTTGAATGTGGGTTGTAGTTGTGGTGCCGGCGGAGCCACTAGTGGTGGCCAGTGATGCAAGTGTTGATGGCGGTCGCTCGTCGCTGTTGTGCTGCGTCTTGGCATGACTGTGGTGGTGCGCCTAGGGCGGACCGTCCAGCGGGCATCCACCGCACATAGGGTGACTACCAGCAGCTGCAGGCACACTATTATTCTTAATACACCCAACATTTCTTTATCAATCGAGCACCGAACGAGAACTTTATGCCTGGCTGCAGATTTAATAATGGATCCTTTGGTCAGGCAACTGGCGGCCTTTTATATTCCCAAGAGCTTGAACTGAATGATGCCTTTCGCAACTAATGATGAGAAATGTGCTGTGTTAAAGTCAAATAAAAGAAAAACAAATTTAAGGACCGGCCATATTAGCCACGCCGACGGTTACATACCCTTGCATTTAATTAAATGCTGATAGCCAAAATATCTAAAACTGGAAAAAATTGCTCTTTAATCAATTCAGAACTCCCAGAAAATTAAACTTGCTGGGTGAATTGCCCTTTTAAAAAATATTCTTTTAATAATCCCTGATTGTTATGCTGGTATATAAAGATGTTATTTTCAAAGTGTTACACTGTTCGTGACTAAAATATGATACCCTCAGCAGAGGAAGAGGTATACAAATCAACTTAAACGTCAATGGCAATGATTTGGGCAGTTTTATTCCGATTGCTCCATCCCAAAAGTGACTCCCACTGACGCATCTTGTGTCTTCATCCCGCACATCGTTCTTCTTTCTTTTGATACTTTAATACCGAAGGTATCATTGTATATTGGTTTTGTCCAATGTCATGCTGTCTGTCCGTCTGCCCGTCTGTATGAACGCAACTTTTTCAGACAAAGTGTAAAAATTGGAGTGCTACGTCCACTAGTAACCCCCTAGGAAATCGATTAAATCGATAATTGCAAGTTGATACATATCTGACACAATTTTAAGGATACGGTCACGAAATTTGGTTGGAAGGTTGCTGGCTGGTTGATGCCCTTCAAAGATCGGCATATAATATATTTATATTTTCCGCCACACCCACTCCCGCCCCCAAAAATTTCCAAGGGCCACATCTACCGTAATTCAAGAGCTAAAGTTACCAAACTTGGAAGAAGGGTTACTAGGAAACTCTTCCAACAATAATGCAATTTGGAAAGCAAACTTGGACGGTATTCCTTGGCTACACCTACCCTGTTATTTGTTACCTGTTATCAGCTGGTATTACTTATCAAAGTATCAAAGTATTTCGCAGTCGGTTACGCTCGACGTTCTTGTTTTTGTTTTTTAGTTAATCAGAGTGGCGGCTTTGTGGCTTTGACAGCGTCTTTTGGGCACTCGACTTTGAGGTTTTGATTCTGAGTTGGTTTATTTTGGAATGCTTTTTGATTTGTTGTGCTGAATGCGACTGTAATGTGTGTCACGCGCAGATGCAGCCACAGTAACAGGGGCCAGTTAAATCCAGTCCAGTCGAGTCCAGTCCCCTCTCCCCGTCGACCAACCCCCGCTGTGTGAGTAAAAGTCGGAGACACGGTTCATTGACCAGACAGGCTAGCGTGGCGAGTCATCATTCCACTGCATCCACTGATGCTATCGACACCTCCTGCTGTCCACGTTGAGTGCGACGTGTTTCGTGGTCATTGATTTTGGTAAAAAGTTGGCGTCCATTTGTTGCCATTAACGTCAACTTGTCGTTGTTGTTTTCTCTTTCGTATTTCTCTTCTTTTCGATATTGTTTAACACTTACGAGTGTCCTTGAGAATGGCCACGGCTACCGAGCTGATGCCTGGTGTCTGAGGGATGATAAATATTTGGCAGCCAGAGAACTTCATCAGCGTCATCCTCATGGCTGTTGTTATCGATGTGCATCAGACTGAATCGACTATGGAAAAAAAACGCGGTCTGCCAGGAATTGTAATTGAATTGCCCAATTTCAATTGTCTCCCAGCAGGAGGCAATCAAAATAAAAATAACATTAATAATAATAATAATGATTGCCATTTTTATTTATTTTGACATCTGATTTATTGAAAGCTGTACAATTGCGTATAGATTGCATACATTTTTAAATCGCTTTAAGTGTACACACAGACAAATATACATACGTATATAATTACTTTTAACAATATATTGCGATTTTATAGTAAAGAAGCCAATTGCAGATCTAAATATATAATATAAAATTTGCTAAAAAATATTTCATATCCAAAATTATTGACTGATAAATGGTTTTTGTGCATTACCTATTGCATTTTTGGCATCGGAAATTCACGTGGCGCAAATAAAGACCGCAGTTGAAATGTTTAACTTTTATTGGCAATAAAGAGCTGTCTCATTTTTACAAATATCGAAAAGCGAACAGAATTGGAATCTTTAATGTTGAACATTATTGTTTATAATCCCCAGACTTAAGAACAATCACGATAAGCTAGTCAAAGTGAAAGGCCGTAAATCAAACGGGATAAAATTCACACAGTTTTGGTAACTACCTGCTAACAGAGTATAGCGCAGTCGTTGACTAGCTGACTGCATCGATTGTATTTTTGTAAGTGCAGTGCGACCAATTAAACATTTTACAATATGTACTTGAAAAATATAAATCACTAAAAATATATTTGCATATGAAACAAACAGTAGGGTAAAAAATGACTAGTCAAATAAATACATTTTTATTTTATTTGCTAAATTGTGAAATTTATTGAGTTGTTTAATTGTGTGTCCAATTAATATACACTTTATTTTATTTGGTTTTTTTTATTAAAAGCACGCTGCTTTCTAATTGTTTGCCATTAAAATATATTTACAGTTATATTTTCAAAACAATTAATTAATTACAGTCACATTTTATCAGCGAAGTTCCTTTGCTTAGTAATACTTGATTGGCAATGCTAATACCACAAGAAATTTAAAAATTTTAAAGTTAAAGTTGTGCATGTAGTAGTTAAAGTTATCTCACCTGATTGAAGCAATGACTGTCCCATTAAAACACCCCCAACACTCTCTGCATCGGATGGCGTTCATCTTGCTCGCTTAGGTGCCAAGATTAAACGTTATTGTTGGAAGAGACCGGTTCCTGCAATTAGCAGGAAACCGTCCGAGACACTTATTCAGATTAAATTCCATGCGTCAAGCTGAAAGCACAATTAATAAATTTTAACGATTATTCGGTGGCACTTTGACAGCTTGCGCCCACATCAGCGTACACCCCATTCACTCAACGCCAAGATGGCCTCTTGGCAAACGCTGGATAAGAACATAATTTCACAGCTGCGAATGCAGCGCCATAAAACAAAAGATGCATTCAAATGGCACTGTGGCCGCTAACTGCAGCTGCAAATCCGCCGTCAGCATGAGAGCCCATACACGCATACACACTCACACACGCAGACACTCACACACGCACACACAGAGATACGCAAAACAACAAACTAATAAATATTTTTACCCATATAAGCATAAAATATTGTTTCAAGTTTAGTGTGCGGCCGTGGCCAGAACAGATCCGTAACCGGGACAGCTGCCTAGCACCCTAGCACTACATTCTCTTCTCTCCCCCTCCCCTCCCCCTCTCTGCCTCAGTCTCTGTCTCTCTCTATTTCTCTCTCTCTCTCTCTCTCTCTCACGTGTGGACAATAGGAAACCAAAATGGCAACTCAGCTTGCTTGCGCGCTGGCATTTTGTACAATATTTCATTTGCCAGCATTTCCGTACAGCAAGCAAGCAAATAGTCCCAACTGCAAAGCCATTCCGATACAAGACTGAAAACCTAAAACCCAAACCCAAACCCAAACCTCTTACCCAAACACAATCCCCCATTGGCTGGCTGGCTGGCTGGCTGGCCAGCCCAACGCTGGCATGTGCAAGTGTCTAAGCCATGAATTTATATTGGTCGATTTCGATTTGAAAGTATTTCGGTTACATAATCTCAGCAATTTTATCGCATTCCAGCCATGTCGACGCACTGTTTGATGCTCTCAGTTAGTTCCCTACAACAAAGTCAAAAGATGCGTTTCTAATGTCGACTAGGGTCAGCAAAGCAGCCACCCGCCCACCATCACACACACCCACAACCACACCCACAACCACTCACCCACAACCACTTGCACATACAAGTTGTGGTGCAAACTGCTCAATTATAGGCCAAAAAAAGGCAACTGCGCGAGCCACAGAATCGGATGTGTATAACTTGCTGTCAGCTTGTCTTGGTTTCAACTTGATTACTGCATGGTTAGTCTGAAGTTTTACGACAACTTGAGTTATTTACTTGTTGTTGTTGTTTGCGCATCAGTCAAACACTTTTTAGCCGAAAGCTTCACGCCAAGGCCACAACACCAACACCAACACCAACATAAACTCCAACTCCAACAACAACTGGCAAACTCTAGATACAAACACACATTAAACATACGTACATACATACATGCATACATACATACATACATACATATGTACATACATATCATATATGCTCTTGAATATGCAGACGTAGATGTTTCGCTTGTTAGTTGCTCTCACGCTGCGCTCTGATGGACTTGGACTGCACGATGACACCGACATTGCCTTGGACATGTTTCGCTAGTTGACAATCGCTTCGGTTTAAGAAACAATACAACAGAGACAAAGAGACAGAAGGACAGAGGGACAGAGACAGACGTAGACCCTGAGCGGGAGCGTTGCTGAGGACAAAGTCATCTGGCAAATTTCAGCCAGTCCGAAAGCTTTTAGTACAGCTTATTGACATTTTGTTTTTACTTTGAGTTTGGATACTTGGTCATAACAACATCTGGATACTATATGAGCAATTGCTTTGATGCTTTCTTTTTGACGGAATTTAAGTGCAAATTTTTTAAGAATTCCGATTGTTTACTATCTGCATCGATGTACATTCCATCAGATATGCTGCCATGTTCATAAAAGAATCTTTGGATAATGCATATGCAAACACATTATTTTGTATGGCAATCAGAATCTGCATTGGATCTATCAGATCGGGTAATTTTCTTAATTGGTCGCTGTAAAAAAGAATTAATTAAGTTCGACTCGTGCATGTTGACAGATGAATAGACGAGCCCGATGCCGATAGCGACTTGACTGCTGATGCTGATCGTGAATGAAATTCCTTTATATTTAGACTACATAAGGATTTCTGATAAGCTATGATATATGCTATGACCCGCAATTTGAGTGACTTAATTATTCCTAAATATGGTAAATGGTGAATTGGAACCAATCATAAAAAATAATATACATTTTATTTGTTTTACTTTTATTAAATATATAGTATTTATTAGTACAATAATATGGCAAGTTGCTTTAATAACTCTGGCTATATTTGGAAGATATATTTCTAAGGCAGACTTTAAACACAATGGTGCACAATTTCGTTTGGGATTTCGTTCCAGCCCTGGCAACAAACGGTATTTCCTTGTTTTTGGGGCCCTGTTTGTAGCAGCGCTTCAAGTATAATTCAAATGTCATTTCAAAATACTTTTTATTTGCTTTTATTGTCTTTGCTGACTGTGTTGTGTATGTTCCTTTCATTTATTTTATTTTATTTTATTTTATTTTATTTGTGTCTTTTGTCTTGTTGTTGTCATTTTTTATTTAGTTTTTTTTTTTGGGATACCGAGATTTTTATCCACTACTATTATGTGTGCGAGGGTGTGCCGTTGACTGGTCGGGTCTGCGGGACTGGTGGTTTTGTGCCCGGCGTCTGGCGTCGTGTGTATTCCCACAGTTTTCAATTTTTGGCGATTTGTTGCGGCACTTAACGGTTTGTTAGCTGTCATTGTTGCTGGTTGCGTTGATGAGGCGCCTTTTGTGCGGCTCCCACAACCGAGTCCCCGCTCGGGCTCGAGCAATTTCGAGCAATTGTCTTTAGACGGTTGCTGTCCGCGTAAGGGGTAGTCACATCCGCTATTCTATTGTCAATATTGTTGCTGTTGTTTCTTGTTGTTACTGTTGTTGTTGTTGTTGCTTAAATACAAATTTGCCTAAGTCAACAGACGAAAGCCAAATTTTGTGGCGAGTATCGCCAAAGGCATTGTTTATTTCACAACATCATCCCGTTGCCGGTTATTTGCATATTCTGCGCGTGGGACTGTCAAACAGATAAACAGTCAAACACACACAAAACAAAACGAAAGAAAATCCAAAGAAAAAAGGAACTGCTTGACGTGGCTCACCATTTTCCATACCCTGTTCCCAGAAAGAAAGGGTATCATCTAGTTGCGCAAATATATATTAATTATTTACAGTGCCAGTTCGTTATTTTCGCAGTGGCATCAAACAGAATAAGAGAACGATATATATATATAGATATTGATATATAAATATATATATACAGAAAAGAGAGAGATGGTGAGAAATAACTGGTGATTATTCCAAAGACAGAGATTGTGTTTATTATTCATTTTATATACAACTTCGCAGCAAATTAAAAAAGTGTATCCCACCCAACACGGCCACCACTGGGTTTGAAAACATTATTGAAATTCTTCGGGTTTTTTTTTTACATTTCTGAACTAAGTTTATTGATTTTAAAAACTTTTACAATTTTGTATACAATTTGTTCTAGAAATATGCAACTGGTTCTACTTCTGCACATAATACATAAACATGGCTTTGTGTTCTGTAAGTAAGATTATCATTGAGATTTCATTTCCAATTTCACTCAATATATTTATTTTTTGAGGTCCATGAATAAGACGTCAGACAATGGGTCTAATCAAGAAATAACTAAAACTGTTTTTTTAGAGGTATATCTTTTTATTACATGCAAAAAAAAAATTGAGCTGAGTTGCTCGTAATTTGTATATTGACGTTTGAGTTAAACGGCTTTCGACGTTATCGGTTGAAATTAAGGCAACGGACGGTTGGCAACTCATTGCGACGCACACGCGGCGGCTGCTGCAGGTACTCCACTGCAAGAAAATGTAGTTATCCATGATGTGGACTAGTGTGAACAGATAAACATATTCTGCACTCACCTGCTAGTGGCTGATAGCCGTGCGAATCGGCGCGATAACAGCGCAGCTCATACTGAGTGCCGCGGGGCTCAGCATAGAAGCCTTCGACCACCAGACCGTGCTGTCGTTGGTCCGAGTAGAAGCCACGCTCCCAGCGCCGTACTCCATTTGGCAGCGAGTAGCTGTGCCGACATTTAAGTGGGTCAGAGTGGTGCAACAAGTGTGTTGCTTTGCTGTTCGACTCACCCAAAGATGTAGCTGCCATCCGCGTTGTGCTCCTCGAAATTGTCTCGATATGGATTGTACTCTCCCTCTAACGGATCCTGCTCAGCGTTTGTATCCGTATCTGTATTTGTATCGGTGTCTGTCTCGGTGGCTGTATCTGCCTCGATATCTGTTTCGGTATCTATTTCTGTGTCTGACTCATCCTCTGACTCATCGCTATTCTCTTCGCTGGAGTCGGCAACGCGCAGTGCAGCCTCTGCGCCTGATCTGGGCGCCACAACTGGCGGCTGACGTTGGCTCAGTAGTGCCAATGGTGCACTTGTAAGCGGTGCCACAGCGCTGTTCAGCTGTTGACCAAGCAGTTGCCTCAGCTGCTCCCGACTGCCTTCCAAGTGGTCGACGTCGTTATTGGTATCGTTATCGTCATCGTCATCGCCATCACTATCGCTGTCGTCGAAGCTCTCGAAGCTCTCAACAAAGGGCAATCTGGGCACCACCAACTGCCCAGTGGGCGCTGACAAACTCTGGTCGGCAATAAAGCCAATACCAATGAGCAGCAGCAGCAAGAGTGGCTGCTTCTGCCCAGTCTGCACGGACATTTTACGATCGAAGGACGTTTGGGGAAGGGTGAGGGGCTATGTCTAATCCAGTGCTGTGGCCAGCGTCAAATGCGTTTCTTGGCCACCATCTGCAACACTTTTATATGAAGCTGTACAAGTCCGCAGAGTCTCACGGACTGCAACAAATCAACGCAGCAAATTCATAAATTTGCTTGCCCCTCTCCACGACACTGACAAGTGATGCGATTTCAATTTGCATTCGCATTGAGCTGGCACAGTGGCACATCAACAAATAGACAGCGAAGCTAATGAATCGATGACGTGCTTTGTACTCGTAGAGTTGACAAATCGCTGATCGGTCACACATTGGCCAAGATCAAATGTTGCGAACTTATTCGACTGGTTTTGGTTCTGATATGGTATGTATTTAAGTGTGTACGTATGTGGAGGCTGAGAATTCGAAAGTATTTATATATATGTGGGTTGCGATAATAAACATTCTGATGCGATGAGCTAATTTGGTTAATTGGGTCAGGTTGCCGACCGGTTCTTCATTTTCGCCGGCTCAGGTAGTGCCTGCTGGTGCCACTTACTGAGCCTACTTTCAGGCGGAACTCAGTTATTGCCGCATAGGCCAAATATAAAGCATTGTTTCAGGCATACAGCTTATACTTTGCTGAACAGATTAACAACTTTATCAATAGTTTATTCTGTAAATATATACACGCATTTTTTCGTTTTACTCAAGAAGAATCCATTTCTGACCAGCATATCAGAATTCAAATTGTAGTATACAATTCAGGTGTATAAGTATGTTTATATGGCTAAGGGATTGTTTAAATTTTGAACTTACTGTTGGAAATTATAAGCAAGTAACAAATGCAAGTAAAATGCAGCTGTGATTGACTTGATGAAAATATACAAACGCAATTAATTGTTGCCAACTTCCTGCAGATGTTTATATTCACACTTAAGCTATTTTCTTTTACTAATCGCTGCCTATCTATCATTAGTAAATTTCCCTTTGCGCTGACCATCCGCATTTAATTTGAAAAATAAAACGCTATCCCTTTCGAGGGGCGCATTAGAAATGCGTTGCCTGGGGCGGGAAGGTGAGGGAAGGATCAGTAAGGTTGGCGGCTTGCCTGCCTTAATCTCAATTTACATTTAACCGTTGGCAATTATTAGAGCGTCCATGTGTGTGTGTGTGTGTGTTTGCTTGTATAGAGTGTAGACAAACTGCCGAAGGCACTGGCAGAGTTGCTGGCAGTTGCCAGTGCTAACATCCGCTCCGGCAGCGATTTATCATGCATCATTCATGTGCTTGCCGTGTTAATTATGCTGAAATACAGTCTATTAAAGTTTCATCAGCCACGGGTGGTGTCATCTAGAACCACTTATACTGCCCAAACTCTCTTTGGCCTGCCGAGCCGCCCTCTCCCCGGAAGCTGCTACCGCAGTGGTTAAACGTAATTAATGAAGGCGCACTTAAATCATTTTTGTGCGTGGGAGGTTGCCAGTAACACGAAACGCGACAAAAGCATCCACAACAGCAACAACAATGGTGGCTCAACGAAAAAAATAATACAAAAAAATACAATTAGTTAACTAACATGCGGGTGTGGAAGCAACTGACATAAAAAATACACACACCCAAGGACAAGTGGTTAAAATTGCGATTTGCCCAACTTGCAGTTGCCAAGCACATAAAACTTAACAAGTCTTATGCTAACATTCTGAATACCTTGTAACCTTGTTATATCTGTTATTGAGTATTTTCTTTAGGCACATGTTTATTTTAAATAAATGTTGACAATTTGAATAAAATGATTTTTATAAGCAACCAACCATTTATGAAGTATCACTCTCGAGCAGAGCCCTTGTGTCGAATTAGAGAATTATTACAATTACGTCACCAGAAGTCGAGTATACCCAGTTCGGTCGCCGTGCGCAGGGTGAAAAAGGGAACAAATCCTGCCAGGCACCAGGCCGCGCGCTAAAACGTTTCAATTTTTCATAAATATTCAAAAAGGTAGCACAACAACAATGTGACAACAACAGCTGCTGCTGTTGCTCTTGCTACAGGTTCTCCTTTTTGGCTGATGCTCCCATTCAGGACAATTGTGGAGTGGACACGAACATGAATTCTTATTCAACGAACAGGACAGCTCAGTGTGGCTCAGTTCGGTTCAGTTCGGTTCATTTCTGTTTAGTTATCGCCTTCGTAGGTGTTTTCTCAGCTAAAATGTATGTATACACTTATATGCATTTGTATGTAAAATATATATATTTTAAAAGAGGAGCAAAACTTTTTCGATTTAACCAATTTGTACATATTTGTGTGAGTGTGTAGAAGTCCGGTATGCCAACGGTGTCTGCCAATGCTGGGGCCGAGAGCTGAACGCTCCGAGTCGTGTCCAGCTCGAGTCATCCAAGGCAACCAACAAAAAAAAGACAGCGCACCAAAGGAGCGCTCCAAATAAATGCAAATTTATATCGTGGAAAACTTTTCAATTTGTTTTTACATTTTCTTTCATTCGTCGTCGGCAACAACCTGCAATGAGAGCGTCCGTGCAATGTCTTGCTGCCGGACACGTCCTTTTTTCCGTTGCCTCCTCAATTTGGCCATTTTTGTACCATAATTAACGTGCCGCCAGCGCCTGAAGCCGCCACAGTTACCATATATATATTTATGTAGAGACCGAGGCAGATGCTGTGACAGAGACAGTGATACGGACAGAGAGAGAGAGAGACAGAGAGAGAGAGAGAGAGCGATATGGCGACAGAGACAGCGACAGAGCTTCATTGAAGCCCAAGGGCGCGACCATTCTGAGCCTGTGCCTAACGTTTACTCGTTTTCCTGGCCAGAACCGGAAAGCACTACTAGCACTGTGCAAAATAGTCAAGGCTGTCTATGCAAATGGGATCTGATAAATCATAAAATCAAAAATTTCTAATAGCTAACAAATCAAAAAATAAACATATTTTTCTTTCAATGTTTCGCATGAGTATCAATCATTTTATTAGTTGAGTTAAAAAAATATTATAATAATAATTTAAGTTATCGGCTTTATTTTAAAGGCAATAAGTCGATAATGTTTTCTTATATTTACTATCTTTAACGAACAAGTGTAACTAAATATAGAGATATAGAAAAATGATGTTGAATAAAATATATAACGTATTGTGTAATTTATTATATTATTATTATTATAAATTTGAACTGTAATTTATGTGTATTTGATTTCCTTCAAGTCACCAAATCACCATATCATAAATCTTAATGTAAGTTTAGTGTCCAACGATTGTTATTATTTGTATAATATGTATAATCGTTGAACATTTATTATTACTTTTTCCATAGAGATATTATTAAGAGACTAAAATACAAAATGAACAATATTACAATAGGTTTGTGCAGTGTATTCGGTGTTGTCGCCCATTTTGGCCATTTGACAGCACAACATTGGGAATGTTAAGGCCAAGAGGCAGCGACAACAGCAGTCAGCAGTATGGAGGTAGCCAAATGGCGCAATCAAGTTATTATTAAGTTTTTCTATTTATCCAACATAATTCATAATTTGTTTACAAAGCGTATAATAATATTAACGTCTTGTCCAGCCATCATCTGCTGCTCCAACTCCGTTTCCTCTCCTTGCATCCTCGTTACAGGACTGCGGTCGAGCGTTGCGCTTCATAGTGCTAGTCATTCCTGGCATTGTTCTCAGTCCGAGCGCCCATGCTCGTCCCCATCGTCGTGTTCGATGATTTCGCTGTCAACGTGGCCAGATAATCAGCAACAAAGTCAAGACGTGGACCTCTTCTTGCTGCTGGTTGCGTCGTAATCCCATTAGAGGTCCACACGGCGGGCTGCGTAGAGTTTTCCTTTAACTGGAAGTTGGAAATTTGCTCGACGACTAGGCAGAAAGGCGTCCGTTGTCTGAAATCGCATTAGCCAAACAAACGCATTTTTTCCATAGTGACGGCATTTAATATTTTTTGCCTTTTCTCTTTTCTCTTTTCTCTTTTTTTTTGTGTTTTGTTTTCATTTTGTTGTTTGTTGTTTTTTTTTTTTTTTTGTGTGCCTCAACTTCCGGCAGTTACTGGGGACGACAATGGTGCTACAGCGATTTCAGCTAATTTTTGCTATTTTCCTTTTGCTTTCGCATTTTTCCTTTTTTCCTTTACATTTGACACTTGAGACGAAGTGCACACGGTTGAGTAGTTTACGCGGACGAGCTTAAAATCGTTTAAATGTAAAATAAATAAAAAATACATGAGATATGCGTCGAGTCAAATGAGCAACATCATCGTCTCATCCACATTATGCAAAAAAGGGAATTAAGTTAATTGAGTAGGGTGAGAAGACGGGCTGAGGAGTAACAAAAGTGTGGAGAGAGGATGAGATGGAAAGAGCGAGAGAGAAAGATAGAGAGAACAGCATCCAGGCAACGGCTACACTGCGGCCGCAGTCGGAGCCGCGCTGAATTGCGCATAAAAATGAAGCGATTTATATGCGCGTATTTTTAATGTTTCATAATTGGGTAAGCTTACTAGAATGGGTCCTCGCAGGCAGCTTGATAAGGATTACGAGGTGGCAAGGGTTACGGTTCACAGTTCACGGCTTACGTCTACGGGTTCGGCTCAGCGGATTTCCCTGCGGCTGCTTCCCTTCCAGTGCTAACTGCTCACATTTCCCTCCATTCGAGTGCACAGCCAGATAAGTAAGAGGAGCCAAAACAGCAACAAGCTCAAGCCATAATTTGTGTAATTATCGCTTGATTGTACACAATTTCATCCACTTACTGGAGTACAAGTTGAAATGTCTGTATATCTCAGAACCGGATGAGATTCGCTTCCATTTGAGATTCATACATGTTGAATGTCTTAAATTATAGATTATGCACCTTTTTTTTGCAACCAATCCGTTTTCCATACGTCAAAAGTTTCTTTCATGATACTTTTTTCTCTCTCGAGTTGTGGCCTCTTCCTTTTATGCTTTTTACCCTTGTAGAGGGCTTTATTATAATATTGACGAGAATAGAGTGTTACGCATGGAGGGAGACGTGTGAAGGATTTGCAATCATTTGCATATAATATTACATACATATAATACTTATGTATGTATGTACATACGTACAAACATTCTAACTTTTATTGTCATCTGCACTGCTACACTTATAAACAAAAATACCTCTGACTTTTAGAAATTTGCCATACTTTGGCAAACAAGGGCAACTCTCATTATTATTCAGAGAGTACCCATTTAAAAATGGGAAGACTGTGTCTTTTTTAAAATCATGGATTTTCTTTCCCTAATTCCAGGGTAAATTTAAAAAAAAAAATGAAGAAAATATATCTCAGGTTTACAGGTTATTCACAGAATCTTATATTTTTATTAAGGAATTTTAAAATGCACATATACAAACATTCACTCAATTCAATTCGAAAGACACACGATTTTACTATTTGTTGAATTTTAAAATTAATTTTTCTAAAAATTAGAATTTACAAATATACTTTTTAGAAATATATTCTAGTGTTAGGAAATATGTTTATGAAAAATAGAAAGAAAGCCGTTCTTATTTTATGAAATGAATTATAGATTTAGAAATTATTTTAAAAAATAACATCTTTCTAGTTTTCAGGGTGATTTTCGAATTAAGGCCATTTTCCAAATTTCACGGCAATTTTTTTGCAGTGTACGTATAAAATATTCGATATAGGCACATGTGGTATAAAAATAAGCTTAGACCGCATATCGAAAAAGATTGATCCTCGAATGAAAACAAACATATCGAAGTGAAAAGCGATAAGTGACGAACTCTCGACAATCGCATTGCACTGAACAATTTGCAGTTGACGAGCCGATAAGAATGTTTATTACCATAAAGCATAAATAAAGTTT
This sequence comes from Drosophila hawaiiensis, assembly GCA_037043685.1. Classification (NCBI taxonomy): domain Eukaryota; kingdom Metazoa; phylum Arthropoda; class Insecta; order Diptera; family Drosophilidae; genus Drosophila; species Drosophila hawaiiensis. Next base: position 52,942 of record JBAMBA010000163.1, read on the forward strand.
GGCGCTGGCTGTTGGTGCTGCCAACAATGATGATAATCGCCATAAGTAACAAGTAATAAATAAAACGTAATTCATTTATAAATGCAGCATTTAATCTGTTCGTGGGCAACTATATGGTTGTAAGTGCTTTTGGGTGTTTGGTGGGCCGCATCAACGATTTATATTAATTTTCCATGCCAGCGCAAAATTCATTTCCCTGCGATCAGCTCGCTCAGTGAGTGGTGCGGGGGGAAGGGGAGGGTGGTTGGAGGCCTCATCATTAAAATTGAAAAATGCCACTTTAATGAATTTATTTGCGACACTTAACGCAAGTGAAAGCAAACAGAGAAAAATGATGTTCATTAACGTAAAAATTGCGCTTTTCGTTGTTTGGCACTGTGAGCCATCGTATTGACATTGGCAGTTGTAGTGGAAAGTGGCAACTGACAAGTGGCAAGTGGCAAGTGGAGGAGGCAGGAGATGGGGCACTCTGGCACTGGCAATGGTAATAGTCAACGATGGGTTGGGCGGTTCTCAGCAATTGTCATTACCATTACCATTTTGACTTGTCGCCGTTCACAGCTGCCTGAAGTTGATGAGTCAATATGTCAGCAGCTCGACAGGTCACGTAAGCAACCCCCGCTCCATGAGGTACAGAACCGCCCCCATGCCCTATGACATCGTCCTTAAGGTCGCTGCCTTAAACGTTAAGCAAATCACTTGAAAATAACTATGAATACTAATTGTATTTGAGCTTTATTCTATTTTGATTAAACACGATTCAACCCAATTAATTCAGTTATTCAATTATTTTCTTCAGCTTTTATTTTGTCAGTATCCCAAAGTCTTTACTGTGAATTATTAAACTATTTATTTAATTTCAACATTTGTATACTTTGTAGCCAACAGTTGAATCTAATTGCAGACAATACAACTGTTTGCTTTCCCAAAGCGGTCTTGAGGTGTTGGACCATCATCTTGGGAGCAATGGTCTGTGGAAAAGCATTGTTGTTCTCTCTCCTTGCGCTTGAATAAGTACAGTGGTAAATGGACACAGTGAACGATTGAGTGCTGTCAAATCTTTGATGTCTATCGTCTTCCGATGTAATGACCGGAACTTAAATAGCCTGAAAAGTAACTCTAATCAAGTTGATACACAATGCAAATTACTAACAAGTGGTGTGACTGTGTGTGTGTCTGTGTGTGTGTAAATGTGCATGTGCTTATGCAAGGAGCAATCAATCAGCCAACCTCAGAGCAATGACTTGAATTCGATATGTCAATTGTGGACAAGCTCCTTTTAGATAAGCTTTGGTAGGGTCAGGTCAGAGCCAATTAAATACACACATACACACACATACGCGCACACACACACACGCATACATATGAATAGACGATTGACCTTTTCCAGCTGACGAGCGACAAATGGAGCTGCTGCTGGATTTGGGTGCTGACGCCTCTGGTTGCTGTTTGTTTTCGGACTAATTCGATTGTTTAAGTTCAAGTAATGAACAGAACACACACACACACACACATACATGTACACATGTTGCTTAACACTGCAGGTCACGTGTGTTGGCGGTCAGTGTCCGACCCGGCTCGACACCAACCCCAAATCCCAAATCCCAAACCCTAATCCCTCTTTCCATGCTTCAACTGAATCTTTTGCGGTTCATTTTCGCCTGTCGAGTTCAAAGTCAACAATGCCGCTTGCAGCTGATGCCAACGTCATTATTACCAACAACATCAGCTCCAAAAACCAAATCATCATCATCATCATCATCATCATCATAATTATCAACGCGCACTCGTCGGCACTTTGTGACTTTGTTTGCTAGCGAACAATAGCGCAACCGAACTGAGTCCTCAGTGTCCCAGTTAAAGGCCTATGTGGCGGCAAGTAAGACCCCACATTGCCAGTCGGTGGAGCACTTTGTCTACTGTGGCTTTTTTAATGCGCTTTGCTTTGAATCGGCCACTTGCCGCCTGCATGGCCACCAGTCACCAGGCACCAGCTACTAGGCACTAGGCACTAGGCACTAGCCACATGCCATACTCCAATTTGCATGCCGCATAATTTTGTTACACATTAATTGCCATTCGCCATACTAAAAATAAATATGATGTGGGTGCAGCCGGCAATTTGCAACCAACACAGTCTGTTCATAACAATAGCAAATAATTGGACGGAAAGTTGAGCTTTTTGGACTAAACCCTCAACAGGATTAAAGGACTTTCTAACTATTTTCATCCGCCAATATAAAAATTAATCCGTTAGCTCGAGAGAGTATTAGTTTGTTAATTGTATAGCAAATTGCACAAGGACCGTTAGCGATGATTACAACAGAATTTACATCGAGATAGGGCGTTCGACTTGAACATGGTATGCATGAATGAATTATCATTTACACATACAAAATAATAACCCTTACATAAGCTGATCGAATATACTGGTAAAGTAGACTAAAAAGGCAAAGCATGAGCCCAAAATAAAACCCATGTAGTATCTCAAACGAATCGAAAAAGAGGAATAACTTAATTTTAACTATTATTATATTATTTCACTTTAAGCCAATAATTTCATTGTTACTCAAATTATCAGCAAGGCTCTTTGACACCTCACAAATGGGTATTTATTCGTCGGTGGTTTCTGCAACGTTCTCAATATTTGCTGTTTACTTTAACTTATTTACTGTTGTTTATTTGTTTTGCCTAATGCTTTGTGTATGCCGCAACCAGTTGCGAAGTTCTGTTTACTTTGGGCCAATTTTCAAAATGTAACAAGTTGAGAGGATGTGAAGTAACGTAATTAATAAGCCATTTGCTTATAATATTATTTGTATCATTTTTTTTATTAAGGCTATTCACGAGCTTTATTAAAGTGTTAAATATTTATTTTAACACACGAACTAAATATAATATAATCACTCCATAATTGCAAGAGAGAATCGGGAGTCATAAAGAATAGTCAACCATTGCATTGTCAGTATCCGGTGGATACTAAGTACGGGTTTGTAAGGTTTCTCAGCGGGGCTGGCAGCGAGCACGCTTATCTTTCGGACAATCGTTGATTTGAATGATTTGGAGTTGACTTCCCGCGTTTCGCAGGCTTTCGCTTGCGAGCCTGCCTTCTGCTCGCTTCAGCTAGAAAAAAATCGGAGATGTTTGTGGATGGATGTCAGCGGATCCGCCTACCTCCATTACTTGCCGTGCTGTTGTGAATTCCTTGTCAGTATCATCCAAAATGGTCAAAAGAAAATGATTGATAAGGTTCTCCTGTGGTATTGGTGAGGCAGTAGACTGGTGCTTCTTTTTTATGTAATAGCTCATGGAGGTAATATTAAATAATTTTAAATATTCTTAGAAAAATAGGTGAGTTTTGAGTGCTTCAATATATTGTATTGTACTCCACTCGAACTCGCTTGACTTCAGTTAGCTTCAAATGTGGCTGTGATTAAATAAATATTCGAAAAGTGCTAAGCTGAGGCAATGAAAGTGTAAAGAATTAACCCTTTAGCCTTAACCCTTTTCGATATCAAATGTAAAAAGCACATCTATGAAACAGATCAAAATTTTATTTAATATTGAAAGGGATGCACAAAATTAGCCAATAGCTGTCATACCGTTTAAGCTTTAAGGCTGATTGGATTTTCCCTTTAACACAAACAGTGGGCCTACTTTGGGGTTGCCTGTGCACAGTGTGCCTTTCTCTTGTAAGCAAACTTATCAACTTTGGCAGTATGTCAATGCCAATGATTACATTGACAGCTAAGCCGACCAAATGTGTATGTGAGCCATCCAAGATGCTGCAGGTGGCAAAGGTGAGCTACTCAGAACTTCAGACACGAGTATCACGTGTGCAGCAGCCGCCTTTATTAAAGGGGCCAAGTGTCGACAGGCGAGGTCGTCGTGGTGCACCCAAAAGACGATAATGAGAAGGAGAACAGAAATGGCAGAGTAAACTCTCTCTGCTGCGTGCTTGTGCACACTAATTGATCTCAACGGTCGGATTAGGAGTGCTAGTAAATTGATAGCCTTAACCGAAAAGTTGTGATGTCAAAGTGAGAGCAAGCTGTGCCCAAGGACTGTAGACACAGGTGTAAGCCTGCCGAAAGTTGTAACTGAAACAGTGTCAGCTTCGTTGTGGCCTCAAAGTTGCCACAGCAAGAAGGAGGTTGTCTGCGGTGGCCAGCAAGTTTGCTGTGTGGAGACAAGGATTTCCACTTTTGATTATCTACAGCTTCAGGTCAGCAATTATCAAACGAGGCAAGGCGACCGCAGCGACCGCAACGGCGCACACCAACACAATCACAATCACAAACACAAACAAAAACAAACGCACACTCATACACAAGCACGCACACACACACACATGCACACTGAAAACAGAACAACTAGGCAAACACTTGCGCCGCAACAGAGACAACAGCAGTAGAGACTGCTGAGGCAAATCCGTCTGGGAACCAGACAAATGACTTAATTACTTTTCAAGTCAGTTAATTAGTGCGCGCAGCAGCAGCAGCAGCAGCAGCAACAACAGCAACAGAAACAACCACAGTAACAACAGGAGCTGAAACAACAACAACAACAACAATGTAGAACATGATGCTGCCGGGTGTGTTGCAGTCTTGGTTAACAGATAAAACTATAGGCAGTCCGCAAAGAACGGCCAACTTGGCGCCTAGTCGGTAACAACAATAACAACAACAACAGCAACAAACTGTCAGACCCACAGTCCGACAGATGGGCAGATGGATAGACAGTCAGACAGACAGAGAGAAATAGGAACGAAGAAACAAGTGAGCAGTCCAAGGGCCATTCGCAATTGGTCTCTAGAGTCAGAGCTCTGGGTAACCGCAAAGTTGAACACAAATTACAAGCAATAGAACAAGGCTAGAGGACAAGTTCATTCCACTACCAAAATGACCTGCAATAGACCATCTTGCACCCTTCAACTTGTCTCTCTCTTTCTCTGATTGCTATTAATGGTTCAATGTGCTTAAATAGACTGACTTGGTGAGCCATCCCTTGTAGTACCAGGTCGCAACTAATTAATTAATTTATACATTTTTTAATCCGTTGAATTTTATTTTAATACACATATTCGGTTTTCATTCTAAACATATAGAAATGTGTGCATATAAATGAAATATATATCTATTGTTTATCATTAATAAAATATTTCTTATGATTTTTTATTTTTCTATTTAATGTTGACAAATAAACCTGGGGTAGTTAAAAGTAGTTGAAAGTGAAGAGAGAAACAATGAAAATGCCTTTCTTTGACATATGAAAAGAAAATATTTTGATATTTTTTGCCTTTTTTGTTCATAAAAATACGTTGATTAATTTCCTTTGCGATTAGTTATGTAAATTAGTTGAAATAAGTTACAGCAATTGGTGCTTTATACATTCATCAATAGTTAATGCAACTTGGCAATAATTGATGATAATTTAAATTGCACTTAAATTAAATCAACTCTGCAAAAGTAAATGCAACGCTGTTTGAATTGTCGACTCGAATAAATCGCATAAATTGAATTTTTAATTGTTTTTTTTTGCGTCTTTAAGCGGCATAATTACAGCCAAGTACATATAATATACATGCATTGTAAATATTTATACTTATGCATCTGACCCCATGAATAAATAAACACATTTTCGTGATAAGCTGCATCACTTCCATTACCAGACTTAGGGATTGGCAGGTTATAATTTGATTGCATATGTTTTCTTGTTTGCGGCTGATAATAAAGCATAATTATAAAGCAGTAAAGAAATCAACTGATAAAAAAATCATTTGTCTGAAATTTACAATTTATTTTTAAATCTGTGGCTCCGACTCAATTATTTTTGATAATATAGGTATGGCCACTTAAAAATTAATAATCATACTTCTGAAAATTACAGAAATGTTGAAACATATTAGATTTTATATCTCTGCCAAAAACCAAAAACTTACCTCTAAAATGGTTGATTCATTAAAATTATTACAATTACAATTATTACAAAGCGTCATCTTTCAGGTGTCAGCTTATGCCCGGCAAAGTGGAAGTTTGTGCCGTGCTTTATATAACAATTAAATTAATTAAATTGCGTAGAGAACGAAACGAGACTAGATTAATTGTGCGCACTGTCAAATTACTCATACGTCCCGTTTGCAGATATAGCGTCTGGTCTTGGAGCCCAAGTAATAGTTTCCGGCAAGTAAGGCGAAATTGTTTGCAGAAAAGGGTTAGCTGGAGCTTAAGGGTAAGCATGCTTTATACTCGCCGTTTGTGTCATTTACAGTTACGGCCAGGTGGTACAGCGGAAACACGAGCTCGTAAATTACTCGAATAATGAAAATTAGAATATTTACTCTTTGGTAGCATTTACATCTGCAAATGTTTTAGAAAGTGTTTTCTTTGCAGTTTCAACGCATAAGTTTATCGGTATCACAAACATTTTGCCTTCTCACATTTTATGATGCGTGCTGAAAATCATAATTTAACCATGGAATACATTATAAGTGGCATAGAAAGAAAAAAGAAGAAAAATGTAATAAAAATAAATTTGAGAGCCTCAAACTGCTTTCGACAAAGTTCGTTTTTGAATCGGGTTTAAAATGCGTGCTGTAAGTATGAAAGTTTGATGATGCCATAGCCACTTTGATACTTTTTACAATTTTTAATGAGCTCCTTTCGCCGAGTATACCATATACAATGATGGACGGCCCCAAAAAGTATGCCGCATAAATTTGTAAACGATGAAAACGGCTCTTATCTCAACCCTTTGGCGATATACATGTGTTTGAGAAGACTCTCGGAACACACCTATCTGCAAAGCAGACCAGTGTCCAAAGGAGCGATACCAAGCAATTGCCATTGTAAAATAACAAAACGAACAATTCAGATACAGACTTACTCAGATACATATATACCTATATATACAATAAATGAGTTTCATTATGTGCGGCGCGTCTTTTGCCATTTAATTAAAGCGCAACTAGAGCGTGTGGAGGGATAATCAAGGAGGAGGGAATAGGCGCGGCAAGCGTGGCCTGATTACTATTGCTTCATAATGTTGTTCCACAGATTTTTCAGCGCCCGTCCATCGTCAATGAATTGTCGCTGGCGCATTTTGTAGACAGCTATCGTGCACGTAATTTCCGTTTCCGTTCGAGCGAATGGCAGCCGGTGACACGCGACAGCTGTTTGCACATACTTCGCATATATACACACACACACACACACACACAGACGCATGCACAGGTTGAAATTCATCTGGGGCTTACATGTGTGCCGGCCGTGTTACTGTGCCATTGATTGTGTATCGGAGCGTGAAGGCCATCACAGGACTGATTATATTGAATAAACGATTTTAGATTCAATATTTAAAATTTCACACGCCCACTTAACAATTTTGTGGCTGGCGGAGCAGCTCCAAATCATAAAGACATTCAAGAATAAAAAAGGCAAGTTTTTTCTTGCGACTGCGGAGACACGTGTATTGGAAATAAATAAAATAATGCAGATGCATATTAAATTAGTTTGAGAAGCATATCAGCCTAGAGAGGAATTACTTGCCATTAGTTTTTATATTCGCTACAAATTGATAATACAGAAATTGTTGATTGATTATTGAAATTGATTATACAGAAATACGCATTCAATATAATAGTAATTTTAATTTCGGAGCGAGTCCTCATTAAACATCACTTTTAATGAGGGAACTTTTTTTAGAGTAAGCCTAGCTAGATAGATGAAATTTCACACTTATGTAAGAAGCACACCATGTTTCTTATATTTTTCATTCTTTTTTATTAGAGTAGCACACCATGTTTCTTATATTTTTCATTCTTTTTTATTAGAGTAGCAAGCTAACTATTTGACTTTTTTCAATGAAGTTGGGTTATTTTTTGGCACATGTTCAAGCATACGTTATTTAAATATACATAAAACAAAATTTTGACTTAACTATGCATTTATTATCATATATGTTTGAACATTAAGCATTTGAGTATGCTTCGTATTGCATTAATATCGATACCAAGATAGGCCGATTTCATAACCAGGATCAAGGGACACACACTAACAACAATTCAAAGTACGCAAACCATTCCTTAATTTTATAATACATACACACCGAATGAATGCACGATTTTTATTTTTATTTTGTGTGCATAAATTGAAATTAAAAAAATTTGTGGGATAAATAGTGGGAATGCAAGCGGGACCGACTACTAAATACTCTGATACCAATGTAAAACCAGCTGATGGCCATAATATCGATGTTTATCGATATCTGAAGTCGGCAACCGGCGGTAATATACCTTTCAAATTTTGTGATTTTAGTTTGAAAACTGCGAAAGTAGGCGTGCTCTTTGAAGGACATCGCCAACAGCCTACCAACCAAATTTGTGACTGTAGCTCTAAAATTGTTCGAGATATGTGAATATATCGTTTTCATTGATTTCCTAGCCCTTTAAGCGACGTAGCACTCTAGTTTTAACACTTAGTCTGATGCGGACACAAACAAGTATATGTTCCAAGTTTTAAATTACTAGCTTTAAGGGTATCGAAATCGGACAGAGGGACAGGGAGACAGACTACATGACGGGCATTGCACAAAACCAATTTACTCTAATACCGAGGGTACCCACACATATGTACTGCCAACGTTAGGGGCAACAAAGGGAGCACACAAAGCAGAAGAGCCCCAAACCATTTCTAAAGCTGAAACCAAAATTCGAACCGAACCATTTCCTTGAATGCAAATGAATGTCTCTGAATGAGAGTGTACGAGAATTCTCAGCGTGTCCTTGTTCAGTATTTCGATTAACAAACGGATGTCGCACTACTCCATGAAGAGCTAAATGCGAGTCATTTTCACCTGGTGCTACAGAGCGGGTTTCAATTACTACAAACGTGTTGCATATATACATATATACCCTGTAGAAGCGTTGTCACTTTTGCTGGCCGTGTGCAATGAAAAGTGAGTATGCTCCAAGTTGCCGTCGTGGTCGTGACTGTTTTTTGCATGTTGCCTTTCATTTAAGCTGTTAGCAAACAGTGTCAAGTGTTTTGCATATGAACGTAATTGCAGTGAGTTATTTTGACGCTTGTCGCTTTTTGTTTTTGGTTTTTTTGCAAATGTAATTTCATTAAATCTTCACGCTAATCTGCAGCAGCCGCTGCCAAATATGCAAATAAACAATTTTCGTTTTGTTTGTTACCAACATGAGCAACAACAACAAATGCAACCAAATTCAAAGGCACAATCAACAGTCAGTCGCAGGTGGCAGAAACCCAAAGGAAAACCGCGGCTATTGTCATAATTTTCACAGCTTCAGCACATAAGCACACACACACACTCGCCCACGCAATGTTGCACGCACACTCTGACAGACAGCAGATGGAATAAGTTGCCTTAAGATGCTAAGCCCGTTTGGCATTTCTTTAATTTGCTTTATGAAGTTGGAGACGGGGAGTGAAGGAGCGACGAATGACGATGAGGCATCTGCAGCATCATGGCGTGCAAATAAAAGCAACATTTAGAGCAACAACAAGTGTATACACTTACTACGCGCGTAATTACGTAATCACACCGGCAACAGCAAGAGCAACAGCAGCAACAACAGCAACATCAACAACAACAAGCATTGTCATGCCTTTGGTTGTGGTGCCTCCGAGTGGCGTGTTAAGTCCCAACTCACATCTCTGATCAGTGCCTGATGAGGGCTTCGTGTTTTGGGCCTTCAACCTTATGATGTGCCCACACTCACCGACCATTGTGTTTGCGGTGACTCCCAGGCCGTCTAATTTAATTTGCCGTCATGGCAAAGACTCTGTTTGTTGTACTGCGATTAACAATTGCAATTACGATTGCGATGACGATGACGATTGTTTGTCACTAAATGTGATAGTGACTCTTCATTTTTGACGGTTTTTTAGTAGCGTTTAAGGAGCGCATACTTGTCTGTCCCCTTTCTACACCCTGAACCCACTAAAAATGTGTAAAAATGGTATAATGGTATGTAACAGGCTAAAGGAAGCATCTCCAATCCCATATACTTGAAATTTCCTATTGGAGATAATCAAACAAGAAGCGGTCAATGCAATATGGCAACATTGTTGGCATTGTCCCGATACTATTGAGAGCAAGTAGTCGAGTCAATAGCGATATCAGTAAAGTATCGATGTCTGATCAACATCGATTCATGAAGCGCAATTAAGCATAAGTACAACTTCATTATCAATAAGCACTAGCAAAGCCATCCCTTATAATACAATAAATACGACATATAACATAACCCCTGCATATATATTCTTGAACAGCATCAAAAGCCGAGTCATTCTAGACATCTGTTTGTCTGTGTACGCAAATTTGGAAAGTAAGTTGTCGAACCCAAGCGCAGATCAATTAACTAAAGGATTCTTATTTATTTGTATATGTAAATTAATTAAAATCAGTTATATTTTGTCAGTATTCAATTTGCTTGCAGAACTTAAAAAATTGTTTGAGTCGGAACGTATAGAAAGCAATAACTTTTCAAGATATCTCGAGCTTGGGTATCCAATTTTCTAAAATACCTTGTTGACTGTAAAAACTTCAATTATTTTTCTACAAGAAAAGTAAATGATTGCCAGAAGTTTCTCGTATAGCAAATGCTGATGAGGTTTTAAGCGCAAGTTTCTATTTAATTAAATTTTGCAACACTGCGTATGAGTAACTGTCAAAGAAACAAAAAACGTTAAGTGTGCAATTCGATTACATTTTATGTTTGCGTTGGGGCCAAAAAAGCCAACATGAAACTGTTTGTAAGACAGCTCGAATTGCTTACTGGGCCTGAAGATTTTCCCGGCCTGCGGCATGCCTGAAAATGCTTTAGCGGTTATTCTAATTAGTGAACCAGGTGCACGTAGATACGTGGCTGAGTTCTGACCAACATAATTGGCCATTGTTGGTGTCATTGTCATTATCATGGCCATAATTATTGGCACTGCCAGTTAGCTCCATCCCTCGCGCTTTTCAACTCCCCTTCCCACTTCCCTCTTCTTCCGCGTATATGTTGCTGTTGCCGTTGCCAGCCCCACAATCTCATGCATATTTAATCAACACTCATGGTGACAACAACAATGAGCAGCAGCAGCTACAATACTGATGCCAGCAGCTATAACAATGTCAGCGTTAAGCATTAAAATAAAAGAAAGAGGCATTTAAAAATTAAATTAAAGTTAAAAGCCCAACAAATAATAAAATGTGCTCAAATTTGTTGTGAAAAAAAATGGTGTAAGAATGTACACGTTGCAAGGTGAGTGCTTCATTCGCTCATGACCTAGACTCGAACACATACAAATGCATAAATGGATATGTGTATATGTACACACTAACACCTAGAACTAATGCAGGACAAAGGCAGAGCTAATTTCCCGCTAATCAGCACGAGGGCAATTGCATTTACCCAACTATTTATTGTTTAGTTGCTAACAAATCCGGATGCTTCGCTCTTTAAGCAGGGTCTGCTTTTATTCGAAATATGGCAGCCTCTGCAAAGTACGCGATATAAAAGCTATTGTAGTTTGTGTGATTGATGCAACCGACTCTGTATAGCTTTTAACAATTAAGCAACTTTGATAAGCCTGCTTTACATCAACTTCGCAGCAGTTCAAATATGTTTGTATACCGCAGGCATTCGAGTGTGTGATGAAGATTCACTATAAATACAAATGTATAATTACATGTAGCGAGTGCTGTTGGGTGGCAGCGCTGGTTGACAGATCTAACAGCAGCATTAGCATTAACGGAAGAAGCAGAGTAGTCCTGCATACATATCCTTTCAGTCAGAATATGTGTGAATTGTTACCGAAATGTTTGTGAGCTGGTTGGGCGTAAGCTACTTGCTTGTAATACCCTGCTTGAATATGAAATGTGTTGAATGGATATCATTAACACTAATATCAGAATAACTAATTTCAAGGCCTTATATATAATTAAATCAATTGGAACTTAAACGTTAGATATCAATAAAATGTTCTGTGATTTAATATTCTGCAGTTAGAGAGATGTCTAAAATACTTGGCTTATTATTGATGCAAAAAATATGCTGTATTTAAATATTCTTTAAAATGCTTTTAATATATATATATATATATATATATATATACATATTCTGGAAAAATGTGTGAAATACCAATAATATAACAGTTTAAGCGGCGGGAAATGTCTGAATTGTTCAACTGGCTCGTTTGCGGGCTTAAAAGCATTTGCAAATTTTTAGACAACTTTTGACGATGTTGCTGTTGTTGTTCTTTAACAATGTTAAGCGTTGCCCTTAAACCAGGCACCCTCTTATCCCTTTTTTTTGTCTACGCCGTACTTTTCTTCTCGGCTTGGTGAGAGACCGTGGATACAATTTTGGTTCCAGAAATAATAACAATAAAATGTACGTGCGTATTTTTGCAGAAGCCCACAAATTGTCCACACCATCCGTGCGTTTTGTTGTTGGTTTCATTTCGGTCGCATTTGAATGTGCATTTTTTTTTATATTTTATTTCATGTATATATTTTAATTTTTTTTTTTGTAAAAGTTCTGGGACAGCCCTATCCGGACTTGTTCTGTCCATTTCTCAGCACACTCGTGGCGTTGTCAGCTGGCAATGATTGTGCAATAACAACAGCCACAACAGTAATAACAACAACAGCAAAAGCAACAGCAGCAACAACTGAAAGCACAACAACAATTTGCGGTATCTGACAGTTCGTCAGGCGTTGTTGACAAACTGTTTGCTTCGTGTTTGGCCATTGTCGAAGCTGTTGTTATTGTTGTTATTGGTTGCTGTTCTTGCTGTTGTTAGTTGTGTAGCTCGTCTACTCTTGGGCTATTAGCAGCATATGTGAGCGATGGCGATTTTTCAATGCTAACTATAGTTCCACAACATTAAAAGTTACAAATTAAGTTGTATAAAATTAAATGGGTGTGGTTCACATACAAATTAAAAATTAAAACAAAAAGAAATAAATCTGAAGTATTAATAGGTAAAATAGTCCAATATTTATTGCAAGGATTGGAGAAACCCAGAAAAACTCCTAGTTTCCTATCTCTTTTTGCTTTAGCACTGCGTTAATTGCCAATTGCCTCTCAGCTTAAGCTATATACGAGTATATATATGTATATTATATATAGAAATATGTACATACTCGTAGAAGCTGCCTTGACCAGTATAAGTATATAGACTCTGTATATGTGAATATGTACGTACAACATAAAATCGAACGTGCTTTCTCTTAAGCAACTTTTGTTGGACTTTATTTTAAAGAACTTGCCTTAAATGAAAGCCTGTCTCGGAATCAGTTTCCAAAGTGGGGCACATGCAACGCATTGTTTACCTTTGATAAAATGAAGCGTGCAGAGCTTTTAATACACTTATATTATGCTCTTTATGCTGTCATGTTCATTATGTACGCCTACCTGTGTGTGTGTGTGTGTGTGTGTGCGTGTGTTATTCATTTCACATTTGGCGCATGTGCATTTTTGCAGCACCTTTTTGGTAAAGCTCAGACGGCAGATGGTAAACCTTTCTAGCTGCTAGTTGCATTTGCAGTTCACTGTGGTTATTATGCCGCATGCCACCAGTTGCTTTGGTTTGCTTGCGGGCCCTATTTCTGTGACATGTAATTCTAGCCTTGCTGTCGAGCCTGCAACAGCATAAAATATCAAATTGTTTTTGCTGTTTGTAGCATGCAACATTGTTCTTAATAGTTGGGAGTTCATTTTAAGCATGGCCCCATCGCAAATTCAGCCCCCTAAATAATAAACAATGCAAACTGGCCGCAATGCGAATTTAATTATATTTTGTTGTGGCTGCTGTCATTGTTGTTTTAATAGCCGTTATGCATGCACTCCACACACACCCTCGCCCCAATAATATACTTTCTCATGCAATGGGCAATGCACTGGCACGGTACTTCAATTATGCATTAGTGTCCTGCCACAGAACTGGGCAGGCTGTGACTCGCCTTCCGGCATCAAAACTGTGGGCAGGGCATCTGCCTGGCGGCTGCATTAGTTAATCATAATCATATCTGGATGTCGCTGCCAAAATTTTTGATTGCATTTTGTTAAATTTCCAACCAAATGTCATCATAACAGACGACACATCATATTTAATTGTCTCCAGCAACTCAAATGGGAAATTATTGAAAGTAGTAATAAGCATTTCATTGAAAGCCTTACAGTTATCAGTATGCTCAAATGTGCATACTGCCGAATATCTGTCATTTGAACTGGAATTGTGATTAAAATTCAGTTTACACCAATTCGGTTTTGCTTTTATGTAATTCAGAAACTACAGGAACTAAGTGCAGCAGTTGCACAGCGGGGTAAATAAGAGTTGCTCGGTTGTTAAATTTAAAGCGATGCAAAGCCCAACTAAATTCTGACGCATAACGCTTAATAACAATATTTATTGAATGATTTTTTTACTGAATTAAAATTTCAAAGTTTCCCACATCTAGCAAAAATATTCGTCAAATTTGGAAAATCGCCCCAAACTAAAAATCTGTTCTGGTTTCTATTTTCTTAATAGAAAGGCTGTTTTTCAGAATAAATTTCTTAACCATATAAAATATTTCCAAAAAGTACAAATGGAAAACATCAATAAAAATATTATTGAAAAAAAGCAATGAAATTTGCTTATCATTCATGCTGCGGGGTTTTTGAGAGAAATTACTTGATTCGAATTCTTCGCACTGGAGTAATTAATGGAATAAGTAGTAAGGTAAAGAAAATGTCCTTTGTCGGACCCAATTGAATTGCATTACATAACAACTGCTTCAACATTGTGTTTGTTTGTTAAAGTGAGTGCGAATGAGTGTGTCCAAACACGACATGACCTATACACTTAAATTGCAAGGAATGTGCCAAAGGATCTTGTCAATTAATTAATAATTTTGGAGAGCGCTTTGCCCATATCCTGCAGACTGACAATATAAGCCTTTAACTAGATGAGTGTTTGCTTTATGTGTGTGTGCTGTGAATCTTGTGTGTGTGCTGTATATGTCTGTCTTGCGTAATTGTGGCCAAGTTACTAAGCACCAACTTAATGAAGCTGCAACGCAATATGCTTCGTTGCACAAAGCGTAATTTGTCATTGTTGTTGTTGTTGTTATTGCTGTTTTGGTTGCTGCTGTTGTTAGCTGTTTTAGATATTAGAAACAAAAAATTACCAATATCAGGGCCAACAACTAGAAACAGCTGGAGACTACTGGATGCAATGTCAATAAGCAAGCTGTAGAACAAGATGCAGTTATTTAGTTAAAGTAAAATAGAGATTTTATTAGAGACTGATATTTTGGAATTATTGCTAAATCAATCGTTCGATTGGGTATTGAATGAGCTTGGGGTTTATTTGCTCATTCTCAATTAATTGTTTGTTTCGAATTTGAAATACTAAATGAAACAAAGAGAACAATAATGGTTTAGTGAAATTATTAATTAATTAAAATGATTTTTTCTTAAAATTTGTCGCCGTCAGAGAACAAAAATTGCTTGATGAAGTTTTTAATTAATTAAAGTTAACATTCTGAAAAACCAATAGACGCCTACAACTCGAAAAATGCCATGTGGTATTAAGAGTAACAAAATATTGAAATTTAATTACAAGAAGCAAATAAAGTGTTTTGAGGGGAAATAATTGAAACTCATATTTTGTGCTATGGGAGAAAACGACCCAAGAACACAATCCTTGTTGAACATAGCAACAGTTCGGCTGTTGATGTGTTGTTGTGTTTGTAGTTTTGCTGGATGTGACAACCTCTGACCAACTGTTGTTGTGGTTGAAGCTGTTGTCAAAAGTACAATCGTGCCATCGTTGCGGCTCCTGCTACGGATGTTTGCTACGGCTGCTGCTACGGCGGCTGCTGATGTTGTTGCCTGTGGGGAAAAGCAAAATGCATTCACTCTTTCCTTTACATTACTGTTTGTACCCTAGACCTATTGAAATGGGGTAAAATGAGGCTGGAAAAACATCTCAATTAAGTATGTATTTCCCGATCAGAATCAAACGCCGAGTCGATCCAAGCACGCCGATCTCAGAGACAGAAGTTCTCGTATACCAAACGCTGATCACCCCGTTTGTGAGATGTCGATTCAGATCGATTATCGATAATAAAAAAATACAATTTTAAGGAAATAGTTTTTTAATTGAGTATTTATATTATTTATATTGGAACAACGGGAAATATTTTATATATCAGTATGTAACAGATATGCATATATATGTTGGCTTAAATATCTAAGACTTAAAGACTTTGATAGCAAAGCACTTGGATTCAGAGTATTTTCTAGTCGAGCTCTCTCGACAGGAGCATTTTTACTTGATTCCTTTTTATACTTTGATACCGATGGTATCATAGAGTGTATTGGTTTTGCGCACTGTCCGTCATGCTGTCAGTCCGCCTGTGCAGACTCTTGAAACTTGGAACGTAAATTGGAGTGCTACGTCGACTAGGGGGGTAGGAAATCGATAAAATCGATAGTCGCAAATCGATGAAGCCACATATATCCCAACATTTTAAGGCTACGGTCACCAAAATTGGTTGCCAGATTATTGGCGATGTCTTTCAAAGGTTGACATATGTCACGAAAATCGATAAAAACCAAATGTCTTACACAATTTGAATGCTAGAGTCACCAAATTTGAAATGTATATTGCTAGAATCACTCTTCAAAAATCCGGAAATTTTGGACTACGCCCACTTCGGCCCCCAAATTTTCCAAAGCCCATACCGGCTACAATTACCAAACTTGGAAGGAAGGTTACTAGGAAACTCCTCCAATAATTTTTTTCGGCTACATCCACTATCCTATATCTACCCTAATTTGAAAAACAAACTTTGATGGTATTTCTTTGCTACCCCTATCTTGTTATTTGCTATCATTCATCAGCTGGTATTACTTATAGTACCAAAGTATTTCGCAGTCGTTGACGCCCGAATGCAACGTTCTCTCTTGTTTTTTTTGTCTTTGTCTTTTCACAATGCGTCTTATTCAGTTGCTGAGTTGTTTCGTTGCTCGGCAGCTTTGGCTTGTTCTACTAGGGTCTGTCCTAGCTGATGTCCTTGGCACCAAGCGCGAGCCTGACTCATCATGCAAATGTAGCAGGTAGTTCACTTGGTGCGGTGCTTTTTGTAGCTATTATTATTGTTATTATTATTACTATCTTAGGCTAACAAAGAGAAGTTTGATTCTGTGCTTCATATACTTAATTGGAATGAATCTTGAGTGATGTGCAATTTAAATTCTTCTCTTACTGTCATTAGAGACTTGCATAGAATATTTATTGTTTTCATGTTGTTTTCAAGTTGCAACGCATTAAACAAGACGTCGCCTTGGTATAAATATTTATGACCGAATCAAACCACTATCACACATAGCTGCGATAGGAACAATCGATCGAATGATCAGTTTTAAGTGACATGTAAGTCCATCTCGATGAACAAGGAACGGTTCGCTTTACTGCGCCGACCCCTAATTTGCTGACATTAATGTTTTAGTTCAGAGGCGGACAAATAGACGTGGTATCGACTCGGCTGTTCGAAAATAAATGTATTTTAAGGGATCGAAGACGTCTCTGTCAATACCTTATAGCAATATAAGATACCCCCTAAAAGGGTATAAAAAACGCCAGAGTATTCAGTGGGCTGCAATCTGCTGTTAAATTTCTTTACACTTTTTTTGCGGTAATAGCGAAAGCAATTCCATGTGTCAAGTATGAACAGGTTTGTTTCCTACTTCCCGTTGACATTCCTAACGAGATACCAAACAGAATTTATACAACTGGCTTTCCTGAAAAAATGCTACAAAAAAAAAACAAAACAAAAGGAGTGGAATCAACTAAGAAGGGTCTAGTGAAAAGGATGCCCTTTATCCAATTCCTGTTAAACTGAAGACTTAGCGAAGGCTCCAGGAATTATGCAACACAAAAACAAGAAGCACTTGTCCCAACCGTAATGTGACTAATTTTTCGCAACATGTTTCCGCATACAAAATATTCGTTTATATATTTCTACTAATTTATGAGAATTGAGCCGGTTGATCACTCATTTTGTTACAGGACATCAATTCACCTCTTGCCCAAATACGAACTTTCCATTTGGTGTTATATTCCCAGCCAATGCGAAATGTTCGCACGAGGTTTGTCCGTTGCCTATTGAGCCTTGTATTTGCACACATATTTATTGATCACGTTCGAGTTGCGTTCCTGGGAACGTCTTCGACTTGCACACAGACGTCCCCATACCTTACCTTAATCATACAATCATCTTCGCTATCGTTGTCGTTGTCGTTGTCGTTGTCAGTCTCGGTGTTGGTCGTCGCAACAACTTCCGTGTGCTGTAAGAAAGAAAGTAAGTCATACGCGCGCCAAACGGAAATGAGTAAAAAATCTGAACGAAATATGTTACAGACACTCACTCGAAAAGAAATTACTCGCGCGCTCTCCAATTTCACCACAAGACACTCAGACAACACACTCTCGCACTCTCGCTGCGTCTCTTGAGAACTCGTATATGGGGAATTTCTGTAATGAGCATGTACGCTGCTGAGCCAAATCTATAAGCACACAGTAAAAAATCGCTCAAAAGTCGTCGCGTGCATCGTTCGGTTTTGAGTTCGTGTGCTGTTCGTGTGCCATCCAAACGATGCTGCGCTCGTGGCTCGACAGGCGACAGCTCTGGGCAATGGCAATGGCAAATGGCTATGGGTATGGGTATGGCTATGGCTACGGCTATCGCCACTGAGTCATTGTGTCGACGGAGGCACTGCGATGCGGACGCCATAAGCGGAACATTTCACTCCGTCGTGGGGCAGATGCTGCCACAGCTTTAGTCAGCGTCGGGCTTGCCACGTGCACGGACATGCAACACACACAACGCGCGCAACGTGTCGAATTTTTGTGAATTTTTAGATCGTCGCGTGTGCAAGACCGAAACAAGAAAGTGCGACGCCAACGGCCAAATAATACAACAACAAATAATAAAAAAAAAAAACACAAAAAAAGGAGAAAAAGGAGAAAAAAGAAACACTCTATTTATTATATCATATTTATTTTGCGTATTTTTTTTTTGGTTGTGTGACCTGTGACTGCAATATAAAGAGAGCAAGAGAGCGAAAGAAATGCCGTTAACCGGCAACTGAGTGCTGAGCATTGCGCGCCAAAAAAAATTCAAATCAAATATCAAGTAGCGCACATGTTGGCCATGCCAATTAAAACAACCTCAACAAATTCCGCTGCAATAATAATAACAATAGCAACAACAACAACAGCAACTAGAGGAAGGCAAGGCAATTGCTACGAAAACAGGGAACACTCGCTGAGAAGTTCAAGTGAATGGTCGAATGTAATTATATATGGGTACATACGTGTACATAACTGTACATACATCAATTTCTTACATTGATACAAATGTAAACATCTTAAGGAATATTTTTAGCTTCAAATGACTTAACTTAATTCTACAAAATCAATTGAAAATTGAAGCTACTACATATTGTCTTAATTTTTTAAATATTTTTTTTATTTTTTTTTTATTATAAAATGTGTATTTTTCTTAAACTTAATTTTCAATATTATTTTTAAAGTCTCTGTCTTTTTCCTAAATCTAAAACGGATTTTGGGTCACTTAAACCCTTTTTAAAGTAATATTTTATTTTTATTCTGAAAATACTTTAATATAAGCCTCAAATATCGTTTTGTTTTCTATAGATTTATGTTTTGTTTTTAAGTTTTCCAATCATCCCAATCATTTTATTAAACCTAACTTTTTTTCAATGTATTTTTCACACTTAATATTTTTTAACAAATTGTTTCTGCCATCAGATAACAGATTTTTTGTAATTTCTCTTTCCATTTTTTTAATAGTTTTTAGCCCGACCAATTTGACATTCTCCATGAGCTTAACTGAACGGCATTCCAATTAGTGTTTTTTAAATATGTATGCTTAAAATATTGCTGCAATTTTTTTATGTCCATGTGTTTCATTGATTCGGCATATAGCATGTTCTACTGTATGTGAATATTGAGACACAGACACGCACATTTAAATATATATATATATATATATACATACATATATGTACACACACATGCACGCAAACTGTATATAAGTTGAGCCACTTAGCGAATTGGCAGACATATTTTTAGACATAGCCTTAGCCATAGCCATAGCCCAAAAGTAAAAAGCACACGCAGCCAAAGGCGAAGAAAACGACAACAACAACGACAATATTAAGCTTAACAATAGCATACGAGGCAGAAGAGGAAGAGCAAAACGCTGCCGCCCACTGAGCATAAAAATTCATTAATAAAAACAGCAGCAAAAATTAAACAGATGCCATCAACTTCGGCTGCTGCTGGGGCTGCTGCTGGGGTTACTTCTTCCTCCCACCTCGCCCTAACTAACTTCTTCCTTTTTTCCTTCTCCTTTTCCTGTTGACTTCCCATCACAACACACAAAATTATTACATATGTCCATATGTATGTATGTATATGCATATATGTATATTATTGTTATTATTTGTATGCCTTTGTGTTGCTATTGCTGCTTTTGGCGCAGCAATTCATTCCAATAAGAACAAGCAAAAACAATACCAACAACATATTGATGGCGGCAACTTTGAGGAAGGTTTCTGTGTTTTTTTTCATTCTTATTTTCTTTCTTTCTCTTGCTGGCATTGTCTGCCGCATTTTCTTTGCGACCAATGTTTGCATTATGAACGTAAAATTTTGCGCGCTGTTTTTTGTCTCGTCTGTCGAATGTAGCTCAAGGCTGACACGCACTATTTGCAGTCCTCGTCTTACATACATACGTAAGATGTGACATTTATGTATGGATGTAGTTTATGTATGCCCTGTACACCCTGCACTTTAAATGGGGTAACAAGGGGTATACGCAACTGGCTCAAATATCCATTTTAATATCCTAATTATTGGCAAGGTTTTTTTTGTAATTGACTTAAACGCTCAACGAATTTTATAATTTAGTGTAACATAATAATTATGGATACATAACTCGTTTAAGCTGCAGTCAAATTGAAACGAATTCACCTTGAAACTTCCTGGGAATTTGTGTTTATATCTTTACTCACAACACAGCTATATTAATGTTCAGATGATAAAGTTTAATACAAGCTGTTTGTTCTTGTTAAGCCGAGCACTATGTACGTGTTTGCAGGCACTGTTGATCCAAGTATACATACATTCATACGATATTCGTATTTGCCAATTTGCTTATAGTTTTAAAGCATTTTCTGACCACCGGAACTTTTCACGCTTCAGAAAACAGGTTTTTTTTTGTAGATTACATTCATATTTTCAACAGCTTGGCCCGAAAATTGGCCAGCGGTTGAAATATTCGGCGCTATTTATGTAAATTTTTGACCTACATTGGCCACATTTAAAAAAAAAGAAGAAATCATATAAAATGAAAACTTGGATGACATCAAGACAAATAGTCATATAAGTGCAACCGACAAAACTTAAGTTTAAGTTTATCAAACAAAATGTAAAAGAAATAAGTTGAGAAAACGGGTGGGAAAATTTGATGACGCCCATCAATGTTGAGATGTAATTTATAAATAGCTTAAAGTGGATTAAGCTATAATGGCGCGAGAGATATAAATAAAACCACCGAGTGGGAAATGTCTCACGAACTGGGAAAATCGTCAATCAATTGTAATTCTTATTTTTAATAAATTGTGTCGATCAATAATTTAATTCCTCTCACAAATATGGCACATTTATTACATATTTGTAGCCCATTGCATTTAGAGCATAACGTTTGCCCTTTAGCGCTTGATGGAGAGATGGCCATCGTCTGGCTCTTGGGCTTCTGAGATTTATTTTTATCCTTTTATGAAGAAATTACAATCTGGACTTGTGCTTTTGTGGAGCGCATCATTGGTGTGTTGTGCCCAACTTTTGCAATGGCCGCAGGTTTGAAAAGCACTGCAAAAACAAAGTGGTAAAGATAAAAATACGCACATACATTTCGGATTTGCTAGGTATATAAACATAGTCTGAAAATGCGTATATATGTAGAAACACATATATCTGTGTGTGTGCGTGTATAAGGCAGCAATTTAATTTCATTATTATGCAAAAGAAAAATAATATGAAAAGAACCAACAGACAAACAAGATGGCGAAAAAATAAAAAATGAAATGTTTGTTGGCCAAAAAATAAAAAAGTGAAAGCTTTTGAATTTTCTCAGCCGCCGTCGCTCGTCTCGCATCTCATTTCTGACGTCCCTCGACTGTCCAGTTCGCTGCTCTCGTCTAGCGGTGCGTTGATTTTGTGCTCCTTTTGGCTTATGGAAATTAAATTTTTCCATTTTCATGCACAGTAGCAAAAACTTCTTTATTTTTTATTATTAATTTTTTCATATTTAATTTAATTTTTTTTTGAACGGTTTGCATATTTTTGTTTATTTTTGTAATGAGCGTTTACCAGAGGCCAGAGCCAGTAACAGTAACCAGCAGAATTCAAGCAGTGCATCACACTTTTTATTTACATTTCCATTCACATTCCCATTTCAGTTCATATTCACTCTGTTTTCAATTGTTAGGTCGTCTGGCAAATTTATGTCGTTTGTTTAAATCCTTTTTGTGTCAGAGTTAAAGTTTCTCCCCTCATCAGTGCAACGAAGCCTCAATTAATTTTACTTACCGCCGAAATTGTGGTGGACTTAAAATGCTCTCGGTCATAAAAAAACGCAATCAAAACCAAAAGAGCCTGTTGCACATTGCAAATGACCTGATATCACTCTATCCATACGAAATAGAATACGGAATATTTTCCGACAAAAACCATATACGATGTAACCTATTTTGGCTATATTATTTATTCGATTTATAAGTTTATAATTTATTTTTTTTTTTTTTTATATCATTCATATTTTTCTTTTTATCTGAGAAACTTTAAATTTACTCCCTCTTATTTTGAAAACATTAATTTTAATTTTAAATTAAATTTGAAATTTTGTATTGTTTAAAAATGAATAAACATTTAATTTCCTATGCTGATCATCGAATGAATTCGCAATATAGATTCCGATTAAAGATTAATTTTGGACAGATGTCCAAACATCCATTTTAAGTTCTTTTCGTATTCTTGTGTTTAATGTCTTAAATGTGTTGTTAACTGAATTACTATAATTATATGTATGTACAAGGTCATTAACAGCCTTAATATTTGACTTAATGTTTTAATAGACTTCGCATTCCATTCAAGAAGAATTTACATCTTTTGCTCACACTCTTGCGTAAATAATTTTAAAAAAATATGTACATTTTATATATATTTTATAATTGAAACAATTGTAAGAGAACAAAAATATTGTGAAAAATATATTTCAACTTTAATAAGCTTCAATATTTTCAAAGTCAAAGAGTTGATGATAAGTGCAACAATGTTGAACGATGTCTAAATAAATTGCTTATTGGTATTGCTTTAGATATTTTAGTTTCAGCGTTAAGCTCTGTTAAGAGAATTACGTATACGCCATGTGTGCCGCAGCAAATCAGCAACTAGCTAAATTAGCCATATATAAACACAAATCAATTACTATATATACTATACTATATAGAATAATATGTATGCATACACATATGTGTGTATGTGTGTAGCGGGGCATGATTAAAGTTGGCGTTGTCGCCTTCTAGTTCGTTGTTGTTGCCGACGTCAGTGTTCGCAGCCAACCTTCGTCTGTTCTGTGGCAGCAAACTAAAAGTATTTGGTTCAAGTGCCAAATGAAATATTGACTAAGCAACGTCGCAGCAGTCGCTACGAGAGACGCCACAACGTAAACTTTCAGCATATGGCGAGTGTATCTGCAACGCTGTATCTATGTCTATGTGTATCTGTGTGTGTGTGTGCTTGTGTCTGTATGTGTGTTTGCGTCCGACGCATGGCTATACACTAAGAACAAAAGTCTATAAGTTCGTTACCAAATTAGTGGCTCTCGGTGTTAGAAATACTACATATGCTTAGCTAAGAGAGTCGTAATCGTAAAAAAAGTATCAAGTGATGTTTTCGAGCATATAAAATTAATACGAACTCCTATTTCTTTAATATTTATTTTGATATAATTTTAAACACTAATGAGGATATCTATCCACGTACACATTGGATTTTTGTTAAGATATTAAATGCCATGTTTGGTTGGATTTTTTTTTCGATTTATTCGATTTGTTTTGTAAGAATCAGATGCTAATTAAATCAAATAAATACGTTTTTTGCTGGCTCTAGTTAACGACGGGATTCGAAATATATCGGAGTAAAAGGCATAGTTATACATCCAATTTGCCTGGTAAGGCTTAAATATTTATTTATATCTGTGTATGAATATGTTCGCATGTATTCACATACATATCGATTCATATTATACAAGTTGTTTTTTTCTAAAATAATAAAAGTAATAATAACAATGTTAATAATAATTTGGCAACAACTTCTGTCTCCGTCTCCAAATTTGCTGATGTCGCATCTTTGTTGCTCTTGTTGCTGATGACAACTACAAAAAAAATAGGCATGCCCGACCTGGCCCTGTGTGCTCCTCACTTCCCAATCTTCACTCTTTAGTCCCTACTCTTTCTATTTGTCTCTCGTCGGCTCTCTTGTTGTCGGCGACTTCGGCGTCTGCTTTTTTTCTAATAATAAATTGCCAAAGAATTTATGTATTTGTATATATGTATGGCGCTGGTCGCTGCACCATCACCAACAACAACAGCAGCAACAACAAAATCAGCCGCAGCAGTAGCAGCAGCAACAACAAAAACAACAATTTGTACATACTTGTTGTTGTTGTGTCTATATGATTTTTATTTATTAAGCTTTTCCTGCTTTTCTGCTTAGTTTCGTATCTTTTTCATGATTGCTGCGGCATCTCTTGAAGGTGTAACACCAATTTAATTTTTTCACTTTTCCTTTTCGCTTGCCCATTATCCCTTTATCTCCCGTCTTCCATCCCAGTCCGCAGTCCCCTGGCGCTCTTGAAAACCACTTAAGATCTCAGCGCCTTTCAATTTCAACGATGACACAAACTTGCCACTGTTGCTGCTCTTGCTGACTGGCACCGTATTTATGCATATGTGTATGTCAGTATTTGTATCTATGTAGTCAAATGCGATTGCGTTTTCTTTAGCTGTGTCAGCCTTAGGTACAAACACGTTGTATGTTGTCAAGGTTGTATACAGTGCCTAGTGCCTAGATAGGCACATGCACGCACTTGTCGTAGGTCAAAATAGTTAAAATAGTTACTTAATATTTATAGCTACAGCAGCTACGTTTTACATATAAATACATACACTCGGAAAAGAAATCGACTGACAATGAAAATCGGCCTGGCACGTGGAAAAATTATCTGCTTGTTTTTAAATTTTAGATATAAAAACAAATATTTCGTAAAGTTAGAACGGATTCTTTTCTATTTTCCACAAACATATTGTTAATTAAGAGAACATATTATTAAAAAGTACAAATTTGTACACATACAAAAAAAACCTCCTGCAAATTATACATATTTTATGTAAGAATTTAAAAGAGAATAAAAAAATAGCAGCAACGAAAACGGATGCTTTAGAAGTATATTTTCTGAATAATTAAGTACGTGATTTTCTAAAATTGCGGGTGATTGTTTGTTCTCATTGTGATCAGTGTGTAAGACTTGCATACAAACTAATTTAGCATTGAACACAATATATGTAAGTCGTTTCAGAATTTTCACAATAAATTCCTTTTTCGTCGAAATATAGCACCAGGACCGAATTCTGATGATTGATTGTCAAATTGAATTCTTTTCAGTCGCATTTGTTGTTATTCGTTTTTTTTTACTGGTTCGATATTAGTTGGGCTTGTTCTGTAAAGTTTTAAATGAATTAATTTTTTTGGTTTCCAAGGTAAATACACTTCAAGGAATATGTCTTAAATAAAAGCAATAAAATAAATAAAGATAACTGTAATCAAATCGGGAAAAATTACGCAATTCTGGTTGCAAACTTCAGTTGGCAATGGAGTGAAATAAACTTCTCGAAAAGTTTGCTGAACGTTTTTCAATTGCTCCACAAACTATTTTACTTGCGTGCAACTTTCACTTGCAAATGGCGCAAACTTTTATCGGTAACTGTATGCCAGTGTTAAGTGCGAAATGAAGATGAAAATGCGAAATGTGTGTATGAGTGTGTGTGAGTGTGGGTGTGGGTGGCTGTGTTAGTGTGAAAAAGTGTGCGACACATTAATTAATAATGGGAATATGTAACTGTACCTGTGCTGTGCTGTGCTGTGCTGTGTCTCTTGTTGTCAACATTGTCAGATCGTTAGAGTGCACAGCGAAGCCATTACGAAGCCCCGTCCCGAGCCCCTGCCGATGCCACTGTCCAACACATCCGTGAAGGCCCTTTAACATATTAATGTGTACGTTTATGTGTGTGTGTATGTGTGTGTGTGTGTGTGTTTGTATGTGTGCTTCATTTAAAGTTTAGTTGCAATTTCGAATTTTTCGAGTGTAATTAAAAATTCAGCGCACAATCTGCGAAATGAGCCGAAAATATGGCAGCCACAGGGAGTCATTTCTTTTTTATTTTCCAGCCATTATTGCGCATATTAGTTTTCCCTTATATAATTTATATATACATTCACATATATGTGGCCATGGATATAGTTATGCTCATGCTGTTTGCCAGACAAAAGGGAAAAATTGTCAATATATTATTAAGCGTACAGGCCAGCAAAACGAATTCATTTGTTAAATAATTGTTTAAATCATTGCTAATCGGAATGTGCTTCCGTTACGGAAATTGGAATCATAAACCACATACATGATTAAAATAGTACAAAGTGTTTCAATTCAAATAATTAAAAATAAATTCATTGTAATCATTTTAGTTGATAGACCATAAATCAATTAAGTGCAATTAGCTTAAGCTTAATAGAACATCAATTTTAATTCAACAAGTAAGAATGCTCTTCTAGTTTAAAGAGCACAACTGGGCTATACCCTGAAGCCAGCTGTTAAATATATTAAATCGATTAAGACACAGAACTTCGTTAATAGCCTTTGCACACTAAATTATAGACTGGTCTCAAGGTGTCATAATGAAAAATCAAAGTGTCATAATAATTCACCAGTTCGAACTTTATGAGGTCTTAGATTCTTCTTTCTGCTTATTAGACTTGAAATGTGCAAGCACAAATGAGACTAAATACAAATTAATGCGGGTTTACGTGTTGTTGCTATTGATTGTAGTACATATAAGTGAAATTAATGTGTTCATTGTTAAAATACATATACAGAACACCAACAACTGATTGTGAGTGAGTTCAAGCTGAAAAAAAATTATAAAATCAACAAATAAATACAAACAAATAATTGAAAAGCAAAGCACGCGGCAACATTCAGGCCAATATGGCGCATGATTAACGCCACTTGTTAAGCGCATTGATTAAAGGTAAGTGTCATATTTCATTGACCAATTATAATTAATAGTAATTGCGTGTTTGTGTCACACCACACACATTAGTACTTTCTCTGTTTAAGTATTACAAACTCTAAAGACAACAACAATTAAAAATTAAAAGCTAAATAAATAATTTTGTACACTTAACCACGAATGCAAATAAATACTCGAATCCCCAGCTGAAAAATAAACAATGTCATCTGGGAGGAGCACATGTATATATATATACATATATAGTATTATGTATTTTGTTATGTATGTATTATATCAGCATAGCTGTAGGCAAAGCCGCATTTCACTGATACGTTTTGGATACAATTTGGAACTCGCAATTACATTAAAAAGTAGTTAAATTCAGTGGCTAAAATAAGACGAGCCGCATCTCACCCCAAAAGGGGTCGACTGAAGCTTATCAACATATCATGCGCATATATATATATATATATATATATATATATATATATATTGTTTTTTATATAATAAGCACAATCAACTTGAAGCTGCGGCAAAATTTTGTATGGTTTTTGGCTGACGCTTTTTGCAATTGGAAAATCAAAAAAAAAAAAATCGCACGAACAAAAGAATTCCTTATATAAATGAATGTGAACGAAAAATAATTGGAGCCAATCAATTTGCTGTTTGGATTTCAGAGAGCCTTTTCAAATATAACAATGCATACATGTGCCGATTGTATACGAAATGTATTCGAAGAGATAATGGAGATATGATAAGTACGCCTATACATATGTTACCACATGAACCATCCGTTGTCACCGTTGAAGAACAATAGATCGAATTTTCAGATTTTCAATATGCACTTGAATACACAAGTGAATAGAGCCATGGAGCACTAAATCATAGGTAATTAGGTTATTAAAACCAGATGATTGCTTTGGAATTTTTCAATTGATGATATATACAGTATCTGCGTATATATGTGTGTATTTGTGTGTTTGTGCAGAGCTTGCACTTCAAGTTAGCTTTCGCTGTCTGTTATGAATTTCATAACGACATCCCCAGCCACAATCGAGTGGAGAACTCCCTAAACTGTCTGCAAAAGTTGTGGCTGTTTTTGTAATGGCAAAGTGGAGAACAGACTGTGCCACCAACAGCTGGCCCTGGAGGAAACCAACGGCAACGCCAGTGGTAAAGTCAAATGCCCCTGATGAAATATGATAGAACTCAGCGCGAGGCGCATTGCTTTTGATTTGTGTTTCTGACCCACAAAAAATTTTAAAATGCCGTAAACAAGCGAAGCGAAGCTCAGCGCTGCCAAAACAGTAACAAAACCAAACAAGTAAGAATGGTGGCCGCGAGTGAGCTCGACTACGATATACCCAGAACCCAGCTGTTAAATATGTTCTAGTTTTATTGCCAAATTTCCCTACAAAAAGTTTTCCACACTCAAATGTTATCAGTGTGCAAAGTACTGTTATATTTTTATGAAATCACCGACAAACTCGTGCATATACATGCACACATACACGCTATCGTAGATAACGGAACGCTGCAGAATACACACACACACACACAGTAACGTCGATTTACATGCCATCCCTTTCTTACAGATGCACGCGCATATTCATTCGTACAGAAAATGCTTGCGTCTGCTGGTAATAATAAGATCAATATGTAAATGCTTTTTGACAATATAACTTGGGTGTTTCTTTTCCGACCTTTATGAAATTGCTCCAATTGATCCATAGTATGTAAAATATATCAGTTAGATGGCCATGCCTTCAAAACTGTGGCTTTTATTGTTATTGGAAAGCAGTATAGATGAGGGACGATATTTCGAAATGGAGACAGTTATCAATATATTGAAATCAGTTTGACCTGCGAGTGAAAGAACTTGTATTAAAAATTTCAAGTCTCTGAGATCCACGTGTTCATACAGACGAACATGGTTATATTGACTCGACTGTTGATCCTGATCAGATATATATATATATATATATACTTTATGTGGTCGGAGCTGCTTCATTCTGGCTGTAACATACATTTGCACAAAACACTTATACCCTTTTTAACAGTCTTAAATGGCTTCAGGGTATAGCAAAATCGACAAGCAGACGCGAAAATGTTAAAGTGCTGGCGGAAATACGGAAATGCGGAAATATGATAATGCTTGCTGCTCTTTGAAGTTGTTGAAGCCACTGAATGTTCGCAGTTGTCAGAGAACTGATAGCATTGAATGCAGAAATCACACTAGTAACAGTCTCACTGTGTCATAGCTGCAACAATAATAAATACCGTATAATAATAATGCCACAAGCAACAACCAATCACTCTTGACGCCTAAAAAAAACTTTATAGCCAACTTTTGAGCCCATGCAATGTGATCAGATATCACCGCCATCCAGCACTCACCTCCTGCTCAGTGACACTCTGGTCTCAGTGGCAGTCAAAGTTATAGTTGCAGACAGTCAAATTGCACTTGAGGCAATTGGCCTAAAGTGTTGACAAATTTATTGCCTTGTTTTGCCTTTGCCATTTGCTGACTGATTGAAAGTCCTTCACATAGCTTCAAAGTTATCCGCCCACCAAATAGACGGCAATTTATCGCGGAACGAAGAAAAAAACTGTCCGTTGAGAAGCAGAACCAGCTTATGGATTGCCAGACGCTTTGGACGTCTGACAGCTTAATCGTCAGCTTAGACCAGAATTTCCATTAACAAAACGACATTAATAGTCACAATTTATCAATATCTAGCCAAACATTTTAAGCTATTTCAAGTTGTATTAAGACATTGTTTCACAGCATGCAGCTTAATTGGACAAGAAAAAAAATAATGATAATTAACACACAATACATTTACACTGAATTTAAGCTTGTCCACTGAGAGCAATGCATACATACGATTCAGACAAATGTTGGCCTTGCGATCGACCCATTGCCCCGTCGGACTGTTTAGGCGTCTGACGTGATTATTGCGCCAAATGTAGAAGCGACCACAGTGCCCAGTATCTGTTAATAGCGTGCCATCCACCAGGCACCGACAGTCGCGCATCGAGAGCAGAGATCGAGCCTCGTCCATTACAGAGCAGTCGCATTTTACATCGGGAAGCCATCCACATGGAGCTCTGGACGACGTTGTCGGAGTGGGTGTAGTTTCATTTGTTGTCGTACTAAGTGGGATTGTTGTAGCACAGGGCGACGCTATTGTCGTACAGGGCGGCTTTGTTGTGGTACAGGGCGATGCTATTGTCGTACAGGGTGGCGCAGCATCGCAAGGCGGCTTTATTATAGTGATACAATGAGCTGCATTAGACAATGGAGCATGAGCCTCGCGGAATGCAACCAATGCAGACAATCCAATCACAACTGTGAACAGAAAACGGTAAGCTGCAAGGAGAAAAGTCTGGCCATAAGAAAATGTCTTTTATTGATGGATAAGAGATGTCAACTTTCAAACTCTCGTTCTTAGTTTTTAATCGAACTTTTAAATCGAACATAACAAACAGTAGATGTGTGATGGTTTTTATAATCAACTGGGAGAGAAGAGACTCCTGGCGGTCAAAAGTATACTAGACAAATTAGGGGAAGAGAAAAAAAGCGATAGAAAAGAATAAGAAGAAAAAAGAGGAGAAGGAAAAAAGGCTGCAAGATTGTAAGAATATATTAATAACGTAATATATGCATATACAAATGTACCTTTATAGATGCATTTATCTATAAAAAAGATTAAAAAAAGAGGAAACTAATGACGGGGTACTATTGGGTTAAAACAAGAGTGAAGGAGGGGAATCCAGGGAACAGTAAGCCGATCCGGAGCATCCTAACATACCTGAGCCCAATTAAATACGGCCAATTGGCACACAGGCTGACAACCCTAAGCCATCAGTAATGCGCAGTGTCTGCAACAGTGATGCTCATTTTGCCCATCAGTGAGCAGCCAATAAAAAAAATATTTTTCTTCTGAAAGCATTAAGTAATATAATTCGTATGTAAAAGAATTTAGCTTTGAATACATATGTAAAAGAATTTAGTGGTGGCCAACAGGGTATTAGATATTCGAAATATACATTTATTAGATAAGAATATTGTTGATGAGAAAATATGACAAAGTGGGAATTAAATAGTCTAGTGTAATACGAAATGGAAGTGAAGGCTTAAGTTAATGTGATTGGGTGAGGCGATGGTTTGGCAAACGATGATAAACCAAAGAGAATTTCTTAAATACATTACAACGAAATATTTAAAAGAAGTGAGTCACACGCAGGCT
Organism: Drosophila hawaiiensis; assembly: GCA_037043685.1. Taxonomy (NCBI): domain Eukaryota; kingdom Metazoa; phylum Arthropoda; class Insecta; order Diptera; family Drosophilidae; genus Drosophila; species Drosophila hawaiiensis. The sequence continues at coordinate 84,643 of JBAMBA010000163.1, forward strand.
GTATAATATCAGCACAGCCAACACAGTAGCGAGCGGACTGGGCTGATGGAGATATTTGGTTTTTATTTTTTATTTATGAAAGAAATAAAAATTATAGTTACTTGCTGATATTCACGGTCGATCCGCTCCTGAGCCGAAAGCTAGTAGACAGGGCGATATATTGAAGCTTCCGATAGACAAGGTGTAAAATGGTGCATCTTGCCAAAGTTGTATTGGCTATTAGAAAATTAACGGCGTTTGTTTGCCGTCTTTTACAACTTGCACAACGTGCACGTAAAAATTATAGTTGGCGAAACGTTTTTTTGCTTCTGAAAATTGTTTTTTTTTAGCTATTTTTTTATTTTATTTTTTTTGTTATGTGCAGCTTTGAATGTGAATCTTATTGAAAATAGTAACTGCTTAGTCTATGTTTGCGTACTCTAATATTTGTTGAGTTAACTGAGCCGATTTTGATGCAGTTGAGTTCTCTGCATTACGAAACACTCAATCGTTCCTATTATATGTGGTGTACTTTATTTTTATACAGACCTACTACAGGTAATGGCTATGAATTTTAAAAACAATTTTCCAAAGAAAAATATTTTTTGTGTTCTTTGTATTTTTGTAATCACATAAAGAGAAAATTAAATATTTGCCGACATTGTTTCTTTTAGGACTAAACGTTCTGCTAATATTAATTTAAAATATTTAACAAATCTTTTTGCTATTTTGAACTGGTGTTTAAAAAATGCCGCATCGTTTGGCAAGCAGAAGCGGTCCAGAAATTGTTTGGAAGAAAAGATATCAGCTAAAAGGATTTTCACTTATTGATTGTCGACTAGCCTGCAATGTGGGGCTCAAGCACTGCTGTTGGTTATTTCATGACTTGAGCTCGTTGAGCATGTTGATGGTATTGACATTTGGCTCCGGTCATTTGGCATGCCGTATGCAGCCTATAAAATAGTTGAAATTGCCTGTTAACAGATTTTGGGGCAACGTTTGGTCAAGAAAAAAGTTCGCTTTATGGTCTGCGCCAGGAACTGTCAGGCCACTGGCCAAATGGACAAGTGAACATAGCGGCGGCAGGCGACGGGATGGAACGGGTTTGCGAATAAGTTGAGAGTCGACAAGTAGCCAAGTGTCGACTATTTGGCAGCCGATAAAAATCCTGTACGCTGTAAAATGCCGATGCGCCTTAGGGGGCGTCACTTTGTGTCATAATTTATTTTTGGGCACACAGCGTCGCTGGATTGAAGTTGTTACCCATTACGCTAGCGCGTTTGAAACTGTAAATATATATATATATATATATATATATATATAGATATGTATTTGTAGAGAAAACTGAACATAGTTCTCACCGTACGACATTTTGGTAAAGTTTTGCAATTAAATGCGGCTGTTGCAGCTGAGATTTATGCGAACAAAATTTTTTTTTCTTCGCCGCAGTCAAAACTAAAGTTACAATACCCGCTGACAAAAAAGCGAAACAATGCCAAAACCATCAGACTTAAACTTTAGCGTTGCGCACATTAAATACTCTTGCTGACAGTTTCACGCCTCTTTTGATTTCCGTTGATTAAAAAGTTAAACTTTTCAGACGGTGCCTTTAAATATTATTTTATTTTAAATAAGAATATTACCCAATAAAATGTATAAATTCGTCAAATTAATTTCGTTTGAATACACAACAAAAAATGTTCAGTTAGACACAAATGCTGACAATAAATTATTATTTATTTAAAGCGCAACAATAATAAAATTTTCCATTTGTTCAACTCATGCACACGCGACTGTGGCCAATGTATCATGGCTGCATATTTATATGCATAATTTGTTTCGCTAATATTTTGAGAATAAATCGTTTGGTTTTGCTTTTGGTTTTGCGTTCGTTTTGGTTGTGTTGGGTTTTACATTTGGTTGGGTTCATTCAGCTTGAGTGTACGCGACTTAGCCATTCGCCACGTGCCATTTGAGTTATTGTTGAATTACTCATACGCCGCGTGTGACCGACACACATTCACCGACTAATGGTAATCGACAATCGACAATCGATGCAACTGCCATTTGCAGTGCCTCGAAATGATTGGATGGAAGTTTGCGGTGTTAACGTATTTGAGGGCAGCCCAGTCAATAATAAATCAGCATCATATATATGTATCTCCATTTATGTTCACTCAATCAACTGACTTTCACACTATTTAATTCGACATTCTGCTCACTGAAAATTGTGTTTCATATTTTTTAATGGGTTATCATAATGAAGTGCTGCTTTCTGTGGCAGTTAAATCGACTTATTGATGCACTGTGTCATTCAAGCACGGTAAGCTAACAAGCTGACATTTGTAATTGTAATTGTTACAGAGTGCTATCAGAATTCTCTTAATTTTCGTGTCTAGAGAAGCCAGCTAAGCGAAAAAGTGCGTTAAATTGTTTGATTATCCATAATATGCAGAATTGATAATCGGGATTAGGGCAAAGGCAAACAAGGACACGGCTCAGTGCCAGTTTGTTGTGTGCATATGAAAATTGAAATTAAATTAAGCACACTTGCACACACACATACACAGCTGTGTGTGTTTATTAGATTTAAACATTGCTGTTGTGCGAGGTTTGTGTCAAAAAATTGTTCTATGTAACACATTGTAAAAGTCATTAGTGAACTGACCGGAAATCTTGGAAAATTTGAACAGACACTAAAAGGATTCTTACACATCCACAAGCTTTACTTAACGCCACACATACACACACACACACACACACACACACATACATACACATACATAGACACACACGCATAGATATGGCCACTGGAGCAGTCATGCATATACTTCAATTTTTCAACAAAATGAGTGCACATTTGACAAACACACCTTCAGTGTCACGCCAGAAAGAGCAAATCCCGACAGGGCCCAAGACATATGTGCTCCTTGGCACCCAAGAGGCCTTCTGCGTGCAAGCATTCAGCACATCCTCCCTCTCTCTCTCTCTCTCTCTCTCTCTCTCTCTCTCTCTCTCTCTCTGTCTAGCAATTACACACACACATACACAGACACAGAATGATGTGCTGGCGCTTGTAGGTCTTTACATGTTTTTCTTTTTATCAAGTCCTGGCTTTCTGTGAAAAATCCAGCAAAAAAAAATATAAAACTTTGCTCAAATTTGTTTGCCAGCCCTCTCCCCTCACCCACCACCTCTGATGCTGTGTCTGTGTGGCTGTGTGTTTTTGCAAACCTGATTGGCGTTTGTGTGTGTGGGCCTAATTCAAGCTCATATTTTACAAGAATAACAAAATCACTGCAAAGCTGACGCTGCCGGACAAACTTTGAGCACATGAGCTCATTGCTTTGGCACCAGCAAGGCTGAGTGCCAGGAGAAAGGGACACCGAAGGAGCAGTAAGCAAATCTGTAAACAAGAAAGTGGACAGGAACACGGACCCGGACTGCTGAGCAGCTGGCAAACAAACGAGTTGGCTTAGCAAACCCAACAGCTTAAGATTTGTGCGATCACATAATGCAATGGGGCGTGGCGAACAAAAAGAATACTAAAAATACAATAACAAAAACTGTGACATATCAAAGGGGACTTTAACCTATATAGCTCAGCCTTATTACGGCTCATATTTTCCCCCTTTGTTAATAGTGTTTTAATTCTGTCTTAACAATACATCACAAAGATTTGTTTACCATTTAACCCAAATGTATTAGGGCTAAAACTAATTAAAGTCTCTTGCATTGAGAATACATGAAAATCATGAAAATAATAATTACAACTTGTCAATTTCTCTTGCGTGAAATCATCCATAAAAGTCATCATTAACAAATAAAAGTAAAAATTTAACGTTCCATACCATCAGAGGCAATCAACTTGTTCTAGCTCCGGAAAGATTTTCAATCGATTTTCTCGTGGAATATATGAAAAAACTAGACAAAAACAAAAATCCAACTACTTTGTATACATTATTGAAAAAAGTTTGAAGTACTTCAGCGATTTAAATTGCTGAATAATTGCAGTTGCTCTTTGCCTTTGTTGTTTCTAGTTTCTATTGCTGCACTTCGTTGGGCTATTTTTGTGTTTTTGGTGTTGTTGGTATTGTTGCTATTGCGAATCAGATTTTACATATGCCACATGTGATCCGTCGCACAGTGGCGCCTGAGGCCGAAAAACGTCTCGAGAAATCGATTAAAAATGAGAATGAGTGCATTTGATAGAGAATTGTTCATATATTCACAAAGTTTAAGGATTTCAATCTGGGTGTTAGAATATATTTTCTTCAATTTTGGATTTGGTTTGTTGTTAATATTATATATGGCTCCAGTAATTTTCATTTTTCTCAAGAAAAATAATGAATATTTGCATCTTTAAGATACATCGAAACAATAAAGGGATTAGAATCGAAACCAGAAATGTTAGGCCTCTTATACATCGTTAATTTGAAGACTTAACTTAAAAAAATGAAAGTTCTTTCTTACTTTTTAAATTTGTTGTTGTATTTGAATTTGACTTAATAGGTTTCCAAAAGTCAAAATAAATTAAATATGAATGTATGCTCTGGTTTTACAAAATCTGCATTTGTCCACCCGGTCATTTTTTTAAGCTTGGCAAATTTTCTGCCAAATCGTGTTTCATATTTGGGAATCATCCTGATATTATATTGATATGAAGATACGTCTTTTGAGAAGAAAAAATCAAAAGACGCTACTGTGGGTCCTCTCCACCGTTGCACTGCTATTTTTCCATGCAAATTTGGAAAGTTGTTTGTTTAAATGCACTCAATGGGCATAGGCCATAAAATTTGTATGCCTCATAAACATTATTTAATTTTATTTTATTTCATTTGTCGTATTTCTGTGTTGCTTTGCCAAAATGTGGCATTTTGTTTTCTTTAAAATCTTTGCCTGCGCACTGTACAATTACAATGCTGCAGCGAGTAAAGTTGCAACTGATGTGCGTGTAAAGAGTCCAAAACCACAGAGCGGAGACGGGAAGAGGGGTATGGTGTGGGGAGATGCAGCAAGACCGAAGGCAGCTGTCCAAGCCAGTAAGCCAAAAAGCATAAGTACAAACGACCAAGTCAAGCAATTAAACTGTTTCAACAGCTCTCTATGGACTGTACTGGGATGGTAACGATGTGTTGGGAGGGACGTTATGTGTGTATGTATGTAGCAACCAGCATTGTTGCACAATGTACAAGAATAACAAGCGAACTGAAACACTAACCCACACAATAACCACTAAATTTTATTCAATGAACCGCAAAAGCAAGAGAATTAATAAATTTATTTAGCAGAAAATGCTAAACTAGGGAATACCTGGACTCCACAATGTGAATAAATGTGTTATGATTAATAAACAAACAAACATATGTCTAAAGACATTGTCGAAATAAAACAATTATCGTGTTGCTGAGAAATGGCGAATGACTCATTCAACCATTCTAAAGCATCCGCACAGCACTCACAGTAACTCGTAAACCAAGTATTTGTTGGTATACGAGTACAAAAGGCAAAGTTATGTGATTGTTTCTCTTTTGTTGTTGTTTCTTTCTCGATTCGGACAATTTCAACTTTGTTCACACTTTGGCATTTTTGTATTGTTCTCAACTTTAATTTTTAGCCAAATTAAATTGTTATGTGTATTGAAGGTCCTTTATGATAATATTAGTTGCTAAAGTTGTTGCTGAACTGGCCAAACTAAAAATCGTGTATTAATCACACGAGTGAAGTTCAAACAACAAGAAAGAAGTTATCAAATGCCATTAAAAAGGCAATGTTCTGTCATTAATATTGACGAGACTTTAATATAATTAAATTTCAATTTTGCTTAGTTTATCATTATACCGGGTCAAAGAAATTCCATTGAGCCCATTTGCTTCATACCCCAACGACTTTCAATAAGTATCTTATGCACAATAACACAATACTCGATTTAATTAAATTATTCTTCGTATTAATATACCGACAAAAATTCCCATAACAAGCCTTGCAGGCATATTATTCATATTTTTAGACTCTGATCCCTAAGGTATAAGAGTATATTGGTTTTTCTGACTGTTTTTATGCACACAACTTTTTTCGACACCCTTGAAGCTAGACATTTGAAACTTATATTCGTAATATATATTTGTCAGTGTCCGCTTTAGACAAAGTGTTAGGAGTTGTGATGCTACATCGCTAAAACGCTAAGAAATCGATAAAACTATAAATTTTCCACACAAAAAAATTGGACTTGGTTGCTTTCTTGTGGACGACGTCCCAAGGATAGGCACCTGCCACGCAATGTTCGAGATACACCCATCCCCATCTCCAACCCGCCCTACCCCCACACTCCACAAGAAGGTTACTTGCTAGTATAACACTGGTATCAGAGTATTCCGCAGTCGGTTACGCACGACTGCAACGTTTATTATTTACGGGAAAATTCGAATCTATTCAATTTTAAATTTACGAGTATAGTCCAACGCGCACCCAATGAAACAATTAACTGAAATGTTTTGTTTCGTTGTAAAAAAATATATATTGAATGTTAAAAAAAATGCAACATTTAAAAAGCAAAATGTTGATCGCAAAAGCGAAAGAGGGAGACAGAGAGAGCGGTCGATGAATATAAAAACAAAAGGCATTGATTGGTATTCAATTAAATACGAAAAGGATTTAATACAGTGAGTGAAATGATTTTTAATTCAATTAATTCTTGCATACTCTTAACCTATTTAAAATGAGTAATGAAGACATGCAAACCCATTTACCATATGAAATTAAGCTTGTCGACACCTGAAAATATATTCTGGATCAGCATCAGCATCAGCATCAAAGGCCGACCAGATCTAGCCATATCCGTTTGCCTGTCTGTATGATCGCGCCGATCTCAGAGACTAAGAGCTAAAGAAAATGTTAGAACATAAGCTCTCGCATACCACGCGTGGATTAAGTTCATTTTATTTGATCGATAAATTCCTCCGTTTCGCTGTTTATTTCCAATAACAATAATAGCCCCCATTTTATGGTATTGGTTTCCAATTTATATATAATGTAGATATTATGTTATATATTGTATTATAGTATATAATGAAGATATTTTATTAAATATTGTATTTATGTCTCGATGCCGATCAGATATCGATCAATTTACTGACATCGCAACTGGCAACAAGACAATTACTGACAATGGCAACAAGATTGCCAGATAGCTTTGATCACTTCTTGATTGTCACATGAATAAGCCCATACGAGTTGATTTTTTTATTTCGATTTTTAGTCTTATGAATGAACTCACAGTGTCAAGTAAAAAACAATGGTTTTTATGATTCAAAATCACCCTTCAGGAACTGCTTATATTGCCGAGCGTTTTAAAGACAAATTTGGCCCGTGTTTTAATTGACTTAATATGGTTAACAGCTGGGTTCATGGTATCTTCTAGTTAAGCTCTACTCACATGTTAATTCAACAAGAATAATAAGTATTGAATGGCATTTATTGTATAATCTACTTAAGCTTCTGAATTTAATAAGGATAATGGCATCAAATAAGTATCGAACGGAATCTCAAAATGTTTTATGGGCACCTGCTGAACCCAATGAAATAGTTTAATATAGCCCACACACCAAGCATATCTTGGACTCATTGTCGCAGATAGAGCAGGTTAATGAAAAGCACACACAGACAATACGTAAATCACCTTTAAATCGAGCCAGGAACATATTGATGAGTGTGCAAACAAATTGATATATGCAACAAGAACAAGAATGGATAGCGGACAAGGACAAGGACAAGTCTATCTGCTGGACTGGTCAGAGGTGCCTGCTGCTTGCTACATGCTGCTTTGCCACGCTCATCCAAATAGATTGTCCACCCATTCTGTTTCCTTGCCAAGCAATTGCAAAAGTGCTGAATGTGCCTGGTCGGTTGGTCTGCAGGTGGTGCCACAAATCGCTCTCGGCACTTTCCACACTCTGTCCCCCCACCCACTGTCTGGTCATTTAATTTAGAGCGCATACTCAGATAACCACTCATCCACCCACACCCACACCCACACACTCACACTCACCCCCACTCTCACACTTATTGATTATCCAATGCGGTGCAGCTGGTTGATTGATATTCACATTTAGGCTAATTGAATGAACGCTCTCGGTAGCCTGTTTAGTACTTTAGCCTGGCCATTTAGCATTGATCGCCTTTAAAATTGTTTTCATTGTTTGATATTGCATATTTCATAAATGTGCCGCAGCGCATTATTTATTCTATATTTATTTATGCATATATAAAATGCCGGACAATGGGCAAATACCGTCCATCCGTACATCCATTCAGTTCACATTGCAACAGCTGTCCCCTTCTCCCAAAATCGCTTCCCTATAACACGAGGCGGCAATAAATTTGAAAATTCATTGGATTTTTCAGCTGTCAGCATATGGTGCATGGTTATTAATTTTTAAATAGCAGAGCGCATATTGCATTTTTGTAACCACGTTTCTGAGAGCGACAACAGAGAAAGTGATAATTGAATAATCTATCACAATGTTGGCCAATTCAAAGCAAAGGTCGAGATACGATTGTGTTTTTTAAAGTGCAATCTATTAATGAGATGAAATATGGGATGTCAATTGACAACAAGTAACTAAGCAAGCTCAAATTGCATTATATCCACTTAAGTGATTTCTGAAAGCCGTAAACTTAAGACCGATAGCAATGGATGTAGAATTCTTGTTTTTATTACTATAGTCATTGATGTCCAGTTGATTACACTTACCTACCTATTTTGTTTATCTCCCTCTCTCTCTCTCTCTTTCTTCCGTCTGTCTTTCTCTGTATGTCCCTCTGTTATACTAGCTTAGTTGGAGCAAAAACGGCAAACGAATAAAAAATAAATGTAACTCTTCAGTCACACGACTAAATGTGACTGCTGTCATTGTGTCTCGCTTGATTGTGTGTGAGTGTGTGTGTGTGTTTGTGTGTGTGTGTGTGTGTGTGTGTGTGTGTGTGTGTGTGCGCGCTGGCTGCAAATCCGATTATGTGAACAAAATGCGTTCCGTGCGCGAATTACTGTCGAGAGAAATAAAATGCAACATTATTCTTTCGTCATGCCGCTGGCCATTGACGATCCCCGCTGCCCCACTGCCCACTGCCTCACACCACCAATACAATTTTGCCTCTCTGGTAAACGCCACATATAACCTAACAGACCGCAATGTCGACAGAGCCAAAGTGACTACCACAAAAAACGTTGACAATGTGAATGGGAGGATTAGAAGAGTGTGCGGCAGGATTTAAAAATAAGTGTCAATTCACTAGATTTAATCTGTTCGACTATTTGATACTCTACACACACATTTATGTGAACCTATAGACAATTGTGCAATTTACAATTTTCGACACAACTTAAGGTTAACAAAGAGGACAATTGTAAATTTTTGTTTGCAAACGAACAGATAATGGGTATATTCGTTACGCAGACGAGCGATTTTTGAACACGCCAATAACCAAATCGATATTTCCAGCAGTTTGCGAGCATGTCACCATAGTTTGCTTAATGGATTACTGACACAAGCTAAACATATCTTCATAAGCCCGCTGAATTTGCTTTGTTAATGTAACAAAAACAAATGCCGACCCCATAATCAAGACGGCTTTTTGCCACCACAGGGCACAGAGTATCGTGTGGTCGGAGGTTGAAGTCAAACAAAAACCGAGATACCAAAATAAGAAATCACCTGCAATTGTATGCGTGGCAGCCATTTAGACAACCTGAAGCGAGCTTTAAAATGCTCCAGCTTTTATTTATAACGACATCACAAATTAATCTTGCATAATGTGCCGCGTGATGCATCCACAGTGGTGCTGCTAACACAACAAGAACAGAGCAGCTTATCCTTTCATGAAGTACTTGTTTCTTACACACACACACACACACACCTGATGAATTACACATTAGATACGAGTACAGGCGACCAATGTTGTAAATACAGTGTCAAATAAAATACAAATACAGAAATACTGAAAAACATGCGTATTTAAAACAAATTGTTGTCGGATGTCAGCTTATATGACACGATATATATCAAAATGATAAGTAATTATGTCAATAATTAAACTAAGTCGCTGTAATGACAATTCAAGTTAGCAGTTTATATGTTAAAAGCTAATTTAAAATTGTTTCATTCATGCGATGACTACTTTTGTCGCCTGGACGTATGGTGTAATTTTGTTTTTACTGTGGGCATGGCCAGAAGTCAGTTACATCCATCGCATGTTTATTTCAAATCCTTCTCGCAGCTTCATTTCGATATCCATCTTCAACTCCAGTACCTTATCTGCGTTGCCATCGTTGCTAAACTTTGCGTGTGTGCGTGGATTTGTGTTTGTGTGCTCATGAAAAATTACAACTTTCAGCATCAGGCGTATCGCCCGATAAATTCCACTCAGCACACCCACTCACACTCATACTCTCTTATATGGATGGGTGTGTGTAAGTATGAGACAGGCAGGTTAATTTTGATACTCGTTGCGTGTAGGATAATTCATTGCTTATTATCTTTTTATACCCTAAAAATGGGTAAAAACGGAAGAATGACGTTTTGCAAAAGTATGAAATGGACAGAAGTAAGTAAATAAAGTATATATATTCTTGATCAGCATCAACACTCGATCGAGCCGAACTAGCGATCTGTTCTTACATTTATTTTATATAATTTAACCATATCATTTTCCGTTCCCATTTTCCGAGAGACACATGAACATCGTTAATCGCAAAGCAATAATGTGTACAATTTTATATATATACTTTCGTATTGGTTACGAATGAGCCTTGACATCATACGGTTTAGCTGTATACTCAAACATATATACTTTCAATAAATGCCACTAATGATGGGAATAGACTTGGGCTTACGGTATTTCCTAGTCGAGCTCTCTGTACTCGAGCGTATTTACTTGTTGGAGCTGCAATTTTTGAGATTGGAGGGGGCTACCTTTTTTGTTGGACATGCTCAGTTGATAGCAAATGCTTTATTAATTTAGTGTGTGCCAGGGCAATTCCTACACATATACATATACATATATATATATATATATATAGAGAGAGAGAGAGAGAGAGAGAGAGACATGCGAGCCCATAGCCCACGATTCACGCACACAGCGACCCACTGGTAGACCCAACCAGCCACATACAATAACAAGAACGTGTTGGACACACAATCGAGCCTAATGATTTATGAACCAAACGCGCTCCTAGGCACAAGGACCTGAGCCAGGGCTGGCTACTGGGCCCGGTCGTCTTTTGGCCCATGTCTGATGGCCAAATCCTTTTCCATATATATATATATATATATAAATGTTTTTTTTTCTTTTGTATTATGCGCTCTTAGACTGGGTTCGGTCTCACGCTTCTTCTGACCTGACCAGGTCTATGATATATGGTAGTACAATTTACCGACTGCTTAAATGAATTTCTTGCGTTACTGCCGCAGCCTCCTTTTTCGGGGGCGCTTTGCTTTGCTTCCACACTGTTGACTCTGAACAAAAGTCAACGTGCATGTGGTTGTTTGGGACATAGGGAGTCAAAATGCCCTGTTATGTGACAATTATGGGTCATTTGTAGTGGGTAAAATATTTATTTGTAGCAGAAGCCACAGTCACATACACTTAACAACCACCCACAAGCTTCGATAAACTTGGGCCTTGTCGCATTGTTTGCCGCCTTCTCTAAATTGCATACCAATTAATGGTTTGTGGCTTTTGGGGCACACTGCCACACAGAGCAGCTTCACAGGTAACACATGCACTTCATGGCCTGTCAATTGGATGCTGGCAATTTATGCATGACCATACACATAATAATTGCATTATCTACACTGTTGAGTTTGTTAAATGGTTGGGTGGCTAATGGCTTGATTGATACCACCGCCAATTTGTCTATTTGATCTTGCAATCGAATGTGGCACCACGCTATATAAGTATGTATGCAGTACAAGCATCATAATTTTATTAGTGACAAGCGACTAACTCTGTAGTGCGCATATAGTGCACAACACAAACAAGCAACACAATTAAGATTAATATACCAAAAGTCAGGGACACAAGCCGTGGAAATGGCCGAACTGACCATAACATTCGATAACATTTAAATTCAGCATAGCATACATCTAAATCAGACTGTTTATCTATGTAAAATATCATAAATAGCAGAATCATATTTGTTGGCAGCGTTAGGCAACTAGAAACTAATTAGGTTGATAGAGAGCGTAGCTCATCACCTGGACGGTGATGCTCTTTTTTCAATGAATTACAGAATTCGTAATTTACATTTAATTTTTAATTTTAGCACTCATTTGTTTTTAATTACAGCCTGCTTTCACTATCGGCAGCATTTCCTTCATTCATATTGATACGAAATGCAATAAATGATCGAAAAATATAGTAGATACTCGTCGTGAATGGAAAAATCTGCAGGCAATATTCTTTATGCAGTCGAATGTCTACAAGAATGTAACAAATGTTGATGGTGAAACTGTTTAAATCGTCAATCTAAATACATCAAAATATTATTTCGCGAATACGTTTCAGCAATTTCTGAACAGAATTCTGAATAGCTTTAGTTATTATGATCAATGTATTCAGCATCATCTACTCGAGTTTGAGTCAGAGACGAGCTCGAATATTTACCATTAATTTGTGGATTATAACTGACTGCAGCAAAGTATGTGAATAAGTTGCTGATAGATGTCGCAAAAGTGGCGCGTCTGTTGCCACCAAGCACATTTTCCCCAATATACGAAAAACTACTTTTCACGCCCAAAGCACGCAATGGAAAGCCACTACGGAAAGCTGCAGCTGCCAAGGCAGAGCGGGGAGAGCGAGAACAGTCAAAAATCGAGCTGCTGTGTCATTGAGTGCTTACTTACCTACGGAGCAGAATAGAAGTTCACTTAAAAAAAAAAAAAACAATATATGACACAGATCTTAGAAATTCACCAAACTTTTTTGATGCGAAAAGCAGAAAGTTAATTTCTTAGACACAAAGTTTATCTTGCTTTAACTCAGACTCAGAATATTTCAACAATTTTGCAAACATAATTTTAAAAATTTTAGTTTACTTATGCGCAACTGTCAAATAAATTTCAAGTCAGCTTATATAATATAGTCGATATTTTTCTAAGTGCAGACGCAAGGAGCTTACAGCAGATTATTGGCGCAACTTCATATTTCAAAAGTTTTGCAAATGTCATGCAGGTGGTCGACTGAACTACACTGCCCAAAAGGTGCAAGTAACAGCTTCGCAAGTGCGGATTTTACGGATACTGAAATCATTTATTAAAGAGAGGGAGCTGCCGTGCGGCATCAAAGTTTCTGTTTGACATGCTTAAGCTTGCACTCACTTAACGCCAATGGCAATCAATTCGGATGGCATCACCAGTGCTTAGCACAAGTCTCCGAACAGTTGCCGTGGTCAAAGAGTATGTTCCTCTTCATGTACGTTGGCTGTCATGTCGGGGGGCAACTTGATTGTGTGGTGGTGGCATCATTAGCTTTTAACTTTTGCAAATTGAATGTAAAAAAAATCGTTCAATGTGGCTCTCCAAACGGAGATGTCGATTAGAAGCCAAAACGAATCTGAATACGATTGCGAGTCCGGATATGGATATGGATATAGCTGTAGTTGTTGATTCAGTTGCCTCACTCACGTTTCCTCATTTGCTGCGTTGTCTTTGCTTCTTTCTGCTATTTACTTAAGTTTCAACTTGGCTTTCCTCTCAAAAAGTGGCACCAGTTTAATTTTACCTCCCCTACCCCCACCACCCCTTGTTTTCGTTTCGCTTTCAACAAATACAAAAAGTCGCTCGTTGGGGGATTTGTTTCATTCCATGTTCTAAGTTCGCTTTAAGGAGCTTAAGCGGCAGCAGGAAAAAGTTGACGGCATGTAGTTAGTTTTTATGCACGGCACACGCAAACTTGGCCATCAGTTGATAAATGGGCAAAGGCTTTAAAGCTATGCCTTCCCAACCACATTCCCCTTGCGCCCTTGGCTCCCTTGGCTCCCTTGGCTCCCTTAGCACGCTTAGCAGTAGTGAGTCGCGAGTCGCTTTTAATGAAGCGATGGGCGCGCCCAGCCTAAATAGTAGCTACTGGTGCTAAGGCCTTATATACAGCTATATGGTGGTATACATATGTGTCTATATATAATATATAAATATATTTGTGCTATACATAAACTTGTGCTTATTCCCTGACACTGTACTGAAACAAGCCAAAAGTTTTGCCTACCAACAAAGCCGGAAGTTGTCAAAATGCCAAGAAGGCTTTTATTTGGTGTTGCTTGTTTGGGGCACTTTAAATTGACACGCCACTGCTGTTGTTTTTATTGTTGTTGTTGTTGTTGTTATTGTTATTGTTATTGGCCCTGCCTGCTGCTGTTGTCGAATTTAATTTAAATCAGCGACAGCGCAAAACAAGCAACAGTAGCAAATCAAAATCGCTGATGAAATCAACCTCTGTCTCAAAGTCTACGGCCAAGTCAACCTCAAAGTCGCAATCGCTGCGAATTCACAAATTCAGCACAAAAGCCCCAAATTGACATTGACGTTGACAAGACTTAGATAGTACCAGCAATAGTAAGCAAAACATTAATAATACCCCCAAGTGAGATTGCCGTGGAACTAAAATATGCTTTAATATGCAGCGCGAATTCGGGTCAATGGCTCATTTGTACAGCAAGGCTAGCACCTTGTAATATGGTCACTTAAAATTTGTTACAATTGTAATCCGCATCATGTTCTATAAGCATACCGAAGCAACTATGTTTGATAGCTGGAATAAGCAATCGATAAGTATAGAAGTTCATGATTCCATTTTTCTTTAATTCTCTTTAGTTAAAGAAAAAAAAAAACAACAAAAAAACAAAAACACAACAAAACAGTAAATTAGCTTCCTTTTTAAAAGTTATTCACAAAATTAGTTGCAGTCATTTGGGAAAACCTCAAAGCCATAGCATCACGGTAAAAAGCATGCCACGCTGAATATTATAACTGGCTGCGAATTCATTCAAAGAGATTTTTGCTCTAGGGGATTAAGTTGGAATTGCAACCGAACCTTGGAATGTGGCTTTGTGTTTTCTTCAATTTTTGGTTGGTTGCCCTGGTCACGATGTCAAAACAGGCAACGCAAATAACTGGAAGTGGATGCATCTATGTCATTCTCTCAAACATTGTGTTTTATTTGTATATGTATGTGTATGTGTGTGGATGTCTGTGTGTGTGTGTGTGTGTGTGTGTGGCCCCCAATGGCTAAAGATGGAAGTTGCTTTGATGGCGCCCCATTGCCAACCTTTAAATTTACAAATTAATTTCGTGTAACAAGCAAATTCGTAAACAAGTCTTAATGTGCAGTAAAGCGTGTTCTCAGCACGAGAGGCGGCGGTGCGATGCCAATAGCTAAACCACCCAGTCACCCAGTCACCCAGTCACCCATACACCCATACACCCAGTCACATACCTTCTGTTCCACCCCGTCGAATAATGTGGGGCGCTAACCAGACACGAATTCAGCATTTATCTAGCGCCACTTGAACAGGCGGCAACAACGGCGACACTGGCGCAGGACGCAGGACGCAGGGCGCAAGGCGAAGGGCGAAGGGCGAAGGACGAAAGGCGAGGAATGAGCTAATTTGAGTGGCTCTTAAGCGCACAGTGGTTGCCAATCTACCAATCTACAAGAACAACTTGGAGCCAAAAGCCATCGCCTGGTCCAACTGCAGCTCTTCACCTCAGATCCGGATTAGCCGCCAGAATGGTAAACTGTCTTGATCGCTCAATATAATAAACTTAACTGGATGCTCAAACAAAGCTAAAGTTGTCAGCCACAAAATCACGCACAATGTGCCAACAATTTTCAGCTGATTCTGGTCCTAATCTCCACTTGACTTTGTTGCGACTCTTAGAGAAATTGAGAGGGACAAAGACTGAAATACATACTTATTTGTTGTATCAAGACACATTGTTTATAATAATACCAAAGATGCAGTTAAGAACATTTTATTTGAAAAGAGAGGCTGATCGTTGTGCTCCTTTGTTTCGCTTTGATATTCATTCCCTTCATTTCTCAGTATTTTGAACTTATAAAGTCACTTACAGCTACTAGCTGAATAATTATTTATGAGTATTAATTGAATTAAAACCATTTTAAGTTTTGGTTAACAGGCTCTTGAGCAGTGGGTCATCACGAAAATAGGACATAATCATACAAATTCAATTATGCGACTCGCTTCGATTCTTGCCAACTCACTACCAACTCCGGCTTCACTGTGCAATTGATGTCGGACTGTCAACAGTCTCTGATATGGTTTCCGTCTCCACAGTTGCCCAGTCATCCAGTTGCCCCTATCCCGTCAGCGTCAGTGCTCGTCAGTGCCTCCAACTGATGTTTTGATTAAGCTTGTTGTGTTGTTGTTGCGTTATGTAGATGCGAGAATATAAGCGGAAAAAGGCAGGGGAGGCGCGAGAGGAGTTTTGACAGCAGCATTGCCATTGCCTTGGCCATGTTCAAATTTGTTTCAATTCCATTCCATTCAGCCCACATGATGCGACACGTAAGCGGGATGAAGTCATGCGACGACCATGGCAACTTAATGGTGGGCGAGGGCTGCCTGCCTGCCTGGCTGCCTGCGTGCCTGCCTGCCTTGTTTCCTGCTAGGACTGTTGTTAATATAGGGAAGGTAATTGAGATAAATATGAAGCCGGGAAGATTCGACTTGCAGATGGTAAGTGGCGATGCCGTTGAGCAGTTGGCGAGCACGGTTTCTGTGTTTCTGTGTTTCTGTGTAGCCCTTGTCGGCAACTTGATCAAATTAATCAAGTACATTGAAGGGCACTTGTGATTTTCTGCTGATTCAGCATTCGGATATATAAAATCATGCGTGGTCCTCGACCAACAACACAGGCGAGACAATGAATGCACATAAAAATAATAATTGGAAATGAAAACAATTTTCATAGCCGATGCGCAATGAAATGGCACAAAAGCGAGGCGCCAAAAACTCTGTGGGTTTGTGGGCAGCATCGTAATTTCAATTGAGCTGCAGGTGTGTACATATATACATATGTAGTATCCACACGTAACTGTATATATGTATGTATATTTATATGTACGTATATACATATATATGTTGTATGTCCTTTTGACCTTTTCGGTAATCTTGCGAGGCAATTATCGTGCCTTTCAAACAAAATTGACTGCAGTAAAGATATGAAATAATCAAAAATGCTAAATGCCAGATGGCTGCTGGCTGCTGGCAGACGGCAAATGATGGCAAGCGACAATGCCAATGTCAATGTCAGTGGCCAAAGGCAATGCCAGTCGAAGTCAGTGATGCTCATATAATGCGCTTATCAGTGTGCCGCACACGGAAAAGCGAAAGCAAAAGCGAAAACCACTTTGCCCATTGGCGGCTGACGAGTGCCTTTTGCGTTGTTTGCATATGCATGAGACCCACGCGGCGTATGGCGTATGGCGTATGGCGTATGCGTAGCGTTCCATGAGAGTGTCACAAGAAACAGCAGCAGTAACGCTTATAACAATTACCGAATGACTGCGGCTGCTATAACTATGTGGCATCCACACCAACAGCAGCAGCAGCATCAGCAGCAACAGCAGTAGAAACAATGCCTGTCGGCAATAAAAACGTCAAGCGATAAAATGAATTTTTATGCCGCATTCTCGCAAGTGCCTGCAGCATTGCGCCCATAAGTATGCTACCTTTTTTGATACTTCAACTGCTGCAAGTATGTGTTGCATGACAAACAAGCGAGCATTTTTGCTATATTTACCAGTTTGACACAGGCAACTAAAGCATATTTTAGCTTATTATTATTATTGTTATTTACGGAGATTTTTAATTTTAAAGATCTTTGTGAAATATGCCAAATATTTATTTTTTATTATTTCTTGCTGATTTTTATTTATATTTTCTTTCATTGTTACTCGCTGAAGGTAATTATTTAAAGCACTAGTCAATTGTATATCCTGATTTTACTTAAACATCATTTAATTATGTCTTTTGTTGACTCCCGGGTTTGCTCTACTTGCCCCGAAGAGAGTGAAAGACATATTTAAATGATAAAAATATGTTTGCAGACAATAAGCATTTCAACTATTGACTATTTAGCTTGCCAAACACACTCTCTCTAGTAGTAACAATTCTTTTTTGAATGATTTAATCGCAAGTTTATTTCCATCACTTCAAATATGTTGTTTATCATTAAAAAAAAAAAACAACTAGAGCTGAGTTCTATTTATCAAATGATCAATTTTGATTGGCATGTGGAAGAGTGATTAGCAGTCGTTGAGCCGAGCAGTTGGCCATTTCTTTATTTGTATATTTTTTTGCTTAGGCTTGCATTGGCTAACGGCTAAAAATTTGCCTCTTCTCGTCCAGAACATTGCTCACTTATGCAGTCTGCAGTTTCAGTTTCTGTTTGTAGCCAGTACACGTGCCCAAAGAGTGTGTGCGGGGGAGGGGGGGAGGGAGACCAGAGGGGTCAGCCGCCGCAGTCGGGAAGATGAACGGAGACACATTTACACATGTAGTGCATAAAATGTTTATGAATTTCAGTTTATGGCGCGTAAAACACGCCAATAAATGTTCCCGGGCATTTAAATGCTTTTGCTTTGCCAGCTGGAACTCTTTCCATTTAGACACACACACACAGACCCTCAACACCCATACCTTTGTTCCCCCACTGCGTCTCTTGTGTGTCGCAATAATAAACAATCAGAGATGGCATAAAGAAGGTGTAAGTTGCTATGGTGGCTACTGTGGCGCGTCTACTATGGTGCACACACACACAAACATACTACTGTCTCTGGGTGAGCGCATGAATATTTATGCACGACATTTCTTTGCTGCTCTCAGGGCAACATTTTGCCTTTGCCCCTGCCCCTGCCCCTGCCCCTGCGCCTTTCTCAGCCCCTTTCTCTGCATTGCCTTGTTTCACTTGCTGATTTTGTGCTATTTCTTTTCCTGTTTGGTGTTTGTGTGTGTGATTTGCGCCAAGTGCGCTCTAATGCACTTTACGACACTTTATGGCAGTTGTGGCGTCGCCGGTGGTACAAAGAACACGACAGTTATTATTGGCATAAGCAGAAGCAAGCCTTATGGCAAATTAATACAACTATACATACACATTTGCATTTTTATTTGTGTATTCATATTGATTCATATTGGTTATAGAAATAGTTGAGAGCTTATCTGAATAATTTAACTGTTTGCTCAAACATCTGCAATCATTCAGTACACATATTCTCTCAACAAGTTGATTTATTAATGATGTTGTGATTAAACGCCTAAATTGGAGCAATAACTAATTATGACTGGAGCATTCAATGGATTGGTGGACTGGTGTTTATTCAGCACATGCACATTACCCTTACATGTCAATATTCGATATGATATATTTTCTCGCAGACAGTTTGATGTTCCGCAGAAATATTTTCCCATATTCGTTTAATTTATTGAACTCAAAAAATAAATTTACGTGCCGTTTCTGATCCGTATTTGTACAACTGCGTTTAGAGCTTGCTATGCAAAGGGAATTCCATTCGAATGATACACTCAGAAATTAAATTGCCTCAGAATTTAGAAAATTGTTATAAAATGAAAATTGTTATGAAAACTAGAAAATTGTTCAAGCGTTCAGAAACAATAAATAATTAAAATATTATTAAAATTCTTATGTTTGCCTTTTATTAGTAGACTAAGTTACAAAAAGGCATTCGTACATATACAAAAAAACACACGCTGGAAATTTGACAATTTTTTTACAACTTTAGAAAAATGTACCGCGGAATCAAGAAAAGGAAAAACTTTGGCTTTTAAGATGACACAAATTGCGGCTTAAAAATATATTTTGTGAACCAAAAGGTTTTGTGAGTGTAGGAAATATGCGTTGAATGCATTTTAATGCGAAAATTGTCAATCGCTTGAACAAAAGTCGCTACAAATTGGCTAATTGAGTTGAATAGAAATTGAATTCGAATTTGATTTTATTACGCAGCTCTATTTTGAACCAGGTTACCAGTTTTTGGCTGCAGGGGATTTAATCGAAACAACGTCATTTTGTGTTATTTCACTTGTTATTTGGTGTCAGGTGAACACTCCGATAGACAACAGGAGCAGCCAGAGCATCACCTGCCATTTGACCCACATTGATGAGTTTGGTTTTAAAATGCGGCCAGTGGCGCCATAAAGCATGACCCAATTGAATTGCCACGCTCCGGCTAATACAATTTTATGTGCGGCTGTTATTAGGCTCTCTCTGGTAGGAGTAGTGCCCTGTGGGCTGGTGTCTGGGAAAACAATGGTTGAGCGACAACAACAGCAACAATACACAAACAACAACAATAACAACACATTGTCATTCACCTAGCCACCTACCTATATCCTACTAGACCCTTTGGTAGTTGTTTTGCAGGCTTTACGATTTCATATCCGTACTCAAATCCGCATTCGCAAGCCATACACGAATCTAAATCTGAATTTGAACCCAACCTCGAGAGCTATATTTACTTGTGTACTTTTTGGTTAACCTTTTTTTTGTTTTTGTTGTGTTTTTTTTTTTTGTTTTATGCTTAGCTCTTTGGCTTTTGAGTTGAAACTAATTTATTTCCTGTATTGATTTTGCATCCAGTCGAGTTGGCGTCCCAAATTTATGCATAACTTTCGCTGTTGTCGTCGTCGTCGCCGTTTTCGTTGCTTTGATATCAGACACTTTGATTACACGCCTCAGCTGTGTGTGTGTAAGTTTGTGTATTGGTGTGAGTGTGAGAGTGTGGGTGCATGTTTTTCGCATTTTTCTCGCTTCACTTGTCTTGTGCGACGGCTCGTGGCGTTAAGTACTCGCAAAAAGAGCCGTTGTTGCCCACAAAAATTTCCATAGTGGCAGACAAGCAGTCGCTCAATCCATTTGCGGGCTAACTGAAGCCTAGCCGAAAACCCCAGCTCTCAAGCTGACCGTTCTATTCCTTAATGAGCTTCAAAGCCCAAATTGAAAAAAAGGAAGAAAAACAATGCTTTTAATCCTGAGGGGCAGACAATCCCCATTCGTGATTTTATCTGTTAAGATACAAGTATTTCATTTTACGCACTCGAAAATTGCATACTCGAAAACTTAGACAGTGTTTAATCCTCAAAACTTGATTCTTAATTTTACATTTAATAAACAGATCCTGAACTTAGTGTCAGCATCTAATTAGCACCTGCAGCGTCAGCTAAAAAGCAACGAATCCAGTCTTACAATACAACATTTAAAAGAAAAAAAAACAGAAAATTAAACTAAATCAAATTTTAGCTGAGGAGAAAGTTCTTGATTCTTACTTTAAATATTTTTTTACTTTGTTCGTTTCAGTTCTGTATTTTAAAATAAACACATATATTTAATATCACTATTGAATAAATAGGTTGGCTCATAACATTTATATTTGTGTGGAACTATCGAGTCCGAAATATGTCTTTTGTCAACATATTGTATAAACAGTCAAAACATTCCTAGCATTGGTGAGAAAATACCATCATACAAAACGTATAACTATTTTAAATGAAATAAACAGACCAAAACCTATCTTTTTCGCATTTATTTATTTGTGTTTACTATTGCAGATACGGCTGTGAGGAGAGCGCGCGCTGAACTGGTGGTGCGGTGGAGCAGTTGAGCAGTGGTGCTGTTAGCTGTTGGCTGCTAGCTAATAGCACAGAGAGTAAAACAAAACTGCCGCCAACAGTCTCAATTGAGGAGCACAAAATGGGGAGCTTGTGCAGATGGTCAAGTGGAATTGTGCCGCAGCCTAGCTGCTGGCTGCTAATGCTGCTAATTGTTGGTCAGACTGTTTATGGTAAGTGCGCTCTCTCTACACACACACACACACACACACAGACACAGATTCCTATCAGCAGTCATCGCATATGCATATGTACATACATGTATGTACTTACACACATACACACAAACAACAATTGAGATAAGTGGCCCGACCAAGGGGGCGAAAAGTGAATGTATCGAATATAAAACATTCCATTTCGTCTGCCCGCTGGACCTCATTAGCCGTTTATTTATCCCCGTTTCTTATGCAATCACACACACATACTTACTTACATAGAAACGAAGTCGAAGTAAACAGCAGTTCCAGCACATAATGATGGCATCTGTGGCACATGTCTATGGTTGATGTCTCCAATTGCCTCGGAATAAAATGCAAACATTTTTATACCCACAACCCATTGAAGATGGGTACAATGAATTTGTGCAAAAGTATGTGGCAGGCAGAAGGAAGTATACATTTATTCCTGATTCTTGATCGGCATCAACATTCGAGGCCATCTGCTTGGCCGTCTGTCTATCTCTCTTACACAGATCAGCAATTCACTTTCATCAGCTGTGGTCATTTCATCAAGTTCGGATAAAAATCACAGACATTATGAACTAAAATGCATTTTCAGTTTTCGGAAACCAATGTTTTTTTAACCATAAATAAATAAGAGTACTTACAACTGTAACTAACAACGATCTGTTGCAATGTCTTTGAAGCGAAAAATTGGTAGTATAACTTAAGTCTGAGTCGTGAGTGTGTTAAGCGACTTACTATAAGAGCTGGCTTTAGGGTATCTCCTAGTCGAGATATCTTGATTAGAGCATTCTGTCATACTTGTTATTTGTATGTTTGTGTGGCATCCATAAAACATCGACCGATAGCTGTTTGGCGGCGCTCTAGTTTTGCCAAGAACCCAAAAACCGTGCTGCCCCCAAATTCAGTGCAGCAGCAAAAAAATTCTTTTGAAACACGTACACAAACACACACATTTATATACACACACTTTTACGTACATAAATATATATATATATATATATATATATATATATATATATATATATAGAGAGAGAGAGAGAGAGAGAGAGAGAATTAGTTTACTTGTTTTCTCGCTTGGCTGTAATTAATTGACTCGCATTTTCGCGTCAAATATAAAAACAACTCAAAACTTTTGCCAAACAATTTTTGTATGTGTGTGTGTGTATGTGTGTGTGTGTCAGTGTGTGTGAATGGACAAAATGGCAGACAGCTGCATTCACTGCAGTCAAGGTCATGCGGCAAAGAACAACTTTTTCATTTTTCGCATTTGGCACTTTGCCAAATTTTGGTCAACGGTCTTATATTTAATCTAGGCTCTTTACAAGCACATCCACATAAGCACACACACACACACACACGCACACACATACACACAAACATAGCAAACTCAAAAAAGACAACAACAATAACATGAAAAGATAGTTGAGAAAATAAATAAATGCTTTGTCCGTGATTCAAGTATTATTTGTATACATGGTATTCCCATTTAATAACTGAAGAATACCATTAAATGGATTAAAGAAGAAGTACTCGCCTAGTTACATAACAGATATTCATAAATATCCTTACCTTACCAGCCCTTTGTGTTTGTACAATAAATACACACATGAATTTGAACTGAATGCAATTGAAATAAAACTGCAGTAAATTTATGTTATTTAAGACGTTGTGGTTAAAATGTAGTTTACCTTTTGGTTTCTTTGAAATATTTGTCAATGAAATGAAATCTGCTGCTGAAATGAAAAGGATTCATCAAAGGTACAAATACCACAACACGCAACTCAAAAATAAAATACTGGCGTATTTCATTATTTTAATTATTTTTACTTTTATTTTATTTATTTATTTATTTTTTTTTCATTTCAAATATTGAAGCCATTTTCTTATTTTTGTGCTGAAGTGTGAACAAATATTTGCGAGATTGAAAATCAACAACCTTTTTTGTTATTTGAAATCGAATATTCAAAATGCTTTCGCGAAAGAAAGGCAAAGAGGACAACCGAGGCGATGCCATAAGAGGCTTAAAGGAAAAAGCAATAATGTTAATAATGCCGACACCTAAATTTAGCATCACTCACGGTAGTAGCCATGACAATTAAGTCCGCTCAGTCCACTCAAGGCGCTCGACCGTGCCACAGATTTGTGTGGCCATCGGCTAACACTGATGATTGAGATTAATTTCGAATTCTTGGGCTACAGAATAACAGCTGTCGGCTGCTTCCGGTTTCTATATTATGTCGGATAAACAGTTTATCATTAAATCTGAAAATTAATACATGCCATAAGAGCGAACAAAACACAACAGCCTGCAGCAAGACTCCTCAAATGGTGGTAAGGCTTTACGTATACAACACGATGTCACGGACATCATACACATTCATATAGACACACTCATGATTATACCGTATCATCAGCCCCAATCGGCAGTTGTACAGAAAGTATGTCTAAGGTATGCACAATATATATTTTTTGTTATTCTCAATTGATTACGGGGTATCTCGTATTCGTTGATCTTAGCCTTGTTTACTTTGCATATTTCTTTGGATTTATTTTTGCTTTCCGCTTCACCAATAATTAAATAATTTCGACCGAGAGAGCAAATGAATCTAAATGAAAGTAAAAATGAAAATGTGAGGCACTCATCGTGCCACACGTGTCATGTCGTCGGGCAGCGAAGCGGAAATTGGGCATCTCGCTTAAATTGAAAATGCGAGAAACTTACGAAAACGCGTCTTTCTCGTTGAATTAAATTTAAATATATGCATAAGCCAAATGCTAACAAATGCTGTAAGAAATGTAAATGTGAATTTTCAACAGCTTAATCAAATTGCAGTGCATAATAATGAACTGGATTTCTACCAAAAAGCCAAGCGAAAAAACGCCCATTCGACTCGTGTGCCCCTTGAAATCTATTCGACAGCCCATTTCTGCATCTGGATGTGGAGTTGGAGTTGGGGTCGATTGAACGACGTGCTCCCTACAGATAGATTTGTTTGCTGGATTTATTTATTCAAAATTAGAAACAAACAAATTCTCTGCAACAAAATTCCGGGCTATTAATCAGGCCCTTTCGATCGTCGGCTGAACTTTTGAATTGTGTTCTGTTTGGCAAAATAAACAATTAATCAATAGATTGACTATGAGTGAGCATAGTTTATTATTTAAGTATTTTACATTTGTGTATATTTTATTCTATAAGCCTATACATAAAGTGGCCGTCAAGTTTCTACAATTCATTTAAAAAGCCGGACTTCAAGAATAAGCCTGAAATTGTATGGACCTGACTGACTGACATTTTGAGCAACCATTGAGCAGCCATCGATCAAATGGAAGTAGTTGTATCAGTTAGTTTTCCCAACTTTCATACTTTTACTTTCACATAATTAGTAACATCAACTGAAACTTTTAAGTATTAATCATAATATACGATAATACAAAAGCCACCGTTTAATTCTAAGACAAAGAAGAGTGATTGTCTTAGGCACACCGAAGAAAAAATACCCTGCCAACATCTATCTCTCACCATAAATTCTACTATAAATAGACCGACCGATTATTCCTATGAAAGCTATTTAGAAACCTGTTATATCAAAAAAGTTAGCATGAAGCAGTCAACATATAACGACAAAATTATAATACCCTCTAAGCATTCAAAATTTAAGCTCAGATCAGCAAAACAGTCTTAATTACTTTAGTATCAGGCACAGAAATACAGAAACATAATAATTAATGTTTAATCTCAATCATCATTTTTATATTTGAATAGTAGTAGTAGTAGTGATATTGTTAGCTCGATTGAATGAGGCCAATTAAAATGCACTTTTATATCTTTTCAACTAAATTCAGTTATCTTACAATGATTATATAGCTCTGAGTTAAAAATTTTGAGTTGTGTACTCCCCACACTACATGCAACTCAAATGTAGATTTGTAATAAAATCTTAACATAATAATTGCTGTTAAAAATAATAAGTTAACCCAAGAATGCCACTTAAAGAAAGACATTTTGTGTTGCATTAACTTTCACATGTTTAATGGTGTACGCTATTCAGTTTAGTAATGTGCAAAAATGTTTTACAAGTAGAGTATTCAGTAATTTTAATCGTAGTTTATTTTGCAATTTCTTTGCATGCCTTAAATTATTGATGGCACTTTAGTTTACAGCGAGTCTCACCCCAACCTATTTAATTGGCTGTTAATTTAATGAAAGCTTAAAGCGTTCATCGGGTGGGTGGGGATGAATGGAAGAGTGGTATTTAAAGTTAAGTACATCTGGAATTTGAAGCTGTGTTTTATACCTCTTTTACGGCTCGTCGCATTTTCCATTTTTGCTCCAAATGTGAGCTGACCCAAATGTGAAGGGACGCACTGCCATTGCTCCTGGGGATTCATATCTGTGCCTGGATCCGCTGACACTGCCCCCGTCTCCGCCTCTTGTGCAACAGCAGCTTGCACAACTTTAACGAATTGGCGCTTTATTTAACATTAGCTAATTTGTGTTTTTATTTTTGGCAACGTTTTTTCCAGCATTTTCTGTTTCTTAGCTGTTGGCCATTTGACTTGAGTGCAGCAACATTGTTGTTGTTATTATTGATGCTTCTGCTTGTAGTTTTGCAGTTTGTTTAATTGATGCTGTACTCGGAGTTTTTCTGCTGTCGCTTGACACTGATTTCAATTATAAATTATTTTCCTCTTTCGCTGGTTTTTTTATCATCCCTTTCGCGTACCCCTTGGTGTTCCTCACTCCGTTTATCTGTTTTTTCCGTTCGCCTCTATTCCTATTTACACTTTTTCCCATTTGAATACCCTCTATGCAATAGCGGTATCACATGGGGTATATAATGTGACACTCGGAAAATCGCCATACTTTTTGCGCCAATTATAACCCATCTTACTATTCAGAAAGTATATTTATTTTCTTAATCCCAGGTACAGTTTTAAAAAATTAAGAAAATATGTATGCCTATTTTCAAAACCCAGCAGTAAAGAGGGAAAACTTTACTATTTTCTAAATTTCAAAAATTATTTTTTCATTTATTCCTTTTAGAAATACATTATATATCCTCTATTAACAAAAATATTTCTGAGATAGAAAAAAAACTTCCTACGTGAAGAATTTTACTTTACTTTTATTCAGAAACAATAACCGTTTGTTTTAGTTATCCAGGCGATTTTCTAAATTTCAATGTGATTTTTTCTGAATATAGTACAATATTTCATAGATAATAATCAAGTCATGTGTATTCATAGGTATTTACAATTCAATATATATATATATATATTACTCAATATTTGGGATACTTAAGTGTACCCTGGTTGCAGGGTATCTCTGCGTCTGGTCCTTTCTGACCTCCTATTTATTTCCTATCTCTATCCATGGCCTCGGTGCGTTTTTGTGATTGCGTTCTCAATTGGCGCGCTGCAAGCGCTGCTGGCTATCGCGTTTAATCTAAGTTGGCAACAATGTTTCTATTCCACGACCTAATCCTCTGCCCCCCACCGCGGAATCCTCCCCTATTGCCCATTGACAATGTCTTGCGTGCAGAATGTGCGCCGCTCTTCTTATTTATCTACTTGTAATTTTTTCTACTTTTTTTTCTCTTACTCTTGTTTAGCTTTCCTACTGTTGTTTTCGCTGGTAACCCTTGCAGCTATTATTCTTAGCCAAGCATTTTATTTATCAATCTTTCATTCGTGTTCTTATTTATGTTTCTATCTATAGACGGCTTCATAAATTGACGCACAAGCATTGTTAAGTGTGCAGTGCTTTTTCTGACATTCGATCGGTAATTGCAACAAATAGACAAGCAAACAAAGACCTCTTCATTAACTGTCATTTCATTCACCTTAGTTGTATTAATCAACCAACATTTACTCTGACTCTTGAGCAATTGTCTGAATGTCACTCTCCCAATTAGCAAGATAATTTACCTACCAGTGGATAACGCCTACCAGCATCGGTGGTTATCTTACATTTACATTGACACTTAACCCTATCAACAAGCGTGTATTAAATCATTCTTGTAAGGTGTGCTATAAAATGTCGTAGGATTTTCAAACACGTTCACTTATATTTTTTAATAAAAAAAAGGCTGATAGAAAGAGAGAGAGAGAGAGAGAGAGAGAGAGAGTGAAAGGGAAAGAGAAACGACGGAATTCAGCAGCTTAGATTATACAAAGTTTAGTTTTAATAAAAGTGCAGACTGAGTGAGAGAAAGATAAGGCGGGAAACGGCAGAATTTAGCAGCTTAGAGCTTAGAGCATGAAAAGTTTAATTTAAGTTTGTTTTTAGTTTTAATAATTTGTTTGCTTGCTTGAGCTACCAAAGTAGATGAAAGTCATATAGAAATGATATTGTCACAACAATCGAAAGGCACTGATTAAAATTAATATCAAATTCAGGTTCTTAACTCCGATGCGAGTGGAGCGTCAAGCATATTAAGCTATGGCAATGGATATCAGCAAAACATCGACGAGGCCAGGCGAGATTACCTGTTCTGTGCATGCATGAAACGTTTCCTGGCTCCCTGTTAGGAACCAGTGTGATATGATCTGGGTATTGATAACATGTAGTCCTAAAAGGCAGCAGCAGCAGCAGCTTCTAAAAACGTAATCAAATTTGCTACTCTGACTGTTTGAATGCACATCTTTAATTAAGTCCTTCTCATGTGTTCATGAGGAGAGGAGAGTTGCATTGAGCTGGAGCAGGGTACAGTTCATGTCAGGGTTAAAGAGTTCCATTCGTCTACTTTCCGTTGTGTTTTATACTGCAGCTACTCTTTCCCTCTATATCTCCCTCTCTCTCTCTCTCTCTCACTCTCAGTCTCTATATTACAGTGCAGTTGAGTGCGCTGATGTCCTGAAGGGGGAGTGCGTTTTTCTCCCATTGCCGCACACTGATTTAATTTTGAAATCTTTTTACGCTTTCACGCAAATTAAAATGGCGGCAACAGCAGCATGGCTGTGTCACTGTTAGTATCTGCCACGACACCCGTGTTCCTCCATCTGTCGAACTCGGCCGCAGTTGGGGTTAATATATCATCATCGTCGACGTCGTCGTCGCTGTAGTCTTTTTTGCCAGCAGCCCAACACACTATAGAGTCCTGCCCAGCATTGGGGCTGGGCGTTTCTAGCTTTGCCTTTGACTTTGCCACAACCCAGCCTTCAAATTGGTTGGCGCAATTCAATTGTTGGGCATTTCATTTCAATTTAACAATTTGGAAATTGTTGGTGGCAGCGCGTCCGGAGTCTATATTGCTACTGCTGCCATTACCACGGCAACAGCAAATTATTGTATAGCATGACTCTGCCACTGTAGCAGTCATTTACTCAGTCTGTCAATCAGTCAATCCGTTACGCTCAACTCAGCTTGACGACTTCCTGTCTCGCAATCGCTGCATGCAACTTCGCCTGTTGCTGGCTCTGCAAACACACTTGCAAATTCTGCCAGCGCAAATATTTACTTTCGATTTGGGGGCCATCAAAATATGGAGGACACACCTTTGCGCGAAACTGTGATTCCATCTTGCATTTGTCATGCACAAAAGACAGGCAAACTTCAAAAACACTGCATATGTCTATAGACATACATAATAAAATGTAAAATCAAAAATTAACTATTAGAGCAAGAGCTAGAACTCAGCAAGAAACAGCTCATGTCCAATAACTTCATTTGATTTCCAGTGTTAAAATTAATATTTTGTCAAAGGAAATCACTTTCAGCATGGTATTACTCAATGAATAAAGATAATACTTATACATACATACATCGATTTCAACACAAATCAACTCAAATCAAATCAAATTGGGAAACACTTGCCACACCCGTTTTAGTCTTTGGTTTAGCCTTAGTCCCATTTGAATTGTTATTATTATAAATAATTAATTGAATTCCATTTCAATAAAGAACAAAACTTGTCCATAATTGACTTGGGTCAGAAAGATGCATATATTGTCAAAATATTTACAAGGACTTGTAGATCAGTGGCCGTTTGTTGACTTCTAAATTTTGGTCCGGATTTCGACATAGGTTTTTGCACGTTTTCAACAAATGTTAATCATATGTTTTCTGCTTTATGACTGATTTATATATAACATAATTTTTGAATATATTTTCATTTCGATTCAATAGAAGTCTTAGATTTATTCACCAAAAACTTTCTATTGATATCAATGATATCGATATAATCGTTAAGGACATATTTGCATGTTATGTACGGCACAAGCCTGCTACAAGAGTTAACTTATTTGAGTGGAACGAAAAAAGTTGAAATTGAATTTAGATTGAAAATAGTTCATATTAGTATTTGAGATTTTCACGTTGTGCCAGTCAGTTTTAAAGTAACTCATATTTCGCTCCCAAAAAATGGTATGCCCCAATTGTGTGTGCGATATTTGGCAGCATCTTTCGGCCACCAAAAAATATTAAAATACAGTAATCAAACAGATTTTATTTATATGCTATACAAGACCAAATTGAAACTCTGAAACACGAGCGAAATCTCTGGAGCGCTTTGCCAGAATGGTTTGCCAAGCTCGTGCCACACAGCCATATTCACATCCACATTCATATCTCGTCTTGTTTGCCGAACTTTGGTAACTTTGGAAATGCATTTGTCTGCCGCACTTGCACTCGCACGATGTGTGTATGTATCTGTATATCTATGTATCCCTACAGTTATTGTTGTGCTTGGCCCATTATATTAAAGACGATGTCGTTGTGCGCTGCAAGGACTCCGTGGATGACGATGATGTTGTTGAAGTTCCTCTGAAGGATGTGTCTGCCACTTACAAATAATGGCACGTCAGCCGTGAAAACTTGCAACAAATTCATATCGCTACATCTTCGGATGCACCTTTGACGTGTGCACGAGGGTTGCTTAGCAAGCTTGTGGCAACCATGCAAGCTATGTCATTTCAATTTGCAAATTTTTCCAAAATGTCTTGAAATCCGATTCAATTATAACAAACTCTGTGGGACAACTCCCGCTGATACCTATATCTTATTTGCAATCGCATTCATCTGCTGCCATTTTCACACATTAAAATTTTAAACGGTTGAAATGCTAAATACGAATACAATTGCTCAACATCAAGAACAATAATTCACTCCACAAATGTTTTCACTCACCCGCTTCTACTAACTATATATTTACGTATATACATCTCTGTCTATTTCATCTTCCGCCTCCATAGTAATTACATGGCCCCTTAGTTGTGAGCCATTAAGAAAAGCCTTTTCAATGTTAATTGCGCCGCTGTTGCAGCATTCATATAATTCAGAGTGCAAAATGTTACACAGTGCAATTATTCCCGGAAATCTTTTGAGTCAGACAAATGGGTGACTACTCGATTTTATTACTAAGCTCATGTGTTCCCTTGCCAAAAAGTTCAATGGTGTTTCAGAATTTCTCATGCATACCCCGAAAGCATCAAAATTTATAACTTCAACTTACCTTTTTCAATCAATTAAATACACTCGCCGATGCGCGCAAACTCGAACTCAACTTATTATTTAGTATTTCTAAAACGAAAGGGTTTTTCTTCTCTTAATTCCAGAAACCATTTATCTAAAATGTTGAACAAATATGCTAATTTCCATAATGGTTCCATAACATACAATAGCTATTCTGATACTTATATGATAATTAAAAAATAGTATTGGAAAATTTCACATATATACTCTTTTTTATGTAGTTAACAAATTCATATTCATATTGAAAACAAGTCTTTCTAACTTAAAGACATATATTTTCGAATATTTACAAATTAATTCTAAAAGCAGATAACAACTTTTTATAACGATTTCCCAAAATTTACGGCGATTATTGCGTCTTATAAATAGAAAAAAAGGAAAGCTACCTCAGGCATATACAAATTCTGCAAATCAATCATCAATACAATTTTGTCAAATTTAAATGATTTATGAGCCTAATCTCAAATAAGATGGCAGCAACGTCCAGTCAATGGTCCACACTCCACAGTCTACAGTCAGCCGCTAACCGTATTTTATCCCAAAATACAAAACGTAAGAATTAAATGTGGTTGATATTGGGTTTGTCATGAAAGTAGCTGCAAAATCAATCAATTTGCACGACAACGGAAATGTTTTGCATTGTTGGAGTACGACGCCGATGCTCTGGTTGCATAGTTTTTACTTCTTTCTGAAGTGCACAAAACATTTCCACATTTCATTCTTTCTCTCTTCCTCTCTCTCTCTCTCTCTCACGTTCTCTCTCTCTCGCTCTCTCTCTCTCTGTTGTGCTTATGAGCGTCTTAAATCAGCTTTAGGACGATTATTCAAGTCAAAGTTTCTGATAAACAAACAGTGGACAGCACAAGGGCACTGAAAGCTTTTAACTCCATAGAAATTCGGAAATCAATTGGTCCCATTCACATCTTATAAGCGGCTCAAATGCTTAATGGCTTTTTGCCATCCTCCAAATTGCAGCCATATATTGTACATGGCAGTATAAACGTATTATGCATTAACATATAATTTATTCAAAAGAATTCGAATTCGTATGCTTTCAGACAGAATCGTACTGCCAGATAGAAAGGCGGATAGAAAAAGCGAGAGAGGGAGAGAGAGAGAGAGATAGGGAGATGACTATTAATTAATGAATCATTTCTCAACTATGTACAGCGCTGTAATACTATAATGGGGTCAACAAGCATCCAATGTTGCACCCACCAAACCAACAACTTCACTCATACCTAGCCTTCCCAGCTCGAATTTCCGCTCGTAGACAGTACTGTTAAAAGGCGGTACAATAGCTCTATATTCTTATTTGCTTTTTGGATCCACTACAACTGCAGACCCAACTGTCTAGCTCATTTGCAGCTGCCAGGAAAACCACCACCGCCCCACAGCCACCACCTTCACGCATGTTTTGTTGACTTGACTGGGGTTACATGCATTTCATAATAACTTTATTTCTGCTACTTACAGAGACGGCTCACGTCCTCTCTAACCATATTTGGACATACTCCCATTTCGCTTTCCATTAGTTTTAGCTCTGAAATTGTTGCATGATTTTATATTAATAAAAATTACTGTTTGCAGTGCGATTCACATGAATGAGCTGTTAGCTTTGCAGCTTAATTAAATCCAAACTGTTAAACTAAAATGAAAACTAGATTTGCTCTATCATAGTTTTCAGCTTTGCGCTAACAAAAAACTCAAAAATTGCAATAACTTTCGATTTTTGAAGAGTGTTTCCAGCGATCTACCTTTCGAGTTCGGTGACTCTCGCATTTAAATTGTGTAAGATATATGATTTTGTCGATTTTCTCTAAGAAGTGTATCGGTTTGGGGAGGCGGACATCCAATATCTTATCGATCTCTTAGTGGAGTTACCAGTAATATGTTTTAAAAATTTATTTGACTCTAGCCTTAAAATTATGGGAGATTTGCGCACTTATCGATTTACACTTTCCGAATAATCGGCTTTGGCGATTCTTAAAGGCGTCTACCAGCAATATACCAACCAAATTGGACGAGTATATCTCAAAAACAGGACATTGCACAAAGCCAATATACTATATTATACCTTCGGTATAAAAGTATAAAAATATATTTAATTTCCTGGTTATATTTTATATATGTACACCTTACAAAACTCTTACTTACTCCAACTCTTACCCTTACATTATTACTAAACATTATTATTTTCAGATGTGATATATGAAAGTATACAAACATTTTAAAGAGTTTATTAAATTCATATAATTTGTTTTGATTTTTTTTTTGAATTTAATTAAACTGCAATTTGATTTGCCAATAAGCTGCAACGAAAAATTTTTTTCTAAAACTAAGAGTTACATTTCTACTTTTTAAAAATGATTGCTCTTAAAAAAACAAAATTAAAAAGAAATTTGAATTAAAATCCTTGCTTATAATAAAATTCAGTACGTTTATTTTTTTCTGAGTGCTGATGCTATGGCAACGCTATAAAATAGTCGACAAGTCGCGAAAAAATGAATTTCTTGGTTTTTGGACGGCAGCAGACGGACAAACAGGCAGACAATTCAAACTATAAATATGCACAGTCCCCGACAAGTCACAGTATCGGAATGATGGCTGCAGGGGTGCGGTGTTTGGCACACACGCACACACATCGAGTGTGTATGTGTATGTATGTATAGTAGATATAAGCTGAAGTTGAAGCTGTCTGACACAAAAATGGAATGTCGCTGTTAAAGCAATGCCAAAGCTTCTACCAGCCTCCTCTCTCTCTCTCTCTCTCTTTCTCTCTGTCTCTGTCTCTGTCTCTGTCTCTGTCTCTGTCTCTCGCTGTCTCTGTCTGTGACGCTGCAAGCAAAATGCAAAATTTATTGCAGAAAACTAGAGAACAGTGGGTGGTAATGCCGCTTGCTGCGGCTGCTGCCGCCGGATGAAGCGAGGCATGCAAAATGTGTTAAGTCTATTGAGTGTATTAAAGCAAATAACTGCTGCGAATGGAATACATGCAACAACAACAGCAACAACGTTGATGGCGATACATGCAGATGCCAGCGGCAGTGGGACGTGCCACGTCGCACATACTTAAATGCCACACACACACATATATATATATATATGTATACATATATATATATATGCAAATATGAATATAAATGAACAGCGAGCGATGTGCTACTGAATAAGGCGTAGGCTAAATCAAGTGTGTGTGTGTGTGTGTGTGTGTGTGTGTGTGTGTGCGGGTGTGGTTGGCAAAAGTTAAAAGTTAAACTTATAGGCGCAAACAGAGATCGACAAGGGTATTACAACTAAAACAAAAGTGTGAACAAGCCCAGCTGCTGTGCGGCATTAACGATGCCACCACGGCAATGTGTGGCAGGCATTTCAAGCGGATACCACATATAGTGGGGTGTGCGGGTGTATAGGGAATACTGGATCCTAGACACTGGATACGGGATGGTGAAGGGGTCGCGCTCAAAAGTTACAATTATGCGACCCAGTCGCTAAACCTTCGATACGCAGCTACATTTTCTTAACCCCTGTGTGACACATATACAAACACCATTTGCCACTAAATGGTATTTGTCGCACCAACGCCGTTCTGGAGGGACCTGAAGCAAAAGGTACCAACTGGCAATTCGATAAATTGCCGACGTTGATGGGGCTGCAAGAGTCAATACAATCACTCACACTTAAACGCACAATTAAAGGCACAAACTGAGCGAAAGTGTGAATTCAACGTGTGTGTGGGTGGGCTACATGTGTATTTGTGTGTATTTGTGTATGTGTGTGGGTGGGTGGGTGGAGCGCAAAAGGACAGGCAGTCATCGGTCTCATCTCTGATGATGTGGCGCAAAAAGGGCGAACAGCCCAGAGCACACATTGATCCCATCACCAATGAGCCATGCAAAGCTGACACAGTTTCTCATTAGCGAAAGTTGTCAGATCCGATAAATTCAAATGTACCTGTTAAGTAGGCGCAATGCGTGAAAGTAGATGTGGTCCATGTAAATAACACAAGTTTGATTCTGCTTGCAATTCACACATCACTAACACACCTACTTGACAATGCTTACCACTTTTCCACTACTAACAAACTTTGACAAATCTGAAAAGCCATCATTTTTTGCCTTTGTTTGGCATCTAGCCATTTTTAAAATGGACTTCATTTCGAGATTCGCGTATTAATTGCTTGGCAAATATATATAAACAAGTAAGAATGCTACTACGATATACCCTGAACCCAGCTGTTAATTATTTTCTACTTTTATTGCCAAATCTCCACTTAAAAGATGTTCTTGGAGCCGGCATAGGTTTCGAATAGAAAGCAGTAACTGAATTTACCGGCTGGCGAAAAAGGATTGCAAATACATATATACATACGTACATACTTACATACATACATATATACACACATAGAGAACGTTGCAGTCGGGCGTAACCGACTGCGAAATACTTTGATTCCATAAGTTATTTCAACGGATAACAAGTAGCTAAGAACAGGGTGGGTGTAGCCAAGAAGTATTTTCCAAGTTTGCTTTTCAAATAGTAACCTTCCTTCCGAAGTTTGGTAAGTGTTGCTCTTAAATTTCGGGAGATTATTGATTTTGGAAATTTTATGGGCGGGAGGAAATGGGCCAAAAAAATGATTAAAGAAGGTTCCTAGTGATCTTCCTTCCAAGATTGGTAACCATAGCTCTTAAATTACGAGAGATATTGACTTCTATCGTTTTTGAGCGCGTGAGTGGGGAGTTACTGGCAAAATTGGTGACTAGCTTTCAAATTGTGTGAGATATATTGTCTTATCGATTTACACTAGCAGGTGTATTGGGTTCGATCTCTTAGGGGAGCTACCTGTAACATACTTTTCAAATTTGGTGATTCTAACTTATAAATTGTGGAAGACATGCGCATTTCAGATTTCTCGGCCAAAGCTCCTGGGGGAGGCTGGTGTGGGTGTGGTCCGAAAATGTATATGCCGATCCTTGGAGAAGGTTACCAGCAAGTTATATTCAAAGTTTGCTCACTCTATCTTTAAAATTGTGAGGGACATGTGCGTTTATCGGCGTACACTTTTCGAAATATCGGCTTTGCCGATTATAGGCGCAAGTATGGGCGTGGCCATGAAAATGTATTTTCAGTTCTTTAACTTAAAAACTGAGGACGATATTGCCATTTAAAACATTTCCTACCACCCAAATTAAGTGACTGTAGCTTAAACTTGTGGGAGATATGTGGCTTTATAGATATATGGCACTTTGTCAGAATGTGTTCCATGTTTCAAGTCTCTATCTATAAGGGTGCGTTCATACAGACAGACAGACGGACAGACAGCATGACGGACATTGCACAAAACCAATATACTATGATCCCTTCGGTATCAAAGTATAAGCAGAAGGAAACAGGCTACGTTATTTTTTATATATAAATATATTTCACAATCCAAAAAGCATATTAATGACATGCAATAAGCTGGATTAAATTGATTTGAGCCAATGTTCCAAAAAATACAAAAAACTTAAGCCGAATTAGACTTTGAAATTTTATCACATCAAATTGATTGCCTCCTAGGTGACCCCGACTTTTGCTAACTATGCACTGACAACGGGTGTATGTGTTTGTGAGGAATTAAACTGGCTTAAACCGGCACATTCATATACGAGTACACACATAGTGTGCTTTAAATGGTATTTAGGCAAAGTTTGCCGGCTTATCAAGTTTATTGAATTTGCTGCGTTTGTTTTATTTGGCATAACAAGTATGTATCATTTATGGATGTTAGCAGTAATTATATATAGTATTGCGCAAGATGAAACAGTATAAAAGTGCAACAATAATATTAAAATTAATTTGCATTTAATTAAATATACGAGTATGCTGCAAATTGTCGCACGAGGAGCAGGATATAAGCAGCTTTGACATACGGCAAATGGATGCTATACGTACACACAAATAGAAATACAAACACAAATACAAATACAAGCACATCCGCAAGTACACAAATACAACTACTAAGTTCGAGGATGCCACATGAGCCCCAGCCACACAAAATAGAAGCATATCAGGCCCAGAGCAGTAACATGAATAACACAGCAAAAACTCTGAGCGCGTGGGGAGTGAAAAAAATGGGTGTGTTGCTGGAATTGGGAGTTACGGTGGTGGCGGGTGGTGGCTGGTGGCGGCGGGTGGTTTCGTGGAGCCGCCAGGGCGATTACAAAAACATCAACACTTAATATGTTTATTAAATTTGTTGCTACATCATTAGGCACTAGCAGCCATATAATGCGGCACAAACACTTTGGTAATCGCAAACACACGCAATTGTATGGGAGGAAGTGTGTGTGTGTGTGTGTGCTGTTTCTATGTGTGCTATTGCGTTAATACCCTACGCCTCATAAAACGTCTACTGAGGTAATTCAAACTTTGCGCAAATGCATGTTACACTTGCCAGCAGCAAAAGGTGCCATAAACGATACAAGTACATATAGTAAACATACATTAACACATACATGTAGCATACAGTATATGTACATATTTATATATAATATAGGCACATACTTTGCATAGCACTGAATACCTTAATCGGCTCCATCTCCATTATAAACACTGAGAAAGTGAAAAACAGCCTTGAAAATAGCAACAAGAGCTACAAAATGATAAAAGGCAACGAAGCCACACTAAAAGCAAACTTTGACTTAGACAGTTATTTTAAAATATGTTTTATTTTTTATTAGTAAAAACTCATATAAAAATTCAACAAAAACTTAAGCAGACATTCTCAGTATTCAGCAATTACCATTATTAGTTATTATAAATAAGAAATGAAGAAGTTGAATTTGTTTTTCATCGCTGATTATTTATTCACTATTCTTTTCACTATTTGTTGCCTTATTTATATATATAACAATGTCAAAGCTAACAATGCCCAAATTTAACTATTACACTACAAAGCTTTTAATTTATTGGATTGATATTCAGAGTCAATACTTTATAACATAAGAATCGATTTGCCTGGCTAAGTCTTTGAGCTGCCCGCCTCGAATAAAGGGCAACCAAAAGTCAGCCAAACTGAATTGGCTGTTTTGGTGAGCAGAGGCAATGCCCTGCAAAAAGTGCTCGAGCACACACTTGCACATTACCACTCGGTGTATGTATGTGTGTATGTATGTGTGTGTGTGTGTGTGTGGGACTGTGGGGTGTGTGTATGTGTGTGTGTGTGAGAGTGTGTATGCTTTAGGCCACTTTGCTGGGGCTTGAGGATTGTTGTTTAGATGCAGTTACATTTTAGAGCAATGCAGCTGCACTCGTTCGACCGTTCAAATATACTCATACGAGTATATGCAAGTATGAGTGTGTGTTCAAATATACTCATGCGTGTGTTCGCAAACATGAGTACGAGTAAAACTCTCAGTTTGAGTAGGGCGGGACTTGTGCCTTAAAAATTTGCAATGCCTACTTCTGCTTGTTGAGGTGCGTTGGAGGAAAAATGTGTGTTTGTGTGTGTGCTTGTGTGTGTTTGTGTTTGTGTGTGGGCATATTCACGTTACGGTAACAAGGGCGTAAAGTTTGCAGCGACTAGAAAGATGCTGCAAAAAAAAACTGTTTATTCTCTCCTGCAGAAAAGTTATGCGCTTTATTAAAAACAATATAAGTAAGAATGCTGTAATCGAGTGAGCTCACTACGATATAGTTAAATATTTTATAGTTTTATTGCCAAATATTGCCTCAAATTTTCGCACACTCAAATGTAAGCAGGACTGCAAACTGGAGATTAACAAAAATGAAGGCATCGCATATTATTATTCAAAAATATATCACTTATTTCAATTGATACATTTGCCATTAAAACTGTGGTTTTAATTGTCATCCGATTACAGCATGTATCGATATCTGCCAAACGTATAAATTTATCGATAAAATTCGAATAAAAATAAACTTGATCTGCCCTGGATATACAAAAACTTATATTCCAAGTGTAAAATTTCGTCTCTGAGATTCGTAAGTTGACTCAGGCGGACAGACGAAAATGGCAATATTGACTCGGATGTTAGTCCTAATTAAAAATATATACGCTTTATGAGGTCGGAGATGATTCCTTATATATTCTTTACTATGATAATACTTCATCAATTTCACGGAAAATACCCGTTGACGTATTCCACTTTTCAAATGCTTTTCTTGCAGGCAGCCCAAACGAGTCAACACACTTGATGGGGACGCAACCACGGACAATAAAGTCGATCGAAAGAAACCACCAAGTTGAGAGTAACACTGCCACCGACACCGCCATCTCCATTGCCAACTGGACAGCATTTATCACGCCCGCAAGCCCTTACGACCGCAAGGAGGATGTAACAATCTCGCGACCACCGCGGAGCGGACGATACGAGCGGCAAGCGGAGGAGGATCAGGTGGATCGTTGCAGGCTATTCGTGGATGGGGATCCCACCAAGAATGAGCTCTACAGCCCCGAGTATCCCAATTTGTATCCCAAGAACATCAACTGCACTCGAGTGATAACAGGTAAATTAAATGCTTCACCATGAATAAATGCAAAGCCAAAATATACCTGAATCAAAATAAAATGTAATTCTCTACACAGAATATATAGTATATATTCTTGATACCTGCAAAACAGACGAGTCGATCAACACATACCAATCTGAGTGAAAATCCTTTAAGGGAAAACTAGAATCGCTTTTGTACTTGACTTTAACAGCAAGGTACAGGGTATATCCTAGTCGGTCACTCTCGCATTGAACATACTTATATTTGCTTAATTTTTTAATTACATGGTAAATTTATATTATTGTTTTACACAAAAGATAATCAGCGGTGACACTGAAAACTCCTCCAACCAAATTCCAGTCCAATAAAATTTACACTCAACCGACAAAACTGTCGAATGCAGTTTAAATTAATGCAATGGAAACTAATATCCGCAAAACCCTTTTCACAAATTTGTTTTAAATGCAATTTATATCGATATTTATTGATCTTTTTATTACGAACTTTTTATGCGCATGTATGTGTGTGTGTGTGTGTATTATCAGTCAGCAAGTAAAGAGAGTCTGTGGCAGCAATTGAATTGTCATTATACTGAAAAGAAACAAACACCAAGTCGAAAAATGCCGCAATATGAGTTGGTGCTGCAGGCAATTGCATTGGACAACTCTGGTCGTGGTGGTAGCGTGGTGTGTATGTGATGAGTGTGATGAGTGGGTAGTTATGTGGTTGGGTGGTTGATGTCAGTGCAATCCGGTCGCCTTAAAGGTTATATTGCAAGCACTTTGCTGCTGCCGCTGCTTGCTGCAAATAATTGCAAGTCTTAACCAAGATGCGGCACGCGAAAAGCATTGTGTTGACATTCGAGCCAGCCAAACAGTCAACCACTCACTGCCTCAGTCAGTCAGTCAATTTGGGGCCAAGACCAGGTCCAGGAAATGGAATCACTTAGGCAACAGCAGAATCGTGTGATTTATTAAAAGCGTAAGCGTGTTACCCTGATGGAATCCAAATGTGATTTGGATTGGTATATGTACCAAGATTAGGTTTAAGGTTCAAATTGGGATTGGGGTTGTGGCAGGAATTGGTGTTGTGTGTATGAGTTTTGACTTTGGCTTTTCATATTGCGCAGCAGTAATGATATTTGTGCTGGATGTGCTTCACTGGCTTTTGGCTCGATGCTTATCTCAAATCATTTGTCAGTTGAGACAAAATACGAACAGCCTGGCTGCAAGTCGAGCACAACCAGATAAAACCTAAGCGTATGAAAAGATTGACTTTCTATAAGCACGCATCAGCGGATACCATCGTCAGTATCTGCATCTCTTTCGAGTTTGTATAGTGTGTATGTGCGTGTGTGTGTGTGTGTGTGTGTGCGTGTGTGTGCGTGTGTGTGCGTGTGTGTTTATGTATGTCCTGTATTAACTTTACATATGTGCGTTTGCTTAGACAGACAGCTAGATAGATAGATAGCTGGGCTGGCTACCATGGGGAGTGGCAGGCTTATTTGCATAACAATGTGTGTGGTCGGTCGATGGAGCGTGGGGGGTTGTGTATATGCCTTATATGGGGTTTGAAATGGGTGCAGCGCGAAGAGAATGGAGTGTTGCCTGTTGATTGTTACCCGCGCTCAAAACTTTAAGCGGCTGCATTAGTACTAACCGTATTCATGCATATGTCATTCATCTCTGTCTGCTCATGTTTGAGAGTGGTAAGGGCAGGGAGTGGGAGAGCGAGGACGGCCAATCGGTAGAGACACATAACTCCACCTCAATTCAATTAAATTTCTGATTATTCAATTTCTGATAATCCATTTAGCTTAATTCCCAATCTGTGAAAATGTAAAAAAACGTATATTGTCAATTTAATTCCAAAGGGTAAGAGCCAAGAGAACTTACACTCTGTGAAGAGAAATGGGTGGAACTGGGACCAAATATGTTGACCACAAAACAAGCAGACTATTTCATTGACTACCACATTTTTTTATTTTAAGTATCCGAGATTATAATTTTAGGCAAGTAACATTTATATGGAAATAACAGTTGTCATCAGAGTCTCAAAGATTTACAACTGTTACAATCAAATCTAAATGCAAAACCTGTCTGTCCGTCTGTCCGTCCGTCAGTCTGTCCATCTGTACGTCTGTACGAACGCAGCATTTTTCGACACCCTTAGAGATTTAAACTTGGAACATATACCGGTCTGTGCCGGTGTCAGTCACATATCTCCCATAATCTTAAACCTACAGTCAGCAAATTTGGCTGGTAGGTTTTTGGCGGTGTCCGTCAGACAGCCTGTTCTGTGGCACCTGTTATTATATGGTATTACTTATTGGTATCAGAGTATTTCGCAGCTGGTTACGCCGGACTGCAGCGTTCCTTCTTGTTATTATACTAATTTTAATTAACAAAAAAAGAGCATTGTCGGTATTTTTAATACTTATTGTCCTTAAAAATAAAAGCAGTTAATTTTTGCGCAAATTTGAGTACGAAATACACCAATTTCCGCAAATTCCGGAACCGCCATCAAAATTGGGAATTGGCAACAAGACTACATGCAACCGCATGGCTATTAAGTACACATCAACGAAAATAATTAGATTCAGTAATCACAAAGATTTTCCTATCAATTTGCATTGCCAGCGTTGCGGTTACTTTTTCTATAGTCTGCAATTTGTGCAGGAAATGCCATTCAAAACCACAGCATTTGCTGCTCTGCGCGCTCTGTATTTAACTTGGATAAAAGATCCGCCTACTTTCTTGCTTGTGCTTTTGTTATGGCCAATCAAAGTGAACATTCGCACTCAAAGCCAGGGCAAGCACATGGCATTTGTTTGGACAAAGTACGTCTGTGATTTACTCATTCATTCGAGCTCCATTATGGTATGAGTAGCATGCCGAAGGCATTGCGGTCCGACCGCAGCCTATTCTGGTTAAGATAAGTTAAGTTGCGTGGCCAAGGGAAAAAGTAAAGGCAAGGGATTTCAAGTGGTTCTCTCTGAGTTTGTCGATAGTTTTTGGCAAGCGAAACTCGGAATAATTCCGAAAGTATATTTCTCAAATGGAAGATAATATCTTTCTAAAAACCAGAATTTTGTGTGTCTCTTTCTAATTTCCAGTGTGTGTATTTTTGTAACTGGCAAATTTAAAAAACTAGAAAACTTAAATAAGGGCGCTACAATATATAAAAATAAAACTTTTAAGCTTGACACTTTCAATCTATAAGCCTTCAGATAATATTATCAATGCTCAAAATTATGTTGAACATTTCTTTTTCTTTCTTTTTTTTTTTTGGTTATAAATATTTATTTTGTTGAGCTGATAACCAAATTAGTTTAATTATCTTTGGGCTCGTATTAATCTGATTGGCATGGAGTCCATTTAAATAAATAATAAGCAAATAAATAAACGTGCTGAGCACTTTCTTTCATCACTCGTCATTCATCGTTAGATTAACAACTTATTCATGAGAACTGGTTATTTGCTTCTAATTACAGCGCCGAAGGGTCAAATCATACGACTGGACTTTCGCAACTCGTTTAATATTGAGGCCAAGGAGGAGTGTAAATTTGATTTTCTTGAAGTAAGTAAGTGTTGCACTATGCGAACAGCAACAACAGTGCAAATCTAGTGGCATTAAAAATACTACTTTGTTGCGGGCAAATGCTAAAGGAACAAAAACAACAACAACAACAACAGTAGCAAAAGCTAACTGGCAAAAACTTTTCAAGTTGCTTCTCCTTTCAGCTTACCAGTGTCCAGTAAGGAAACCCTTGGGACTTCTTGCCCTCTGGCAAGTTTTAATTGAAAGCTGACATTATACAGCTCCCTTCTGCTGGTGCTGAACACACGTCGTATGTGCAACGTAATTCAACAGGCAATAGCCAACAAGAAATAAGTTGCAAGAAGTGCCTTCAAAGCTTGCCCAAGCTGAACCATTCAACTATCCTATACATTTTATCGACACATAAAAAAAGGAATATTTGCATATATATATTTATATATATATAAGTACATATAGAAAGAGAGGGAGAGAGAGAGAGAGCGAAAAAGGGAGCTAAAGCTCAGCACATTTTCTACTTCACACTAATTAGAAAATAATTTTAATTAGAGTACGGGTAGTTATGGAAGTTATCTCTTTTATTTTTCATTTAAAAGAGAATGAGTAATTACGTGTTGGCCTGTGAACAAACTTAAGTTTCTGCAACAGCAAATGATCAAAATGCTATTCACAACTATGGCCATATCTTTTCTAATCGTAACAAATTCAATTTAATCAAAATAAATTTAACTAAAATATTGGCTAGCAATATGGAACTATGTAGACACATTGTGTAGCTAGCAGAACCCACAGCTCTTTTGGGTTAATGGACGGAATCCAGAGACACATAAATCGTTGCTGTCGCTGAATTGTAACCAGCTCAAAGCAACCTTTTTAAATTGCGTGATTTTATTTATTGCTTCCCTG
This sequence comes from Drosophila hawaiiensis, assembly GCA_037043685.1. NCBI lineage: Eukaryota > Metazoa > Arthropoda > Insecta > Diptera > Drosophilidae > Drosophila > Drosophila hawaiiensis. Next base: position 128,948 of record JBAMBA010000163.1, read on the forward strand.
TTTTTTTTTTTCGCTGATTTTGCTAGATACGCGACGGCCAATATGGTTTCTCGACGCTGATTGGTAAATTCTGTGGCACAGATTTCCCACCGGAAATCACCTCGAAGGAACGGTATCTCTGGTTGCATTTCCATTCAGACGACACAATCGAATACACTGGCTTCAGTGCTGTGTACGAGTATCTGGATCGAAATCGGGAAGCGCCCAGCACGGACCTCAACTGCACCATCGAGAAGGATGGCTACGAGGGTTTCATTAACTCCACAGATGTCCCGGCTGACATTAGGGAGCAAGTGATACGTGATAAGATTGCCCTCGACTGCATTTGGCGCATTCAGGTGAAGGATAACTGGAAGGTGGGTGTGCTTCGAATCGGACCCATTTTAAAAAACACAAAATCATTTTTTATTTTCCCACTCTCTCTCTCTCGCTCTCACCCTCCTACTTGTCTCTTTCTGTCCGCTTGCAGATATTTTTAAAATTTTTGGACTTTCATTTGAGCAAACCGAATGACTGCGAGACGAACTTTCTGGATATATTCCCAGAGCAAACAGTGATGCCATTAAGGTAAGACTTTGAGATGTAGCAGCATACATATGTACATATGTATATTGTGCCACAAAACAAATTTCCGCTCCACGAATGCGTCACAATGTGAAGTCAGCCAAAAAGCTTTAGAACGCTAAAAAGATCAAAGCGTCTTAAGCAAAATTTCAATTTATTAGAGGCCAAAGTAAACTGTATGACAGCGGAAGTTGCGGCGGCAGCCTTTTGACTCGCCCATCTCGAACTGTTTTGGATCGCGAAGGCAACTCCTCCCATCAGTCCACCCTTTCCTTCTGTCATTTGCCATGTGCTATTCAAGCACATCCTTCTTTCAACACGCCAACAAATTCATACTTGTTGCTGCCCGACCATGTCCCATGCCATCCACCTTCTACTCCCAACAACCTAGAATGCTCCTTTTACTCTCGGTTTCAGCCTTTTGGCTTTTGTGCACATTGATGGGAATAACAACATAGACTCCAAGGCTGATGTCAGCAACGGCATCGGGAATGACAGCACCACTCAAAGTGATTGACTGTCCGTCTAGTTGGGGATGCATGTCTAGTCAGCCAGGTCAATAGATTTACTGCTAGTTATACACTTCTGTCACAACATATGTGGGCAAAGCCATGTGTATAGAATTTAATAGTGATATTTATACAGAGCGTATGCAGCAGATAATATTGTGTAGTTCTAACATCGATTAAGATCAGACATAAAATAATTGCAATTTAAATAAGTTTCTGACTTCAATTTGACATTAATTAACTTTTACTTGAACTCATAGAAAACTCCAATCATTATTTTGTACTCAGAAAATATTAAACAAGAATTTTCTCCTTGCAAGAGTATTTTATGTTCGGCATTGCATATTTAAATAGTTTTCCCATTTTTCACCGCCAGTGGCTTGTGCAATTGTCATGTTTTCAGTTTATATTTCGATTCACTTTTCGACACAATTTAGCAAACGTGTTGCTCCAGAAACGTTTCCATTCACTTACTCGTGCCAATAAAATGCATTTGAACAGCTTTACTTGACACTGGCTTTTTATTAAGTAATTTGTGTGAGGGTGCTGAATGTACAGATCTCTGATGCAGATACTAACATTTGTATCCCCCAACTTTACTCAGAACAGACAAGAAATCAAACACACATTTTTTATCAGAATTCCCGAGTGTTTTCAGCGAAACTTCCTGATTAGGTTAACCATACTTTGGAGGCCAATAAAGTGTACAAAATATCAAATATATTTGTAGATATCATATTTTTATTAAAGTTTTCTCTTTGGCTTGTTGGCTGTTTGGCAGAGCTAACCCAAAGATGCAAGTCAAACGAAAACCATTTCCATACTCCATACTCATAAAACGTATACGTTGCTTGATTTCTTTTCGTTATTTTTATCTGTTGTTTCTCACTCTGTGCCATTTGTTTGCTTTCATTTTCAGAGTAAAAAACTTTTGCGGCTCGGCGGGCGAGAGCATCACGGCTGAGTCAAACATTCTGCACATGCGATTTTATGCGGAACAAAGTGCGATTAATTCGACATTCGCCATTCTATATACGGCGTTCCGGGACCGTGGATCGGGAGGTAAGTTTACACTATCAGAAATTTGCCGTGTGTTGCATCAGCAGTCAAAAAGAGCACCTGAAAATGGACTGATGCAAGAGCCTGAGAAATTCTATGCTAAGCTAAGGCTTTCCCAACCCGAAAAAGCACCACAGAATTTGGACCCGGTAGTCGGCTTTCTGAATGGATTTTTTTGGTGTTGGTTTTTCTTTCCTTTTTGGTTTAGTTTTGGTTTTTGGTGTGCCGGCCATTCGACCAACTACTTGCGTATCTGGATGCCTATCCACCGTCTAAATGATTGTCTGCCGCCCAGTTTTGTGTGATTACCGCCTGTTGCCAAGGGCTAAGCATGCCTTTGTCATTCAACGATTGTCCTTTGTTACGGCCATTGTTAACTTTGGCTCCAGTGTACTCCGGCGTTTTACAGTTAACAACTCCCAGCCTAGCCAAGACTACCATTTGCTAGGTACAAACCAACAAAACAGGGACTAACTGCGGCATTGAGACTACGTCTCCAACTGAAACTGACTGACTGGGACAGAATCTGGGGCTGGGACAGAATCTGGGGCTGGGGCTGGGGCTGGGGCTGGGGCTGGGGCTGGGGCTGGGGCTGGGGCTGGGGCTGGGGCTGTAGTTTTAGACGAGGCACTGCAATTATTGTTGCTAGAGGACGATTTACGTTGGAGATTACGTTTATTTGTTTTGTGTCTGCTGCTACTGATTGCCATTTCGATACCCTGTAACCATAAACCGGATAAGCAATGATGGGACCCGTTTGTATCGTTGTCTTGTCATTCATCGCAAAGCAGTTATGTAGAACAGAAGCAGGAACTGTTATCCTTGGCACGCCGAAGATGATATTTCCTTGTAAGCCGAAGATAATCAGCTGACATCTAATCATTAGCCTGGGACTCGAAATATTCAGTCGTGCCCCAATTTACACACAACTTTTCAATGTCCGTTCTTGGGTGCTCTTAATCGCCCACCATTTCGACTGCGATGTGAGTTGCAACTCAATTCATTACTACAACTGCTGTTTTAATTGTTGTATCAATAGCGTCCATTCTCGAAATGGAAGGCATTCCCGTTTTCTCTAACTGGAGCATTTCTGATTATTATGCTTTTGTACAGTTTAAAAATTGTATTTATATGTTTCTTGTTTCAAAACTGAGTATGAACTGTAACTCTATGGGTATTTTGATCCCACAGCGTAAGTCTTTCGACAAATTGTTTCCATGGCAGCAATCCGATCTAATCTGGACGGACGTGGCGTCTTTTTCAAAGCATTACTTATTTCATACATATTGTAAAAAGTGAAGTAACATGAAAAAATATACTACAACTGTTGTTTCTCGAAGGCTCCTCTTTATTATTTCCATCTCAAAACGCGAAATAATCATCCAATGCAAATAATTTTGCATAGGGTATCTCAGAGTGTCAGCTCGTCGAAGGAGTTCATATTTGTTTGATGTGTGGTTGTATGCCTTTGGTCTTAAACTCTTACATTTTTGTTCGTTCGTTTTGTTCAGTTTTGTTATTGTTGTTTTGTTTGGCAAATTAAACTGAGTTTTAACTGCGCCTCTTTGTCTGCCACATACCCAAATAGCCTGCACCGAGGATGAGTACGATTGCGAGGACGCGACCTGCATATCAAGCGACTTAAAGTGCAATGAGCGAGACAACTGTAAATTTCGCTGGGACGAAGAGAAGTGTTCGGTAAGTTAGAAACCAACAACAACCAATTTAGCCACCAACACTCACTCACACACACTCACCCGTTCCCCATTCACCCATTCACTCATTCACCCAGATGAGCCATGCACAAAAAATCATGAGCATCTCTCTGGCATTACGTTGGCCAAACTTCGTGCATGCATCTAATTATAGGCAAACGAATGTGCCGCAAACCCATGACTATCATTATAACTACGTTCAGCTATGGTTGGCAACAGTCACACGTACACACACACACACACACACACACACACACACACATTCACAAACACAAAGTTGACCCAATAAATTTTATTACTACAGTCTGAGGTTTGTTTTAGAGGCGTGCCATGTGGGTGTTCTCATCTTTTTTCTTTTTTTTTTCTTTTTTTTGTTGGTTTTTTGCAAATGTATTAGATGATTAGATTTGATAATCTCTCCACCTAGGAGTCGTCGGCTTGAGTCTCACAGTTCCAACAAAACACTCTGTTAACTGTACACTGAACTTTTGTGAGCCATTTAAAGTTGGAATCGGTCAAGCCACAAACTGTTCACAATTCTAAATTAAATGCATCTCTTAAATTTTATATAAATGGCAGACGAAGTCGGAACGAAACAAACAAGGTCGAAATATAATCAGATATATACTTGGGATAAGCCAATTCAATAATTACGCTAATTGTTTCATTCATTCAAAATCGATAATCCTGTCGCAGTTTGGAATTTGTGAATGACAAAGAATGAATTCCGACGACTTCATGCCACTAATTCAATGCTACCATTCAAATACTGAACAAATCGATTTTTCAAAGTCACCAGCTTCATAATTGGTCCCATAGCTAAGTCAAAAGCTCAATCATGCGCATACACAAAATTTTGTTAATTTAATTGGATCATATTTAAATTGGCGCAAAACACTTTGTTAATTGAGTGCATCGAATTTGTTTTGGGGAAGCTACTAAGCCAGCTGCGTGTGTGTATCTATGTATGTGCGTGTGTGTGTGTGTGTGTGTGTGTGTTGAATTGGTATATAATGGTCGGGGCACGAACGAGAACTTGTTGAAAGTTGCGTGGTTCGTTAATTATTATGCATGATAGTACATAATGATGCCAAGCAATTCTGATAATAGTTGTGCATCAATCACTGTTGTGTTATGAAGATTTTAAATTAGTCTTATTAAAAGTTCATCAATTAGAAAATGCATATGTTGACATACCTATTTGTCTGCTTTGATGCTGCAAAATGAAGCTCATCCCTTTTGTAATTCGGATTTGTCTGGCTAAGGCAAAACGGATTTATTTTATATTCGATTTATAGCCGCATGTAAAACATTTTCAGATATATATGAACACATAAAAAGCAACTGATATGACTGATTTTGAACTTTCTTTTAATATTATGCTATTATATTGTTCACAGAATGAAACGACTGGCCAATCTGAGCATGTGGTCATCATAATAATCGTATTTGGATTAATACTTGGCGGCATGGTCATCACATTCATTGTGAACTGCATACGTAAAATAATACGGGATCAGAAGATAATACGCGTAAGTATGGTGTAAATTGCCTGATTGTAATTGAACAGCTATCGATGTGCCAATGAGTGTGCTCTCCCAAATATTCCCCTGTACTCACAACAATATAGACAGTATCTGTGTCTGACTTTTGCTATTTTGTCTCTCTAATCTATGTACGATATTTGCCTTGCTCACACACACTCTCCCTCCCTCTCTCTCTCTCTCTCTCTCTCTGTCTCTCTCAGACACTTTGAACTCACTGTCACCCTCTTGCTTGCCCTGCTCGCTCTTTGACCGCTAAAAGTCGAAGAAAATAAAACCACCACAACCCCCTCTAACGTCTACCCATCGTCGCCATTCTTGCATTATGTTGCAAGTTTAGTGCGCGAGTAGTTCTAGAATGCTTAAATCATCCTGCAATTACATTGATTTTGCCAGCTGGCAACCGATATCGGCCAGCTCGCAGACAGACACTCAAATGCGCGCACACACACACACACACACACACACACATACACACACACACACACACACACACACACACATGCACATAAGCGCGCACACAGCAAATAAAAAGGACAAATTATTATACTCTGATACCAAAGGTATTATTGTTTATTGACTTTGTGCAATGTCCATCATACTATCCATCCGTCCGTCTGTCCGTCTGTATGAACGCAACTTTTGTCGACACCCATAGAATTAGAGGAGTGCTACGTCCATTAGAAGGCTGGGAAATCGATACGATCGATAATCTCAAATCGATAAAGCCACACAAAATATCTACCACAATTTTAAAGATAAAGTCACGAAATGTGGAAGGTAACTTGCTAATAACCTCCTTCAGAGATCGGCCCAAAAAATGTCTGAAATGCGCATAGATTCCACAATTTGTAAGCTAGAGTCACTGAATTTTGGAAGTATGTTACTGGTAACGCCCTAAGAGATTGATAAAAGATTGAATAGCCACGCCCACTCTGTCTCCCCAAACCGATACACCTGTTTAAATGTTAGTGTAAAATAAAACCACATATCTCACACAATCTGAAATCTGGACTACGCCCACTCCCACAATTTGAAAGCTATAGTTAGACAACTTGGAAGGAAGATTACTAGGAATATGCTCAAATATTTTTAAAGGCATGCCTCCTCTTCGAATATTATTTCCAGCCAACTTGCAGGATAGATTACTAACAATCTCCTTCACAGATCGGTATTTCTTGCCTACATCCACCATGTTCTGCGGCACCTGTCATCGGATGGTCTTACTTATGGTATTTCGCAGTCGGTTACGCCCGACGGCAACGTTCTCACTTGTTACGTTTCTAATTGGAACAATGTTTCGTCTTCCATCTGACTTGATGTGCAAAATGTAACAAAAAACAAAAACAAAATCTGCTCTACCCAAAAATGCTCGATACTTAGTGCAGCTCTACTGATTTTTTGTTTATTTTCTTTTTGTGTGAAAGCCAACACAAAGAAACAAGGCAGAGTATCTCAAGTGTTTTGCTAGAATATCCAATGAAACCGCTCTTTACAGACAGGCCTTGTCCATCTGGCTGCTGCACACAAGATGATGTTATTAGTTGTGTGGCTTAAGACCTCTACCATCAGTTTGCTTATAGAGCCAATCTCTTTTGATGCTTTGAGGTTATACATAGTTCAATTAGCATCACTTGGCGGCATTCTAGTTACCACCTTGGTAATGGCATTCGTTTTACAAAGTTGCCTGTGATAGATAGACTAATTTTCGGACACATCGTGGCCAGCAGCTTACTGGGCCTGCCTCTCTCTCTCTCTCTCTGTGACATCGCCCGGTGACATCAATGAAGTTGGCTGGGGAAGAGAAGTGTGTCTTGGCACAACCAATGGCCATTTTAAGATGGCAAACAGACTGAGTGTCCACAGCATGCCACATACATCTGAAAGCATATTGCTTGGTTCTGCTTAAGAAAACAATTCCACGACTGGAATTAAAATATGTGAGGCGACTTTTGTTAAAATACTGTTCATTCTTGAATAGCTATGTTGAGACAATCAAAGGTGAACCTAAGCAGAGTTTCGTGTTCACCTCATCACTCTGGTTCCCGTCCGTTAACGTTTTCGCATTGGCCAATTTGAGGCTGTACTTTGAGTAGTCGGAAGTGCTACTACCACAGCGGCACAGTCTGCTTTGCTGTGCTCTAAGGATTCTTTCTCATTATCATTGTCACGAAACCGACAGAATTCGCTACTGACTATACCCAGTTTAGGTATGTGGTGACAGGCTTCCACCGGCACTGCCCTGTTTGCATTCAGCTGCATCTAGTGGATGCATGTCCAAATCCCATTTCGAACTCAGGGAATCGATCCATTCAATGCCAAGCTTTAGTCACTCAGCAACGCTATCTGAATTCCCCCATTGACTCGCCTCATTAATTGGTTGGCTTAAGTGGGTAGCTTCCCTTAAAATCCTCTGTGTGTGTGTGTGGGTGAGTGTGGGTGAGTGTGTGTGCTCGTGCACACAAGAACGTAATGAGCTCTTGAAATTGCGTTTCGGTTTTTTTCGGGCTGCAATATCGTTAAAAACTTTTTTTAATTGCAAAGATTACATGGAAACAAGTTTGAAGCACCAACAGTATTCACAGAAAACGAAGTCTTATCAATTTGGACTGAGTTCAAAGTCACTTTAGTGTGTCAGTTTAGTGATACTTGATTTATAAAGATTGATACAGAGCTTATTATGTATGTATGTAAGTGTTTTAAATATACCACAATTTGTACAAAAATATAAGGAAACCTTAGAATACGTTTGGCTTCAAGTTACTGCTCCCATTTGTTGGCTTTGATCTGGTTTATTTATTTATTTTTTTTTTTTTTTGCGAAACAATTTTACATATTCCTTCTTACCGGATTACAAGGAAAAAAGAATTTTGATTTCATATTTGCCAGAGACAAGCACATTTGTAAATATTTATTTTAGAGAAGCCACATTACGTATACGCAATATTCATAACCATGTGTGTCTTGCAGAAGTATTTGGCTGGCAACTTAACAGCTGACAAAAATCTGATTGACAACATATGCATTTGCTTTCAGTTTATTCTGCACTATCGGTATAATGAAACCGATCTGTATTGCAGCTGTCTTCCATATAGTGAAATAATAATACAGACTGCATTTACAATTTATGACACTTGACATTTGGGAACACAAATGACGGGGCTCTCTCCATGTGTCCTCCGATTGAGAGTTGGCGGCTGCAGATGTGTGTGTTGTGGTATCTGGGGCAACATTTCATTAGCTGTCGGTATCCTTACATCTCTTCCAATATGTGTCTGGCTGTCTTGGCACTCGGCAGCATGGCTGGGAAAACTATTTTATAATCAACGCATTGGCAACGTCAGCCGCCCAGCGGCTCCCTGGGGCCTTACATGCTGACCCAGCTCAAAAGGCGAGACGGACATCGTGATAGAGTGGGAGGGAGAGAGACGAATTGAGGGAGAGAGTGAGGCAGATTCAGTTTGACTTTGACTTTTGTAATACTGACATCGATGAGATCCACAACCAGAACAAGAGACACAGCTTAAATTGAATATCGCCCTGCAGACGTGGCCAAAAATATACTGCAACTGTTTCGCAGAAAGTTAATTAAGTGTGTGCTTTTGTGTGTGCATGTGTGTGTGTGTGTGTATGTGGGCGTGTCAGTAGCTGTGGCATGCCATATTTACAGAGCACGCGACCAAATGCGCAGATGGCGGCAAATCGCTTGATTAAAACGACGACCCGCCAAATTTCACCCCCTATTTCAAGCAGAGATTTGTGTATCTGGTTGTTTTCTATTTGCTTTTAGGCAAGCCGTTTCTGCTTAGGCAGAAGTCAAAAAAGATGCAAACAACTTTTACCCGATTTCAGGTAACAAATATAATTTGAGTTGACTAAACTTGCCACACGCTTCATCAATTTTGTGTGTTTGTGCACGCTTGCAGTCAAAGCCTATTTAACATTTCGAAATGTCGCACGCCATTTGAACTACCAGGCTGCAAGCAAGTGGTAAGTGACTAGCAGGAGGCAGAGAGTAAAGATGGGGAGTGGTAAGTGGGAAATGGAGTGTCGACTACCACCACAAGAATTGTAGGCGAAGAGACGACGCATATTCGTGTGTATTTAATTCCTGTCAGCTACACAAGAAAGGACGACAAGATTCCTTGCACGCAACCAATTGGTGTTTTACTAATGTGCCGCTCCCTTGGTACGCCCACAGTAGATATGGCAGGACCTTAAAGGAACTCTATTCAAGCACAGGTTCAATTGCCACGCATATACTCTCAATGGTCAGGCATTTTGGTTAATTAACAACACCAAACAAAGAATTGAATTGGAAACCTGCCTTGGACTATCAAAAAATATTTTACTTTTAGCTTTATGTTATTTACCACACTTAGAAAAAATCGCTCACGGTTCCAAAGGTAACTCACTACATTATATAGAACATTTACACTCCGCGAAATTCAATTGAACTAGTTAGTAGTAGTCACTAATAAAGTATACATATTTATTTAATATTTACTCTAACCTGAGGAGATCGCTATGATCCTTTTTTACAAGGATACTGGAATGAACAACAGGCAAATATCAATTAGATTAAGTCGACTGGCATTAGCAATTGATAAAATGCTAAAATTAAAGAAAACAACAACAATCAAAACAAAAAAACCAACTATAAAAAATTATTAAACTGGCAGAAATCTGCAATCTACGGACTGGACTAGATAAAAATGCTACGGCATCTAAAATCCTATTTGGTTTAAGGTTCCAAGTATCGAGACATCGTGTTCAACAAATCTTATCAAGTTCAAAATGCGAGGTTTTTCTCTACTCGAAGCTGTGGTAGTGCTTCACTCATGATCTGGGCTGCATTCAGTCTGATCCTGATTTGTGAAATTGCAGGCCATAGGAACTTGGAGGGTTATACAAACCTGTTGGACGAAGTTTTGGTGAACTTTATGAAGCATCAAACAGACCCAAATACCTTATTCCAACAGAATAATGCTCCAATACATGCGATGCGGGTCTGTCGTGGGTGGTTTCGGAATAAAGATTTTAAGCTTGTAGAGTAGGCCGCAATATCACCCGACCTGAATCCCATAGAGAACATATGGGGACACCTGTTCCGTCCAGCTTAAATCGGTAGTCGGCAGTTTGAGACAGTTGAGCAGCTACAAAGACTATCGATAAGGAATGGTCCAAAACCCCACTATCTGAGTTCTAGTGAGTTGCTTTTCTAGTTAGAATCAAATCTGGAGGCTGAACACTTTATTAATTTGTTATTTTCATGTAATTTCTACACATTGTATTAATTTTATTAGCACTGCCTTCTATCAAATTTCGCAAATTAACCTCACTTTAAACACAAAAAATTAATAAAAAATGTTACGTTAATGTTACAAGTTTAATTCCTTTTTAATTTGACGTGTATTTAAAATAGCAAACTTTTCTGGAACAAAAAAAAATGATTTAAGTTTTATTTTCAATTTTATATAAAAAAAAAACCAGTTGCCTTTAATCTCACATTACAGAGACAGAAAATTTAATTATTATTTTCTAAATTTCAGAAAGGATTTTTTTTTTTAAATAAGGGTTTGCATTTGTATGTTTTATAAATATTTTCAATTATTAAGCAATACATTTCTGAAAGTAAGACATTCTTTCGTATATTTAGAAATTAATTCTGAAAACTAGAAAAACTTTGTAGTTTTCAGAACAATATTCTACATTTCAAGGCAATTGCTCAGGATTTGTAATTGCACTTGAACAACTCGATACGAGTTTTAACTTGAGCTGAGCAATGAATCTATCTCAAATTGATTAGACAGAGGACATTTCAAAGTATTCGATTGCATTGGAGCAATCACATTGCTTATAAATTTGGTTTCAATTATAACAACAAACAATATGCAAAGGTCCATTAGAAGTTGAATGTAGTGTTTTGGTGTTGAATCTGAATGAGTAAGAGATGGACTGCAAAGATTTCAAGCGTCAAATATATACATGTATTGCCTAATACAGACAACATCGATGTTGCTTTCACGCTGTTTGTTTAATTTCTTTCAGTTATAATTAAAATTTACCGTTGGCCTTGGAGCTCTTGAGTCTATAAAAAAGCACTGTGGCATTTATTCGACATAGTAAGCCAAAAGGAATAGTAAGTAAAATGCCCCAATCAAGAGTTTGCATTGATTAAAGCCCAAAGTACAATCTAGAAATAGGCTGACTGCGACGAATGCGTGCTCTTCAATTTCAACTTTCTGAACGTAATTGAATCACACACACAGCGAGGCAGACAGACAGTGGCGCAATGTTATGCCCACAATCATGTCCACAATTAAATGGCAATCAAAAACTTGTACAAAATTGTTCGCATCAATCGGCAATGTGGTCCACCGAAGAATCTACGATTAAATAACCGCAATCATTCATTGAAGCTCTCTCACTCAAAGTTTCGGTTCGTGGCGAATACTTAATGCTCAGATAGGACACGGCTTTAAACAGCCGCCTGGATTTTGATGCCGGCAACTGACATATCCAGTCGAATAGTAAAACAAGCGCTGACTATGCACGTCAAACAGTTCTATTAACACACATATGCACACCCACCCACAACCACAACATACATATCCATATGTGCAACCCACACGAGAAGAAGTCGGCTGGATGAGCCTTTTTGGGGGGTTGGCAGCTTGGCAATCTGATTATCGCCTCGAGTGCTTTGCAGAGTTTCAAGTGTCTACCGCATAAAGTGGTGTGTGGAAGGCAGGGCAGAGCATGGAAGGCAGGGGAGGGGGTGGAGTAGTGGTTCATCGATGAGCGGTGTGCTCACCTTTTTCGGACTTCGCCCTCGAGGGCCAACGCCAATCCCAACCACCATTCCAATTCCTACATTTACCCCACTCCCCCCAGCTAGGCAAACAGTTTTGTCGAACATGGAAAAATTATGCTATCGAAGAATGAGTGGAATGGATTTGAAAATTGTACTAAGCAGGAAGGGAAAAAAAAAGAAAAATCGCTCGCACTTATTTATGGGCGGTCGCATTTATGAAACTGCATCAAATATAAAAAATTTGCACAAAGCGCACATCAAATCAAATCAATTCAACGTCAGCGGATTTGATGAAATCATTCTGCACTTCGCTCGATGCTTAGCTCAACACAGTTGGTGGTTGGCTGCTTGTGGCAACACACGATGGAAATTGCTTTGCGGCAAAAACCCATCGATAGCCAGCTTAATACACCGCTATGCCACTTAGTGGTAGCAACGACGTGGCGCAAACTGCAAGAAAACAAAGCCAAATACAGAGAAATATGAAAGTCCAGCAATAAAAAGAAAGAGATAAATTGTTTAATATTGAGACTGGCTAGTCAAATATAGTGTGTCTGTGTGTGTGTATATATGTGTGTGTGCGAATCTGTGTGTGTGTATCTGTGCATTTGAATGTATGTTTTTCGAATCGCAGTGGTTTCGTTGCATGCAGCATGCGTCCAGCACATGTCCAGCCTTCCCTTTGCTTGTGGAATTTAGCGTTTTTTTAAACTTTCTTATATCCTTAGATCTTCAATAATTTCTTGTGCAAAATTCAATTTTTCTTCGATATTTGCATTTACATGCATAACACACACACAGAAACACAAACACACACACACACACACCACAGACACGCACTCACACTATGCAACTTTGGCAGCGAGAGCCGCTTTGGATTCTTGCCCCAAATGGTAACTACACTTATTATGTCTACGGCCTTAACACTAGTAGAGCTTGCATACACTCAAAAAAATCAAGCTGGAAATGGCTTCTCATATATGTACGATATAAATGTTTATGAAAAGTAAATAATAAAAAAATGTATATATAAAATATACCTTTACTAGACTATGAGACTATCAGAAATGCATTAAATCAACTGCAAATCTTGCTCAAGTATGATTTGAACTTTGAACTTTGTATGAAGAGCCACTTAGGCGCTGTCTGACAAGCAGAAACTTGGATTTTTGCATAAAACGCACCTCTTTGATGGCATCGCCCTGAAGCACATTGCGCTTACCATAACTGCATCCAATTTGGTAACAACCTCAATGTATATTTGCCTTGCCAACAGAGCATACACACACACACACACACACACACACACACATAAACGCACACGCATCTTATATTGCCCTGAGTGATATTTCAGTGTTGGCTGCTTGCAACGAGTTGCTGTTGTTGCTGTTGTTGCTGTTGCTGTGGCCAAGATGATAACATCAAGGCAATGGGGCAATATCTAACGGCGAGATGCGAGTAGACAGTTTGCTTCATATTCTGTGTCTTGCCGGCTGCCTTGAGAATGAACAGCTTAGGACCAGTAAGAAACACACACATACATGTATGCATATGTGTGTGTGTGTGTGTGTGTGTGCAAGTGTGTACACATGAGTTAGATATAGTTTTATTATTTGAGCAATTTTCTTGTCTGTACGCCATCTGACAAATACATTTTAGCCTTAATTTGTTGGCAGTTTCAAATCCCCGTACATCATAGGGTGTACTTGCCCCACCACTCACCCCTCACCCATCACCCCTATGCTTTGGTCTCTGTTATTGTTTCATATGTTATATGAGTATTTCATATATCATATAAATTAAGCAATACGCGAGTGCGAACAAGCATTGGCTAACATCTTGCCGGTTGGGAGTGTGGCACCGGAAACTTGAGGGAGGACAGCAGCGGCAGTAGCAGCGGCAGTAGTAGCAGCAACAGCAGCAGCGTGTAATGGAAATGCTGCCATTTCCGAGAAAAGCGCCGCTCATCCGTGCCCAGAGACTTGGCAGGCTGGGAATCGTTCTCGCCGCTTTGGTCTTTGGATTCCGGTTTGGGTATGGGGACTTCTACTTATTCTGCTGTTTGGTTTATCTAACGCACAGGAATCCTCTACTTCACTCCACTGTATCTGGCATGTCGGAGCCAAGCCCTGCAGTTGGGAGTGCAATATTTTATTTCTCTAACTGAATACGCACACAGATTCCAATGGGCCAAAGTGATGAGGAGTGCGCCTGTTGATGTGGGAGTCAGCTGTGGATTGAGCGGAAGTCCCGTGGACTGTGGACTGCGAACTAAGCACGAACAAGTGGTAGCTGGAGGCATGTTCATGGGTATTGGCTTAAGCAGCAAGTAATAACCAACTTATGTAGCTAACCGTATTTCTTCGCTCACATCAATTTCGCCGGCCTGCTGGATACTAGTTGCTAGATGCCCGTTGCATTGGGGCCGAATGAAATGAAATGAAATAAATCAAGCTGAAATGCAATTCGCAACGAAACAGCCACGGCCATAAAAATAATACAAAGAGCGTAGAAGGGGGCAACAAGGCAGCAGTAAACATCATTCTCTCTCTCACTTTCTCTCTCTCACTCACTCACTCACTCTCTCTCTCTCTCTCACTCTCTCACTCTCTCTCTGTATTGCTTCTTTCTCTCTAAGGAGAATGGCACTGGGCGACTTTTCACAAGATGCGCAAAGTGAAAACCGAAATGTGAAAAGCTTTAGCGTAATGCGATTTAAAATGCTTGCACTTTAACATAACACTTGGGTGTCCTTTTACGCAGCGAAAAAACATCGCACTGAAATTCTGAAAATCGTCATTTTTCATTTTAGCGAAAGAATCAAGTATTTGATGTGAAACATGCATTTTTAAGTATGTTCATAATTAAAATGATATTTCTATTCATGAATGAGTTCACTGTGCATATCTGAACGGCACTTATCCAAATGGCATTTACTATCTAAATATATATTTATATATACACATGATATAATTATATAGATATTTTGCGTTTGGCAATGAGTCAACAAGAGTAGCCCTCAGACTCACAAGCATAACATTTGGTTTAACATCAATCGGAACTTGTGGCACTGTCTTAAATAAAATTTCCAATCAACGAATCTGTGAATCTGGAATTTTCTAAGCTGTATAATATATGTACTTTCGAAGTGTTTCCATGGCATCGAATCAAAGCAAATTCGTTTCATAGTTGAATGTATAGCTAATATTCGAGATTCTCATAGCTGGCCCAACCAGGGAAATTAAGTTGAGCTGTTGAGTTGAATGCTTCAATGCTTACTTGAACCAACCAAATGCAAAATACCAATTGACTAAATATTAGCTGGATTTGAAGGTTAATACCAAGTCACTTTCAAATGCACAAAGCACAAAGCAAAGCCCCCTCACCTTCCGCTGACATTCCACACCTGTACAAAATTCCAATTAAACCAATGCCAAACTTTTGCACGCAAAGCAAAGTCAACGAAGCGTGCAGCCAAAACTTTTACATGTCCATAAAAAACATTCCACAAAAACATACAAAGCAGGAAAAAAAGTTTTATAAAATATAAAGTGAAATCGAAATAGAAATCATTGTGAAAATTGTGTAATATTTGCCGAGCTGAACGCAACAAGAACAACAACAACAACAGCAACAACAACATATGTGTGTGATGATAATTGGAGTACACGACGAAATGGGAAAACGGGGAAATGTGAGGAAAACGGAGCCAAAAATTCCGTCGAGCCATTGCAGCGTAACGGCCAAAATTTATTTTATCAAATTAAAATATCGAATTTGATATACAACGATGTCGAAAATCACGAGTTGCTCGAAATATTTATGAATTTGATTCAGCGATTTTGTGGCTAGCTAAAAATCAAATAACAAATAAATTGAAGCTGGATAAGCTCGCGTGTGTGTGTGTGATTGAGTGTATGTGTATGTGTGTGTGTGTGTTTGAGTCTATGTGTGTTAGCGACCCTCAACATTTAAGCTCAATTAACGCTGCTTCTAATCACTGCCAATAATTAGAATTAAGCTAAACAAATCAGCGCTCAACCAAGTCACATTAATTGAATTAATTGCACAGCATATGGAAATCATTAAAAAAAGTCTCGCACTTCGTAAGTCATGCTTTTGTCGCTGTGTGTTGGCACTAACTAGAATTCTCAAGCAAAGTTAATTGTGGAATCTGTTTGTGGTTGGGCTATGCTTCACACATTCAGGTGCTCGTACCTCGTGCTGTTTGCTGCAAAGGTATCAGTGGCAGCCAAAACGTTAAATTCTCAAACTCTTTGAAGATGTTCAATGGGGCGCTACCCTGTAGATAGAACAATAGAAGTTATATGTATGTGAACAAGCATTCAAAGGGGGCTAAAACTGAATAGTCTGCTAACTACACGTTGTGTCTGGCTGCGAATAAAGAATATTTATTGTCTTTGCATGTAACACTTACTTATAAATAGCAAATTGTCCAATTGTTATTGCAAGGATTAGGAAACCCCAGAAAGCGTTAAAAAGATAGGCACGGAGAAGAGAGAGAGAGAGAGAGAGAGAGAGAGAGAGAGAGAGAGAGAGAGAGAGAGAGAGAGAGAGAGAGAGAGACGTCTAACATAAAGAAATTACTTATAGACAATTCTCTGAGTAAGATAAGTTTACCAGAGTTAAGCATGCTCAACGGTTTCCAAGAGATGTTTTAGTTTTGATTATTAAATGCGCATATGCTTTCAACTTTCCCAGCCTCTGTGTACGCATTCGAAGGCGACAGGGTATAAGAAAACATATAAAAAAAGAAAAGTGCACAAGTTTTCTTGCGGTTTCTATGGACACAAGACCCTAAAAATACAGCTGTCGTGTGCCATGCTGGTATTATTGGTTATTTGTTGACTCAGCAAACGGTAATGAGCATCAAATAACCGGAAATGAATAATGAATTGCACATGTGAAATGCTTGAATACGCATTTGATCCAACAACAAATGTTTGTCTTATATTCAACATGAATGAACTTCCTTTGTTGTGTTGCTTGTTGCATTGCAAACACAGCTGAATACCACTCATGCATATCAATTAATTTATTTCATTACACCAATAACGGATATTATGAGCCATGCGTTTCTCCGCAAAGCATTCCTTTAAATATCTAATCGTTTGTGTTATTTCCAAAACTTTCACCCAAAGCGCTCCACTCAACTCCACTCTTGCACAATAAAGACCTTTGCGCGGTTGTCAACCGAACAGATTGCTAAGCAATATTTTTAATCACGTTGCCAACTTTGTGTGGCTTTCCAAAAGCAAAAAAAAAATGTTTAGCAATTCTAAGTTAATCTGGGATGTTTTCAACTTTTTACTTCAATATTGCCTAAAAACAAAGAAACAACATGAATACGTATTAAAAATAATGTTGGCAAATAGTTACAAAACTGACTAGTAAATAAATGCCATGCCAAATTCTAAAAGTCATTTTAAACCAATTCAAACTGGAAAGGCCAAAAGATGTATCAAAACACCATTAGATGAGCCCAGTACTCACTTCTATATCTACTGGCAACTAAAGTTTAAACGCTTATGAGTGAGTGGATGTGCAATACTTCACTCCATCTGTAGCTCAATGTCAAAGTTGCCTTTAATTACATGAATCCCGCAAATATTTTACATGCATTCAATTCATATTTACTCTCGTTTGATTTACACTGCTCAGCACTTGAAGAATTTTCAAATACAACTCTTCGTTGCTATTTAACCAATGTCAATTAATTTCACAGTTTTTGTTCCTACTCAGAAATAACTACTTACATCTCAGAACTCTCAATTATTTATATTTTTGTTATATTATTATTTATATTAATATTGTTATATTTCCGCCATCAAAGAGAGACAAACAACCAAGCCAATTTGCCTCAAAAGTGAAACACGAAGTTGTTTATTTTTACTTTACTCATTTGACTGTTTTTAATTGGAAATTGTAGTAGCCGGAAGGGACCTGTCTCAGCTTCCTGCCAAGAAGATTAGCATGACACGTTGTCAAGCTTTCAATGCCTGCTGGCAATGGCAATGTCAAAGGACATCAGAAAGCTGCAGCTGAAGCCAATCAATAAATGGCTTAGAACACATTGATATATGGATGGAATATTCATATGTGTGCATAGATTAAGAGTTCCATTTCCATTAGTATGCTTAGCATTTATAGGTTGTTATTCCGATAGCTGAGTCAAATGTTGATTGTTCTTAATGACTGTGATTCGAAGAAGTAGCAACAATAATATTGATAGGTGGAATCTTTTGTGTAAATGTTTAAATTTGAGATAGAGTATGAGAGAATCGCTGTGTTGAAAACTACTTGGCATTTTATATCAGTTAAGCTACTTATCGTTTATGATTGAATCGACCGGGTTGTCCCTCGTACTCTCTCTCTCTCTCTCTCTCTCTCTCTCTCTCTCTCTCTTTCCCTCGCTCTGTCGCATTATGACAAAATCCATTGGGAAAATTTCTTATACTTATATTCGCCATTTACAATTTAATATTTGTATACTCAAAGACCAACAATATAAGAGTATATTGGTTTTAACCATATCTGCAAGCATAAACTAGAAACTTAAGACTTAAAACGTGTTCACTAAGAGGCTGGATAATCGATCAAATCGATAAACGCAAATCGATCAAAAATATGCCGCAATTCAAGCATAAGTAGCCAAATTTGTAAGGTATTTTACTGGAAACACCCAAACCTATTCCCACCCCATAGATCGAAAATGTAGTTTACCAGGAACCTCCTCATCAATGATTATGCAGCAATAGAGGCCCCCACCTCCCAGCAACAAGAAGGCTGTTTGTTGGTATAACACTGACATCAGTGCATTCGGCAGTCGGCTACGCTCGACGACTGCATTGCACTCACTTTTTCTTTTCTTGTAAAAAAGTTTTTAGCATGATTTCATTGCATTTGGCTTTAGAGTTTGCTAGTGATTTAAGGTAGAGGGTTGAGTCGTGCAGTGCTTTCCTCATTTTTAATGCAGTCGCTTCGCATTTTGTGGCAAACATCCGTGTGTTAACTGTCATAAATGTGCTTCCATGTAATTTGCGGCGACTGCTGCTGCTGCTGATAGACTCGTCATGCATGAACCACTTTGATGCACTTTTTGCTTTGCCACAACTTCCTGTAAGTCTTTCTCTAAATCGCTGATTCTCTCGTGTCTGGCTACCCCTCTCTTCTCTCGCTCTCTCTCTATCTCTATCCGTCTCTCTCTCTCTCTGTGCTGTTCTTGGCCCGCCGAAGTTCTTTTGGACCCTCTCGTCTTCATTCTCGCTCTCTCGCTCGCTCTCCCTCTGTCTCTCTGCTATTGTTTCTCTTTCTATCATATTCTATCATGTTGTCTCGCTCGCTCTCTATACCTGTCTCTGTCACCATAGATTTCAATATTATACTTATTCACACACTCTGTCACACAATCACGCCATGTGTCTCTATCTCTCTCTATCTCTCTCTCTCTCTCTCTCTCTCGCACTGAGAGACACACGCATACACACCATCTTCTCTTCACACTGTCTGTCTCTCTGTCTTTCTCTCTGTTCTTCTCTCTGTTCTTCTGTTCTTTCTATATGTTCTATCCACAGGAAGTGCCAGCGCTGCGCGATAGCGTCTATCATATTGACTCCTTTGTGTTGGGCGCTCCAAAGAGCGCCATTTTCGTGGGATTACAAAACGATTTCATATGCGATTTCACATATAATCTTGAGAGTGAGCAGCGCAAGCAGCAGCATCATGATATTAGCAGAAGCAATAGAAGCAACAGCAGCAACAGCAGCAACACCAATAGCAACAGCAACTGCAGTAACAGAGGCAACTTTGAGGCTCAGCAGGTGGCAACGCTGGGTGATGATTTTGATTGCGATTACGACTGTGATTACGATTATGATTGCGACAACACCAATGGCCCGGAGCAGACGTCGGCTTACGACCATGCCCGTCACTATGAGCAAGAGCAGCAACAGCAACTGATGGAGCAACAGGAAGCTGAACAGCAACGGGAACTAGAGCTGGAGTTAGAACTGGAACAGGAGGACGATGAATACGACGATGGGATTGGTTTCAGTTGTGACAGCGACAGCGCAACCGGATTACCAGAGGATGGTGATGACCTTGTGCTAGACGCTGGCCACTGCATGGCGGCCTTAACTGCTGGCCAGCTGGATATTGCCAGCTCAACTAATTCGTACAGCAGCTCGCTGCAGTGCAGCACACCGACAGCAACGCCCACAGACTCCCACGGCTCGTCATTGTCAACCGAAATGGGTGCAATACTGACGCAGTTGACACCACCGCCTCCACCACCCCCACCACCAGCAGCAGTATCATCAATGCTTCAGCCACATCAGGTGGCAACCAAGCCAAAGTCGAAGGCCAGAAGAGGCCTACAATTTTTAAATAAAATCATCTAAAGCATCGCCTTCAACGTTGACCACTTACATCGTTCTATGGATGTGGATGTGGATGTAGTGCATAATTAGAAGGCATAGAAAGCGCATGAAATCCGCCTGAAACACACGTACACACACACACACACATACACCAAGCAAAAACACACACACGTAGACAATCATTTGTGTACATCGGGCATTCGCTTCACCTCCTCCTGTCGCTGTTGTTACCCCCCCCCCCCCCCCAACCCCTTCCAAAAAAAAAAACAATAAATAAAAAAAACTTGGTTGTCCTCGGTTCTCTGGAAACCTTTGTAGCATGTAGAAGTTGTGAACGTGGAACAGGCTGATGCTCTGCTGGGTCAAGCATCATCTAATTTTTGCATTGTCGCTTTGGTCTCATTTAATCTGCAACATATTGCATATTGTCAAAAGACACCCCCAACCCCCAGCCCCCAGCCCACTCCCCACACCCACCCATAGCACATACATACGTCACTAACTAATTAGAAAACTAATTTCGGTAGCTGTTTGATTTTTGGACGCAATCAGAATGGGCAACAATTGAAACAGTTATTACCATATCACAAACAGAATAAGCTTCACTCGATTCGACCCAGTCTCATTTTTGTGTAAAATTTGAAAATTTACAAGGGTTTTAGTTTTTTTTTTTTTGGGGAAGACCATTTATTTTTAAATGTTTGCAATTTGATCTTTGTATTTAGCAAAAACTGTTTGCAAATTTAAGTTTATGTTTGCAATTGGTGTCTGGTGCAATCAGTTCTTTTTTTTTGGGAAACCTCCGTATTGGTAATTGAATGGAATTTTAGTAATAATATTAAAACACTGCCACAAATTCGTATATATTTGTTTCATACACGCCGATAATTTCCATTCCTTTAAGTTTCCATTATGCAATCGCTCGCTCAAAAGGTGGTTTGCCAAAAAGCGCTCAGCGAGATTTTGGGCGAATTGAAAAAAAAAAGCGACTGAAACAACAAGAGGAATATTAACTTTGAACCATTATATAATATTACAAATGCTGTAATCCCGAAAACTCATTTCTCGATTCAAAAATTTCCTTTTTTTACTAAAATCAAAAGAACAAAACTCTGGTGCATTTATGGCACTGAATAATGAACAAAAAAATATTCGTAGGAAAGAATTTATAGAAGAATATATAGATATATATATATAAATATATATATTATGTATATATATATTATGTTATGTTTTGATATGTTTTGAAAAACAAGGGCGGTTTTTGCTTGGTGTTCAATTAAGAGTAGAATTTGCTTCAGCCATTCGCACAAAATGCATTTAGCAATAGAAATTTTGCTTAATCCCAATAATGCTTAACATTTATTTATAACAAACACACAAAGAACACACAAAAAAATATATATTGTAATTTTGAATATGCAAATAGATTGGATGAGACTAGTTTGCTTAAGATCTTTCAGGCAATATCAGTAAGAGCTGCTTGTTAACAACATAGTAGATAAATTACAAATATAGCAAAATGAAAATATAAACGCTGCCAACTAAATGCAAATATTACAAAAATGAACTTTTTATTTCGGTCTGCCGAAGCTTTGATGCCCTTGCAGGCAGGCACACTCAGCTCAATTCAAAATGTTTTCTCTGATCTTCAAGAACAATTTGTTAAAATTAGTTCCAGTTCGATCAGATATGTTGAAGCTATAATCACACTCACATACATACATATATACATAGTGTGATACTTGCCTCTGGAGGGGAATATAAGCGTGAGAAATGCCACACTTAATCACGACTATAAGAAAAAATGTGTTGAGTAAACGATAAATAAATGAGAAATGAAGCAAGACTTGAACAAACACTTCAAATGGATATTAAATTGAGAGCGATTTGCATATTGCGACCCTCAAACATAATCAATCAAAGCTGCAGCCTTATTTGGCTTTTGACTTTCTTCTTTCCAAATTCGTTTTTCTTTATTTCGTTAGTTGTAGTTGTAGTTGTAGTTCTTCAACCTGCAAACAGCCATAAACGATGGACACAAAATGGAAATGGAATATTGTATAATAAACAGAGCGAAAATGGAAATCCAAGAATCAAAAAATTGATGGAAATGTTTTGTTTGTATTTGATTACGAATGTAGTTCAAGGTACGGTCAAATGGCGATAAAAATGTGGCAATCTAGGCAATGTCTGACCCCATCCACCACTAGCCCAAGCAGTCCTGTTTGCACCACCTGACCTGTCCCATCCTCGCCAGCTACCTTCATTATTCCGCAATATTTGCGTATTCACGCCCAAGTGCAGCTCGCCTCATTGTGCACAATCGGCGGTAATTGATATTACTTCAGCTGCGACCCGGGTTGGCCAGTCGACTTCACGGGAAGGGCTGTGGAGTCGGGTGGCATCGTGGTGGCAATCAATATGGCTAGCACTCAATTGCTGCCCCATAATTCAACGGCAGACAAGCGAAGCCGGCGCTGAAGTGTTAAAAATGAATATTAAAAATAGGCCACGATGCACAGAGAGTGCGACACATCGAATGAGCAGCACCCAGTAACCCAATCCCAATGCAATTGGATCTCTTTGATATGCAACCATTGCTTGCAGATTACCCGGCTCCCTTTCCCCTTTCCCCACTCCCTTCCCCCTCCCCTTTCAGCACGCCCATGCTATGTCTGACCGTATGACCATTTTATGAGGCCTGTCATCAGGCCCGAAAAATTACTTGAAAATATTGAATATTATTATATCGCTATCGCAATCGCTATCACTGTCGATTCTCATGCACATTATTGGTTTCTTTTGCCATTTCTCTGTCATTTCTTGGTCATTGCAGGATCACATACGCGAGTCCAAGGAGAGCAAACTGGACGAGATGGGTCGCAATTCCAAGGCGCGCTCTCGCGAGAACATATCAAGGTGAGCAAGCACAAAACAAAAATTTGGTCATCATTTCGTCATTTAACCAAGCACGGTAAGGCAGGGAAATGGGAAATGGGAAATTGAATAGACAGTGGGCAAAGTGAGAAAGATATTGCTTTTGACAAAGACATGCCACCGTAAAATATGGACTCGCATTCAAATGAGATCCACTTTCCACACTAAAAGTAAGACGGAATTGATAAGAACAGTGAATACCCAAAATATATTGCTTTTAATTTGTTTTGATTGTTGATTGATTATCATTCCTCCCATTGCAGGCAAAAGCACTCGCAGACCTCGCTGCAAATTCTCGATGATGTATCGAATCGTTACTATCGCGAGGCTGTGCCCATATCGACGCAGTCTAGCAAGGCCGATTTCAAGGAGAAGGAGCACAGCATATTACGCCGAAATCCAGACATGACTCAAGCCAGCCTCTGTGGCGGCATCGATGTCGACGACGGCGAATCCTCGTCCACAACAACGGCAACGCACGACATGATGATGACTAAGGCGTCGATTGCGACTGCACCGGTTAATGCCTGCGATATGGGCTGTCAAACGAGGTAAATATGTACAGAAGATGAAGGGGGTCGGTTCACTGGATTATCCGAGTTGTCATCATCATCAGCATATGTGCTGTACACTAGACGCGCCTCCGCCATCAAACAGATTGCAAAGACAAATGATGAGCAAACAGACAAAAACAACACCAATGTTGCCATGTCAGAGAGGAGTTACAGCATCAGGCTGACCGTGGAATATGGAGGGGTGGCAAGGGGTATGTAGTGTGTACCGTAGTGTAGTTTGTCGTACGGGATAATAGTGGATGGGGAACGGGAAGGGGAAGGAAAACAAGTACAAGACCCGAAAACAGCGTCTGATGGATGCTTATCCAACACAAATCGATGCAAATATTTGTATTTGCATGCGTCTTCATTTTGTCAGAACCAACGGCACACAGCTGAGTCAGACTCCATATATGCCACATGCCATATGCCATATGCCATATGCAATAAGGATAAGGATAAAGCAAATGGAGGTCACTGATATGACATCATAACGCACAACTCCGTAAGAGTTGCTGTGCACAGAGACATTAACGCAGTTGCCGGGGAAGGAAAGCAAACTGTTCAGATTTGAATTGAAATTAGCTACTCATTAACGCATATGTTGGAAAGTCCTAAATTAGTTTTACGATTAACATGCTAACATGCTATATATTAGCAGATTCCCATCCAAACCAACGATACGCAGAAATTGTCGCACAAAAAAGTAAGTGCAAAAGTATTTAACAGGTAGAAGGACTCATCTCCGACCACATAAATTGTATATATTTTTTGATCAGCATCAATTGAGTCGATCTAGTAGTCGGTTTGTATGTGTGTTGGTCCGTATAGACAAACAGATCTGAAGACTGTAACAGCTAGAAGCCTTCAATTTGTAACGTGTCTAAGTAAATCCACTTTATTTAATTTTATTGATACCCCCTCCGTCTCGATACATATCGATTTCCGACAGCAACATTTATATATACAATACACCCTGACATACTATTGAGCAAGTGTAAAATTGCATCATGCCTTTAGAGAAAACTTTGGAAATATAACTTGAAGCAGTGTTTTTATCGCTCACAGATTAAAGATGCTTGAATTGAGGTGTTTCATTGGATCACCACATACTCGTATTATCTGAATTAAAACGTTTTTGGGCATTGCTTAAGATCACAGGCGCGGGGAAAGCAGCTATGCACCTGACAGGCACACGCAAGTTGATGGTCAACACTGGCAGTAACAGTAACAGTAACAGGCAGAGGCACAGTGCAACTGTGATTATAGAAGCAACAGTCACGGAAATAGGCACAGTTACGCTCACTGTTACACAAGGTAGATTAACAGTAATAGTCGCATTAGTAGTAACATTCACAGAAACAGTGATAGAAGCAGTAACACTAACAGTCAGAGTAACAGTCACAGCAGGAGTACAATTTACAGTAGCTATAACAGTCGCAATATTAGTCACACAAAAACAGTAACAGTAACGGTCATAGCAACACTAACAATAACAGTAACAGTAACAGTCACAGTCATGGTAACAGTCACAGTCACATTCGCAGTAGCAGTAACAGTAACAGTAACAGTAACAGTAACAGTGACAGTAACAGTAGCAGTAACAGTAACAGTAACAGTAACAGTAACAGTCATAGCAACAGTCATAGCACCGCAGGCAATAGTCAGAGTCACAGATCAAGCAGATTTACTTAACTCGCATAGAGTACACGCTGTTATTTAGTCATTAGAAATTGACTGATTGAGTTGGGGCTGGAAACAGGAAACAGGAAACAAACAAATATTGAAATAAATGCATATCTCTCATCGCTTAACGTTCGTCTTCCGTCTGCTTCACAGGGAATCTCTGTTTGCGAACAGTCCCAGTGCTGTTGCCACGCTAATGAGACAAAAGTCCAGCTCGTCGTCGCTGGGTGCTGGGAGTGCGGCTGGGGGCACATTGCCGCCGCCACCACCGCGCTTCTTCTCCACATTTGGCTATGAGCAGGGGACGTCGCCGGGTATGGTCGCTGGATCGCCATCGCTGCCAGCGGCGACACCGCCGCCGCCACAAGTCCAAATGCTGGGCACAGTGGGGCGGCGCAGCCAGTTGCACATGCAACATGCGCCGTCACAGTCACAGCACGAATCGCTTGAGTTAGAGGAGCGACACAGCGGCGTTGGCGGCAACCAGCGGTCGCACTATGGCCTAATTGTTGCCTCAGCCGTCAAGCCACAGGAGATTTGCCATCATCATCATCAGCACCAGCAGCAACAGCAGCAACAGCAGCAGCAGTTGCAACAGCGTACGCATCACGCACATCCAGCGCATCAGCATCAGCAGCAACAGCAGCTGCAACAGCAACTGCATCAGCAGCAATTGCAGCAACACCAACAGCAGCAGCCAGCAACGCGACACATGAAGGGGCATGGACAAACGGTGCTGCCGAGCAAATCCAGCGGAGTCGCTGGTAAACAGCAAAAAAACGAAGAGTCCAAAGTGTTCATCGACATACGGAATTCAGCGCCAGACGTGATTATCATGACGTCCCATTGACATTTAAGGATTGCACGCCAATCAACAAAAACACCAACAACAGCAGCAACAATGAGCAACAACACCAACAACACCAACAACAACAACAGCGACAAAGACAACAGAACAATGGCTGACATATTAACCACAGCCACAGCGGCGCCGTTGACACGGCACGGACATGCCCCTGGATATGGACAGGGGGGACGTAGACAGAGGTATGGACACGGATACGGACACGGACACGGACAGTGAAACGAACATGAATGCGGCGGACATGAACACGGCGTGGCGCAATCAGCCATACAAATGCCAAACGCCACTTTTCCGGCCAGAGCACATTGTCGCATCCAGATGCATTTTTGGCTTTAGGGCCAGGTAATGTACATTTTTCGCATTATATTTTCGGTTATTCTTCTTCTTCTTCTGTTGTTCCCCTTTTATTTTTTAAAATAGAAAATTTGAATTGAGCTTTGTTAGAGCTTTTGTCAAGTTATCGATGTATTTAAGAAAACCAGGTTGTTATTCTGTTTGGCAAGGGTGTGTAATCTTCGGTGTGTCCCCGACAGCTGCTGGTTGCCACAAATGCCGTTGTCTGCCGTTGCAGCTGGGCGTTCAGCCTCTTTGCTGTTGGCAGGCAGCAAGCTCATATTGCGAGTAAGAATCGCACAGATACAGATACAGATACGGCACACACACTGCTGCATTTTCTGTGTGTGTGTGAGTGTGTGTAGTCAGCAGAGTTCTGGTCAATGTCCAGCTTTACGTGCAGACACTAAGCAGACACGGCTGACAACAACAACAACAACAACAGGGAAGGAAGTGCAACAGCGTCTGGATAAACACAAGAATGTTGACCACCAACTGGACATTGTCCGCTGCATTCCCTAAAACCCGAACACAACGCCCCCCGGCCATGCCCTCCCCCTTCTGTTTCTGTTATTCGAGGCGACTTTCACGCAGCCAAAGCAAAACTTCTTGATTTACATGCATGACGAACGTGACCCGCACAGATTCCTTGCCCCGTGTCCCGTGGACTGGGTCAGAGAGAGTTCATCCGTCACGTCTACGTGCAAACTGCATCTCTCTCTCTCTCTCTGTCTCTGTCTGGCTGTGTTAGGCGACCGACCAGCAAAAGCGATTGAAGCAATTTGCGTGAAAATAGTTTCTAAGTGATTTTCTGTGCATTCGGCACGCTCCCATGCGCTTCGTCCCTTCAGCCACTCACCCCACCCACCCCATCCAACCCACCCAAACCGCCCTAAAGCTTTTTTAATCATTTAATTAAATTGCTCATCACTCAAACACACACACACACACACACATATTCATACTTCCAGCATATTTGACGCAATCATCATTCAAGTGCAGGTTATTTAAAAATAAAAAAATAATAAGTTAGAATTTTCTGCGGTGCTTTTGACGCATTTTCAGGCTTGGGAAAAATGTCAACTTACTATTAGCAGAGTCACCATATTGCGTTGGCGGCAGCTGTTTTTATTTCCCTCGGCGTCTCTCGAGAAGCCAACCAATTTTGTGGTCTGTTCCAAAAATCGCATTCGCCAAATAATTTGCCACAGTGTTTCATGTTAACAATGTAAAAAATGCTTAATCATTTTCCATAAATATTCATGTGAAGAAAATCTTGTATTAAAACACATTTATGAGTTATTCGCTAGGAACAGCATTGCATGAAACACAAACAAAAATTGTCGAATAATTAAGAAAAGAAAATACTTCGAGTATTCACTAAGTCTTAAAACAATATTAGATTATCAGAGTTTTAAGGTGGAAAAGTGTATTTTTGAATTGAATTTAAAAGCAATCTGTTGCTTTACTCACATTTAATTTTTATAGCTACTTCAATTATTCAGAACTCTCTCGAAAATGCGAATAATTTTGATATTGGACATACCCAAAAAACTGTCGCCGTTGGTGATCTGTGGGCGGAGGGAGGTAGTGTGGTAGGCTTGCAGGTGAGGGGGCAACGTTAACCCGGTACCAAGGCAAAAATGCCAGGCAATTTGATTGATTGAATTGAAAAAAATGGACAATGTTAAGCAGGGCAAAATAATAGCAACAAAGGAAAACAGATAACCGAATGAAGGGAGAACTTTGGATTGGCCAACTGGGGAGTGGGCTAGTCGGCTGGTGGGGAGTTGGATCCATTGTCAAAAAGGCACTCATTACTCATTACTCTTCATGTGATGCGCTGGTCATGCAGCCTTGCAATTTGGAGAACAAATCATTAGCAAGATTAAAGGGTGATTACGCAGCCAAGCCAAGTGAATGTCGAAAACGAGAGATACAATTTGTAGTTGTTGTTCTTTTTGCTGTCATTGTTGTTGCTTTAAAAGCGACCCGACTCAAAGGACTGTTGATTGAATCCTTGGACCATTATGACACATTATGAATGCAGGCAGGAAATGAGTTTGTATTCGGTGATGAGCGGACAATCAGAAACCGCAAAAATCATTCAAAGAGATGAAGATGTTTAAACGATTTTAGCAAAACAATCACTCAACCTGTTAGCTGTAATTTAATTCTCTTTTTTCATTTTTGGTTGCTTTCATTTTGCTGTTGAAAACAAAATGTATAATCCTTTTACATGCGGGTTCATTATTTCTGTAATATATTTTTGTAAAGTAAAAATGCCGAATGCCGGCCAAAAAAATAACATTATTATCAGTTCAGAGCTTAAATAAAGTTAGATGCAGATAGTGATATGGATTAATTGCGGAGAGGAAAACGAACCTAAGCAGCGAGAAGGCTCTGAATCAGTTGAAGGACCTTTCCAGATCTAGGCCCCATCGGGAATCTTTGGGCTGGCGTTAAAAGAGTAGTGTCTGATTATTAACGAAGAACTTCACCCAATAGCTGAGTAGTCAATAAAGTGGATTTCCACAAAAAAGAAAAAAAAGGAGAAAAGATTTGGAAGATGAAGCAACTCAATATATGTTTATCTTTGTTCAGTATATATTCATTCAGTCAACATATTTTAGTAGGAAGCTTTTCGTTTTACAATCAATTTGTGAGTTCTTCTCCTTCTTTCATTTGCATACCTGAAATTCCATTTTCAACTGGATTGGTTAATTGGAGGTAAACAGAAATATTCAACATATTCTGGTGCTGGGAGCAACAGTTTGAGCATATGTGTGTATGTATTTGGTGTACGAACTATAATCTGGGTAAATTACAATATTTGAGTTTTAATCTCTTTTTTATTTTTTTTTTATTTGGCAACACAAGTGTTAGTTTTTGTACATGAACTGAACGGATTGGACAGACAGATATGCTGAAATGCAATAAGTTGTTTATCTCATAATTATTATTATGAAGGATCAGAACTGTGTGTTGTTGTATCTTTTGCTGCTTTGGATTTTTGCAAATAACACCCATGGCTAAGGGAATTTCAAGAGAAGTTCAACTTAAACTGAAATTCAAGCTCAGCTACGGCTATTGGGTTGATCCACGTAGGTTTTATATTTATTTATTTTTCGATTATAGTGAAATTGTGTAAATATTCATAAGGAAAACTAACCAAGCGGGAAGACAGCTCCATGGTCGAGCTGTACACTTGTCGAAGGATTTAGCGATTTTACTACAATAATTGATTATTACAAGTATTGTACTCGTAATTGTTTACTAGATAAGCCTAAGGATAATACTATACACAGTTTTTGTAATGCAAATTTTTTGTAAGCGCGCAACGCATACTTCAAGTATAAAAAACAAAAATAATAACATAAGTAAAAAAAAGTAAATACAACCAAAAACAAACAAAAATTCAAAGAACTACAACAATTTTATTAGATGTTATATACTTTAATAAATAAATATATATAATAATAATAATAGTTTTTTTTTTCAAATAGCATTAAACGCATAAAACTAACGACTGCAAGCATTGTATGTAAACTATAAATTGTCCCGATACAATTACGAAAGAAAGGAGCGTAAGAAATAAATGAATGGAAGACAAACTATAAATGCGTAAAATTAATAATTAAGTTTTAGTATTTAAAAACAATGTGTGTGTGTGGCCAAATGTGTAAAATCAAAATAGTCCAATGTGACCAAATAAACTTCATTGTGCAATGTGATGATCAACACTGCGTTTTGATTGTATTTCTTGCATTTCTTGCAGCCCTGCAATAAATATGCGGAGCTAAACAGTTTTTAAAAACAAAGCTGCAATTGAGCGAAATATAACGGTTTGGCTTATTACAAACACGAAGGACACGAGATGATATAGCAACAGCGTCACAAATACGTCTGACGAAGAGAGACAACAGGAAGCCTGCAATTTAAGCGAGAGCCAGCACAAACCCAACGGAGTAAAACTGATATTTTACTTTTCTGTTCTACTCTAGCAAATATAGGAGATATAGAAATCAGAAATCACCTTAACACAAGCGACACAGACACACACACATTGCTTCTCGCTCTCGGCGAACACACACCCGCAACTTTCCAGAGCGAGAGAGACTAAAAAGCAACGAGCGACATTCAAAAGGCACCGTTTGAGAGAGCGAGAGTCGCAAGAGGAACAAGCCATTTGATCAGAGCCGTCCACAAAAAGAGTGGCCAAAAAAAAACAAAAAACACAAAATTTTGAATTTTGATTTTAACTGTAAATGTTGCGACAGTCGTCCTTTAATGACTATTCTTAATTTGAGTCTGGTTTTGCACTCACTTCAATTATTGTTTTGAGCGAGATGATATATAATTAATTTCAGTGTAATTGAGCTCTAATTGAAAAACCATGAAACTTTTACCGTCCATTTTTTAGTCGATATATTACCAGGCGAACAGAATCGGAAAGCGAAAATAGTCTAAGGTTCTGAGTGAAAATTATTGGCACTCAACTCAACTCAACTCAGAAACTGAGTTAAACTTAGCCAAACCGGCGATTCTGTTCGCCTGATACTTGTGAGGTGAAAACAGATTTGGCACTTTTAGCAGAAAACAATTATGGATTGTAGACTACAAATACCCTATGTAGGGTATTCTTGCCCAAGAGCTTTTGCCAAAATATTGGTTTGTGTCTGCACTAAGTTCCAAACGGAATAAGCTTAACCGGTTAGGGCTTCGTTAAAGAGTTGCTACTTGAGAGAATAGTTTCGATATAAGGAATTTCGTTAAAAAGTTAAATAATGTTTACATAACGCTGGCGATGCTGCCATATATTTTGTGTTTGTAACGCGCAGCAACAAGTGATAATGCAGAACTTACAGACCAATCTGGCAATACGTGCTTACACACGCTGGCAAGGTCACAAATTGATCGTCAAAAGAGAGTTTCATCAAGTTTCTCGATTATCGATACATATAAATTTGCGATAGCAATAAATTCTACAATTTCAAAGGCAGATTAATTAATGCATATTATGCATATTATTTATCAACTGCCCAAATTTCATTAAGACCGGATAAGAAACACCCAAGTTATAGTCGAAAATATATTCTCATATTGATATCATTTCTACCGGCAGCCGCAAGCATTTCTGCATGCATAATGCATATGCCAGCACATGTGTAAGAAAGAGATGGCATGGTAATCGACGCGAGCACCGTTTCCCCGTTACGATTGCGTACGTATATATGTATGTATGTACTTGCAGACCTGCTCACATTTTGGTGCAAAACTTTCAAAGGGAAATTTTCCAATACAACTAGAATATATTTAAAAACTGGGTTCAGGGTATATCGTAGTCGAGCTCACTCGACTACAGCATTCTTAACTGTTTGATTTTCATCCAGCTTTTCGTGGTGGCAATACATATAACATAAGCTCTAATACAAGTAGAAAAATGTGAACATGTACATACAAATATACGGATGTGTACCTGAATATTTATGCATAATATAACAAAATTAACACATGTATACATTTAATACAGATCGGACTTAAATATAGCTTTGAACTACAAATTGGTAGTCCGCCGTCTCTGGCAAGTAAATGGCTATCAGCTTGCCATTCAAATTTATTAGCCGCGATGTTGCCAGATATGTACGTTTGGGTGTTTACACACGAGCACCAACCATACAACACTTAAAAAAACGAATTTTGATTTTGCGTTTGTGTTCGTTGCAACAAGAACGTTACGTTTTCTTGCTATACACTGGCAAAAAGTGTTCGTTTCGCACAAATTATTTCCCTCTTATTTGTTGTTCGTAAAAACTTTATTTTTTTCATAATCAGTGAAATAATTTACTTTACGTAAAAAAAATTAAAATAGAACAGGCTATTGAATTGTCTTTGTGTATCATCCAAATTTTTCCTTCACTATACGCACTGCGCATAGCCAGCCATATTTTTAATAATAAAAA
This sequence comes from Drosophila hawaiiensis, assembly GCA_037043685.1. Lineage (NCBI taxonomy): Eukaryota > Metazoa > Arthropoda > Insecta > Diptera > Drosophilidae > Drosophila > Drosophila hawaiiensis. The sequence continues at coordinate 161,896 of JBAMBA010000163.1, forward strand.
AAAATGCTTCCAAAAATTCACTAATCAGTTTTGTACATGCACCTTTCATCAGTTGCGCAGCGCAGTCTCACTTTGTTGACGGCTGAACTGCAACTGATTAATATTGCCTATCCGCTATTGCGACGACGCAACAAATTAATAGCCGAACGTTCATTGTAAAGTTGATCGTTTTCGTTTGACGCTTCAAGGCATCAGCGACACGCGGGGTACAAGCGAAAGTCTAAAAATAGAACAACACTTCACGTCACACATACACACTCGTCAAAATGCTTAAGTAATAGTATCTACTCATAAGAGGGTATTTAGCTTTCGAGACGCAGAATGTGTTCATTTTTTTCCGATATGATCACAGAAATGTTTCTTGTTACGTTGAGAAGCAATCAGAGCCAGCCAAAATACCATTTGAACAGGAAAGTCATTTTTATTTACAAATGTGTGAAAACCTTGTGTTATTATCTATATATGTCAACTTATAATCAACTTTTATAACTTAGCCCAGATTGCAAAATATGTTATTGACTAAAGCAGGGTATGTTGCTCGTTCACAACACTGCATCCTAAAAATGTCAAATATTGTTTTATTTTACAAACAAAGAGTCCTGCACCTGTTTCACAAATTCATAAAAATTGAGGCGGAAATTCAAAGTCAATTGTCACTATCAAATAAACAAAGATCCACACACACAAACGCCAGCGCTGGGCAAAATTCAGAAAACGAAATTGAGTTTTTGATCACCACTAGCAAAATGAGAAAACAAACTCATATATCCCCACAGCATGTTAAATGCTTGCACACACATATACGCACACACACACACAATCGTGAGCAACGTGACTCCTCCAACCATCACAGTTGGCAGCCACTCAGCAACTAAACACGAACGAAGTTTGCGAAACACGAAATACCCGAAGCAACAGCGCCCACACACGAGCCGAGCGCGCCCATTCTGCTCAACAGCCGCACGGCCCTGAGATCTCTGGCAATAGAATTTGCTCCGCCGTCTCGTTATTTGAACCGTGGTATCTACTTACGTGTATATGTTGTACCACTAAGCAGACAATGTAATGTATTGTCTGATTAGTGGTTGTACGTATCTGGCAGCACAATTGGCGAATCTTCGCCGAAAGAAAAGTTTAAAGCCCACAATGCTCCTCAGAACCAACATCATCTCTCTGGGCAATCCCATTTGGGAACCCATGGACCTCTTCTCTTAATGTGTCTTTCTTTTTTTTGCATTTAAATGCCTTAAGAACAATTTGGCGACTCATTTTAAGTAAACGGATTATGTCAACAAAACGCCATTTGTCGCTCCGGGCTAAAAAAAAAAAAAAAAAAAAAAAAAAAAAAAAAAACATTTATAGCAGCATCGACAGCGTGTGTAAAACAGGCTTTGCAATTTCACTTTCGCAAAAATGTAAAAACAGTTCTGATGATGCCTGAGTGATACCTGACCCAGGCAGGAGTGAGCGAGGCCGGGAAGGTTGCTTACCTTGTAGCTTTGGTGAATTTATCATTAAATTTGTTAGTAATGTATTGGTTTTAATCTTCGAGCCAACAGCCCCCAGTGGGCGTGTCATCCCAATCTTCAACAAAGGTGCACAAAATCGTCTGCCTTTAGTGTTAAAGCAAACAGAAAATAATAATATTTGTACAATAAAAGCTGGCGTCCCCCATTTACTTAATTTCAGTCGCTGCTAACTGCCTGCAACTGTCTGTCGCCAGAATACGCAGTGTGATTCTATTAACAAGCATTCCTAAATATTTAATGGGCCAAGCAACAATTGAACACACGTATCTATAAATAGTGTACTTTTCCACTAAGTTAGTCTGTTAGTCATTGTATGTTGACAACTTTTGCATTTTAACCCCCGTTAGCTGAGTTCAACGAACTCTGAATTGTTTTCAAAATACGATAATCGGTTGTTTAATATAATTACCGGTACCTGTTTAATATATATACCGTTCCGCGCGTTTTCTAACATCGCAGTTAACAGCTTTGATTGCAGTCAAGGCCGAAACTGTCGAACAGTCGGTGTGACATCATCATCATCATGATTGCCGTGATTTTCAACTTGATGATCGGGCATTGTTTTATTTAATACCAATCGTGTCCCTTATCGGTTACTGCTCCAACTCTGAAAAAAAAACAACAACAAAAACACTAATTCGAGTGCTCTTCAGACCAGTGCCCGGCGGGATATACCCAGTGCCCATCCCATGAGTGATAGTTGTGAGTGTTGTCCAATCGGTATTAAAACTAGTAGATCCTAACTTTGGTATTAGGTCAAAGATAGAAAGAACACTCGTTGGGTATACTTTTTGGGGGGAAAAATATATATTTAAGGTGTTATTAGCATTTTCAAGATATATAAGATATATATATATACTCGTATATATCTATGACTTCTTCTGACTGTTACAAGCATTAGCGCAACTCCGACATACCCGCTTTAGCGTTACCGTTTTGAATTGGTGCAGGGTATAAAAACATCAATTGATGTGGAGGTATGACAAATCGTCACGTGTAAACAGATGTGGGTAGCTTTGGTATTGCATAAGTATTGTGTAATTAAATATTCAAATAAAGAGAAAACCTATTTATAATTCCAGTTGTTCCGGCAAAGCACATGCCTTATTATAATGAATGATGCGAAATGAAAAAGAAATACAAAAAAAAGCAATCAGAGAAATCAGATGAATAGGTAGATTTTGGCTATATAAGTGCTGCACCATGATATTGGACAATATTTGTGTGTTAGCCGTTCTATCTATCGGTCAATGCACCAACTTTTTATGACGAAATTAACAACAATTTTGACTTGTTGTTGAAGAGAAGTGCTTCCCGGCGCCTGAGATAAAGTTGAGAACGTCTGAATGCGGTTATCGGACGGACGATTAGAAATTCCAGTTAACAGCTGTACGGCCGTATAAATATGAACCGCAACTCTTCTAACGCTACAATTGGACATGGCAGTACGAAAAATACGGTTGCGACAAGGACCCACATTGGGTCTCGGCTTGGGTCTGGGTTTGGGTCTGTTGCTTCTCCTCTCTGCTGGCCAGGCTAATGCCTACAGCAGGGAGGAGCTGTTCACTTGGCTACAGCACAGCAACTTTGGCTACCAAGTGCTACAGCTGGCACAGAACTCCAGTTCCAGCTCCACCTCGACAATCAAAACTACCCCCTCAACTGCCATCTCTAGCTCCAGTTCAACGAAAGTGGATTCGAATGAGGACCTTCAATGTGCCACTGAAGTGGGTCTGCTGCTCCATGCGGCGGATCTTCGAGCACTGCCCGCGCTGCGAGGTAAGCACTTGACCCCAAAACACAACTGTTATTCAATTGGCCAATTTATAATGCTGCTTCCTCTAAACAGTTTTGGATGCCTGGGGCAAGTTTCCACATGGCCTGCTCTATGGCCACTTCAGCGACATGGGCAACTACGAGTCCTGTTTAAAGCCTGGCGATGTAGCCACTATAGTCCCGACCCAGACCAAGTACTGTCTGGCCAACATCCAATTCGAGAATATTTCCCCGGACTCCATGGGCACAATTAACGTCAAAATTGGCGCCTGTATTCCGGCCAAATGCAGTGCCGCACAGTTAAATAGCTGGATAAATGACTACCTGCAGCTACTCTTCGAGAATTCAATGGATCCAGAACCAGTGCTCGTCCAGGAGACCAATTGCGCCCTGGCTGACAGAGAGCCCATGTCAGCGCTCGACTGGTTTGCTGCGTAAGTCGTGCAATACTATAGAGTATATAGAGGTGTATCATTGTGCATGAATCTAATCTGATATACTATCTTTCTGCTCCACAGCGGTCTGCTCATCTTTCTGGCAGTTCTCGTGCTTCTCGCCACCCTGCTTGACTACTTCAAAGGTAAGCTGTTGCCACTTGCAACTGTTTCGTAACCTCAAAGCAGATAAGATGCACTTGATAAGGCAGCAAATAATCAAATTTCCCCCTTTCATATATATATATAAATATCTACAATACGTATACACATTATCTGTGTTTAGATCAGTATTCGACTTCGGCAATCTTACTTATATTGCCAGACTGAATGCACACAAAATATAGGAGAGTCTATAATATCAGTGTACCCAGGGTATCAATTGGTCAAGAGCTCTGAGCTGACTCCATGTACATGCTTACGTAATATCGGATCCAATAATTTCGTCGGGCTACGCTGATAATTCGTATAGTCTTTTTTTTTTAAGTTTATATTATTTTCTTAAGCTGTCTATAATATAATCATGATTAATATTTTAACAGGTCCCCAAAAGTTGTTGGGCTCATTCTCGCTGTGTCAAAACGTGCGCCAACTGCTGCAAACAACGTCGAATGCAACCCAATTACCGCATGTGATACCCTGCCTTCATGGCATACGATGTCTGACCATTATCTGGATTATCTATGGTCACGATTATATGTTCATGCTGCTGGGGCCCACCGTGAACTCTTTCGAGGTGGTCGCCTGGGCCCAATCACCCTACTCCATGGTGCTTCAGAGTGGCTCCATATCCGTTGATACATTCTTTCTGCTCAGTGGAACGCTGCTCGTCATGGCCACCTTACGCGAGCTGGAACGGTATGTGTTATCATCTAGTTGCTTTCCTTCATTCGCCTCTCATCAAACGTTGTGATCGGTTCTTGTGCAGTGAATCGGGTCGCCTCAATGTGCCACTTATGTATCTGCATCGCATTATGCGCTTGACACCCGTCTTGGCTATTGCCGTGCTCCTCTTCATGACACTCTTCAACCGCCTGGACAGCGGCCCCCTTTGGCAGCAGTTCACCGGCGCCTCGCAGCTATGCAGTGATACCTGGTGGGCCACGCTCCTCTATGTCCAGAATTATGCTGCAGCGGGCCGCATGGTGAGTAAAGGCCAATTTGACAAATTCATTGATCTTCATTTTGGGTTTCTTAACTCTTAACAGTGCCTGGGTCACTCGTGGTACTTGGCTGTGGACATGCAACTGTTTCTCCTGTCGCCGCTGCTCCTGTGGCCACTCTGGCGCTGGCGTCGACGTGCCGCTGCTGGCATCGTCGTGCTAATGATGTTGCTCTTTGGTTGCCTCTTCAGCATCATCATGCTCAATAAGCTGGTCGTCTTCAGTCGCGATGGGTAAGTGATGAATTTCATTTTTGAATTGATCGTGATCTGCATCTGATATCTGTAATAATTAACTATCGGTGACTCCAGCTCTCAGCAACAGTCAACTTAGAGTATCCCCATGTAGGAAGCAATTTCAACTTAAATTCAATTTCAAAAAAGAGAGAATGAAAATTGTTAGCTCTGCCGCGCGAGCTCTACTAGGAGGTGTACTAAGTCCAAGTCTTTATCCGCCATATCCAATTAGTAGAATATATGTATCATAAAGATTCCACTTTTATTTCTATCGGTATTCGATTAGATTGCGATTATTGATAGCATCAAATAAGCCTAATCTGCGCATGTCAAGCAAAAACTTTAATTCCAAATTCAAAGTCTGTAGTCGTAGTTGTAGTCGTAGTTGTAGTAATATATGTAAGTATAAGGCCATCTAACATAAACTCTGTGCTTGTTGCAGTAACCTTGGCGGTGACAGCCCCGAGATGCGAATGATCTATTATACGACACACGCCCGTGCCACGCCCTGGCTAATTGGACTGCTCTTTGGATATTTTCTGCATAACGAGCGGGGCCGTCGGCGTCGTCTGTCTTGGTGGTTAACAGCGCCGTTATGGCTGCTGATGGTGCTGCTGCTGGCCACTGCCATTTGGAGCGTCCATCCGTACACGCAAGCGGATGTTCCGGATATAACGCCGTTGGCAGGCGCCTTCTATATGTGCTGCATCCGCATCGCGTGGCCGTTGGCACTGTGCTGGCTTATTTGGGCCTGCCACAGTGGGCAGGCGGGCGTTATCAATGAGTTTCTTAGTTGGACCTTCTGGCAGCCCATCTCTAAGATCTCCTATTGCCTCTACATTTGGCATCTACTTGTCGAGACGCTCAATGTGGGTCGCATCAAGACCAGTCAACACTTCTCCAACTATGATGTGGTAAGTCTTCTCTTTCTCTCTCTCTCTCTCTCTCTCATGCCCACTTGCATACTCCTTTGCAGATCCTACATTTCTGGTCGGACTTTGGCATCACTCTGGGTGTCTCACTGATCATGTATCTGTGCGTGGAGACGCCAATTGTGCGCCTGGAGATGCAGCTGTTGGGCTCGCGTAAGCGCCCAAAGAAAGCGTCTCTTGAGGGAGCCGTGAATCCAACAGTGACGCCCACTGTATCTTTGGCGGTTATTGAGGTGTCTTCGAGTGTGTCTCAGCAGAATCTAGTCGAGGCATAAGTGCAATTATTATATAACTGAATTGTGCACCTAACCTTACCTTGTGTACCTTAAAATTAAAATCTTAATGTTAAGTTTATTAAACTAATGCGATTTTGACTTAATAACAGAGTACCTTCCGTACCGGTTCTGATTCCGATTCCGAATATCGGTTTGATACCTGATCAGAAGTTGATAGCGCATCTACTAATGTATATGCATTTCGGAAATTACAATTTACTTCTTAACCAATTTACCAATGTCGACTAACATCAATGTTAGTACTAATTGTGATGTTTATTATTGAAATGCTTGCTGAACTTACAAAAATGTCGACTTGAAAAGCTCACAGTAAATCTTTGCATCTCTGCCGATTTCCTATTCAAATCAAATCACAAAAACTAAACTAATTAAAAAAACTACAAACTACACAGCTGCAGAGCATTTGACATTCAAAGAAATTTCATTGGATAATAAAGGTAGTCGCATTTGTCTGCCCAGAGTCGGCTTCATTTTAGCCATTCGCACGCAATACTCTAAGATTTTTTTTTCAATTTTCCTGTTGTATGCTGTTGCGTGGATGTTGTGGAACATGAAAAGGAAAGAAAACGGCCTTTGGTTACTTTGCCACATGGTTGCAAGAGTTACCGGATTCCAGACCAGATTCGTTTTTTTTTTAACTTTCTTTTTCACGATCGACTTTCGATTTCCGTTGTGCTTATGTAAGCTCTGGACTTATTAAATAAATGAGCTTGCATTTATTTGGAAAAATACTCTAGAAAATTGGACTGTACCTGCATAATTATACTCTCTTAATTGCATGCTATTTGATCACTTGATCACAGTCATACTGATTTACAAATTATTCTTGAATGCCTTTCAATCAAATGCGATATTCGGATTTGAATTCAAGTCGTTTGCTCTAAGCCAGTATTTCGGCTGTATTCCAACCAACTAACCAACCAACCAACTACCTAAACAACCAATCGCCCCGAATACTAGATCATTTGGCACTGTTCCAAATATATTTATCTATGTACACATGAATGCATATATGCATGTATATACTCGCTTACACAAGTCGCACATAACTGAAAGTAAAGGCTGTTAATTGCTAAGCAAATGCATAAAACATAACCTGTACGACTAAGTAAACTCCTGAAGAGACAATCTAACTGTTTGATGCTCTGCAAAGCATACGAAAAAGAATGAAAATTTAGGGAAGTCTTAGAGAGAATGACCAATTCAACTCTATCATCAACAGACTCTCCCTTTAGACCTCGGATAATAAAATGTTATAAATCGTACCAATAATAATATATGCCTTCAACAATACAGCTGTTATGTTTAACCGACTTGGCTCTTAGATATGCAGATATATGAGAGGTGCCATCGACATCCACTGTCTAACACAAACCTAAGCACAGCGTCGCCAATATTATAGGGTATTTAAATCAAATCAACATGGCAACGAGATAGCTGCAAAGACTTACAACTAATTTTTGAGGCATGCATTTGAGTATTAAGCATCAACGATTTGTGCACACTGGTGCATGGTGCATTTTGAACTGAATACCCGTTATAAGCCGTCGAATACCGTTAACTGGCAATTATGCGACACCACTGTGCTGGGGTCGCACTGTGCACAAATTATTTGAGTGCCGCACAAAAAGTAGTGCAAAAGTAATTGTAGCAACGCAAAGAACCCGTTGATATCTGCTGCCTGGCTAACCAATTGCCTGGCTGGCTGGCTGGCTGGCTGGCTGGCTGAGTGGCCTGTCTGGTTAACTCGTCTAACTCGTTGCATTTGGCCACTTAATCCACTAACGCCCAGGCGCGTTGCAACGACCGAGTCAAGGCAGGCAACTGGCGCACAGGCAGCGGCCAGTTCTGATTGGAACGCCACACAACGCGGTTCACCAAGCGCTCAAAGTAGATTGGATCCGATCAACTCCACGTTACTTAGGTCAACTCGGGACTAGACCATTAGAAATCTGTGTGGCAGGATGCAGCGCATGTATTGCATCATGCTCACGCTCTTGGCGCTGCTGCTCGTTTTGGCGTCAGCCCAGCGTGCAACAGGAGCAGTGGAAGGAGAGCGACCCAAACGTGGCGTAGTCACCATCGACTTTGGCCTACTGCTCCGCAATCTGCTGCAGAAAAGTGGCGACCTGTCCTACCTCAAAGCGAACATAACTCGTAACATTATTGGGGCAAAGACATCGCGTCGCCCAGTCATTATGACACCACCACCACCACCACCACCACCACCACCTCCACCTCCACCACCACCACCACCACCACCTCCACCACCACCTCCACCACCACCACCACCACCACCGCCACGACGCAGACCACGTCCATATTATGGCCACGGCTGGTGGCCACGTCCCTATGACTACTATCCGGAGCAGCCTTTTGATTATGACTATGGCGATGCAGCGCCGCCTGCACCACCAGCAGTAGCAGCACCACCGCCGCCACCACCACCACCGCCACCACCAACACCACCATCACCACAACCGCCGCCAGCTCCACCAGCAGCAGCGCCGCAAGCTCCACCAGCAGCACCGCCGCCAGCTCCACCAGCAGCGCCGCCTGCGCGTCCACCGCCGCATCCCTTGGACCAGTATGACTACGACTATAGCTACGATGCTCCATCAGCACCAGCAAGACGGCCACGTCCGCTGCGGCCAGCACCACCACCAGCAGCAGCAGCACCACCCCCACCGCCGCCGCCGCAGCCGCCGCGTCGTCGTCCACATCCGCAGCAGCTGGGCAATCAGCTGATCTATCAGTACGCACAACCTACTGGTAAAATACGCAAGCTTTTAACTAATTGTCGTACAATTGGATTCTCTCCAACACTTTGCAGATATCTACTCTAAGCCGCGATCCCTTGAAGGCAATGCTCCGGCTGCGGCTGCGGCTCCGGCTGGAGATGAGGATGAGGATGAGGCTGAGGCTGGTGCAGAGGCAGAGGCAGACAATGATAATGAAGCTAGTGATGCTGACGACGACAAACAGTCAAATCCTCACAATTCCTAATCAACTACTCGGGCGAGAGTCAGCCAATTGGGGATTACTACAAGTATGGCACGACCGGGCAAATGGACAAGTTCAATCCATACGATTTTGCTGCTGGTGGTGCTGTCAGTTTGGGATTCAATCAGTTTAACGCATCGCCAGGGCTCCCACTGTCCAGATATTATTTACAGTAAGAGATCCACGAGTATTCATGGTAATTTTTTTTTTTTTGTGCTTGTATTAATTTGTCACTTTCTCGGCTTAGGCACTAAATATATAAAATAGTTTTCCAATCTCCGTCTTTTTTTTATTCATTTGCAAACGAGTTGACTTTGGTTCTACGCGTTCACCCTGGACACCGAGCTCTGTAAGTTAAGCGATCATTTTATTTAGGTCAATCAAATTTTGTATACTCTGATACCGAAAGTTAAAGAGTATATTGTTGTACACAATGTCGCTTCAAAAGACAAAATGCTCAAAGATTAGGGTGCTAACTCCACTAGAGGCCAGAAGAGTAACTGCTGGTTTAACACTGCTAGCAGAGTATTCTGCAGTCGGTTACGCCCGACTGAATGGTGCACTTGTTATTCATACTTACACCCATACACCCATAGTCATTTTAATAAGACGTCAACCAATCATATTGTAACCATACTAAGGCTAGTTGACGATTTGCAATACGATGGGAGTCAATCAAATTGTGAATCACCCATCGTCCTCCAAGTTACTCGAACGGCATCTTTGCTAAGTGAAGGTATTTTAATTATCTTTTTTCCTCTTCCAAAATCCAATTGAAAAGCGTTTCAATCAATCTTTGAATATCCTAACAATTTTATTTTTCATAATATTCTCAAGAAATATCATTTAATAAGTTATTAACACATAAAACAAATTAAGAGTAGTATTTGAATAAAAAATTGTTTCATTATATATTAACATCGTTTTCTTTGGTTTCTTTTTGTTGTGTTATCGATCCATTGAAATATATATATGTATATGAATATATATATCTATATCTATATATGTTCAATATATATATATATATATATAAATATATATACATATATATATATATATATATATGTACATATATATATATATAAGTTATCTTTAAGGTTTGCTTTTATCATATATAATCATGTATAATAGTTTGTGTTTAACTTCAATCGCTTCAACTTCTTCTCGTCTCTTTAATTTTTTTAGTATTGAATTTTTTGATAAATAAATTGAGAATATCTTATAATTTTGATGCTTTAATAGTTAAGTTTGTAAAGTTGCCAAGTATGTGTATATACATCAAAATAATTAAAATTGTATGTATATATATATATATATATATATATATATATATGCAATATGTGTATAAAGGTTTTAAATTGTATATTACAATACAGTAATCATAACTATTTAGATAAATCATATGCAGAAATTCAGTCTTATTAAATAAATAAAACTTAGGTACATCGTTTTTAAGTATTTATGTTTTAAGCTGAACAACTGAGACAATCGATTAACCAATAAATGCCTAACAATCAATCAAACAATCAAATGAATGTGGAATATTGTGATTCGTTTAATGCGTGGTTTAGCGTTGAGTTTTATAACTATTATATATTATTTCAGTTTGTGCTTAGTTCCAAAAATCAATAAAGTCATCAATCAGATGAACCGTATCTTATCTCTCTGTTTGCTTGATATTGTAGTCAAATTTACGCTCATTTTAATTTTGATCAGAGTCCTCGATTCTATAAGGTTTTCACCCAACAAACAAATAATCAATCGTTAAACCATATTTATTTCGTCTCTTTCATTTCGTTTGGTATTTGGTTTTCTGCTAGCTTTTTTTTAGTGATTCTTAACTTTCGCCATCAATCAATCAATCATTCTGATGTGACCTAGCCTATTTCATTTATAACTTGCTAATGTGTTTGCTCTCTCAATCTTTTCCAATCAATCTGATTGATGTGTATTCAGCTATTGCTTACTGCTCGTACTTATGTTGACTGATCTAGTTTGTGTCTGTTTATTCATGCGCTTCTCGTCTCCTTTTAGCAGTTCTCAAATTGTATAGGGGAACAGTGAGTACAGTTAGTTTGAATAGTTTATTAAGTACAGTAAGGTCAAGATGCAACCTGTAAATTTATTGTTATTGATGAGCATATGCAGTAATGTTCCCGTTTTCTTTCTGATTATTATTATTATTATAAATATTTATGCTTTTATTCCCCATTTAAGTGTAGTGTTTTTTGGTTTATTCGCAAGTTTGTTAACGGAAGCATTCGGTTTTCTCGTACATTGACGAAACATGTTTAGTTTTTTTTCGGAACTGTAGAAAATCTATGATAATCTATTCATACTATTTGCTGTAGGTAACAATAATGCTCATTTGGTGGTACCGAATGAACCAAAAGGTGGAAGAACAATCTTAAGTTTGTAGTTTAGTTGGGTTATTGGTTAACTAGTATATCGAAAAACCTTGTACATGTTTGTTATCTGGCTGTAAAACAACTTTCCACTTTGTGTTCTACGATATGTTTTTCGTTTTGCTTCTTTCGCATTTGTTTTCATGCAGGTTTTTCGAGTTTTTAATCGCTGGTTTTGTGTTAATTTCGGTTTTTCATTATGTCTCTTTAAAGTTTCATATATACAGGTTGGATATTTAGTAGATTTGTCCAGTTATACCCATGTCTTGTTGCTGTTGTTGGATAGTCAAATTATGGAAATTAAAAAGTAAGTACAATTTCAAAAACGAATGGTCTCTATAACTGTATTTAACAGTTTGGTCCTGAAAGCTTTACAAACATAAGAGCTATGAATTGGTACAGGACGGGTATACAGGTATGGTAGTATATATATATGGTGAAGAATATGCGTGCATTTGGCACTTAAAGTGAATGAAGGTACTTACTGAACAAAGACAAATTAAACTTTGATATGATATGACACAGAAACAAATATAGGCATGATGTATGTACATATAAATTGATAAACGGCTTTTATCAAGTGATATACCAAGGATTTGATTTAGATTTGGAAATGCACAATAATAACTATCATGATAATAATTTTAATTCGAAATACATGTACTTTAACAACGTTAAGTGTTAATCGAGGCCAAATTTCTTATTGGAATATACATATGTAACGCTTCTTAAACCAAACTTAGGAGTATCATTTTTTTTTCATTTTCTTCTTTGTAAATATTTCTGTTGCATAAGGGCCATAAATATTTTAGTATTTGTCGTTTATTTTGCATGTAAATTTCAAATCTTTGGTATTTGTTAGTATTTTCTTGGAATGATCTTCATTTGTGACGATTTACGTGGCTTATTATTTGATTTATTTGATTTGTTTTGCAACTCAAGAAGTTCTTTTAGTTTTAATTACCGTCAGAGTCTTTTTGTGTGTATTTACAGGTTTTTGCAGTGTTACTTGTAGTTGTATTTGTTATTTTTCGAATTTTAACAAAAAAAAAAGGAAAAAAACAAGTTCAAATAATTGAGTGTTTAGTATTTATTTGTATATAAATCGTATTTACTCATAATATAGTTTAAAAATTTTGGTTTACTCCTTGTAGTATATAAAGTGGAAAAAGGAATGAATTGTATATAAATATTGTTATTATTATTATTTTTTTTATTTTTTTACATAAGTATTTGCTTTTGCTTTGTTTATATGCATTGTATTGTTGGAATTTTTGTTTAGTTTTTATTTTTATTTTTACATAAATGTTGAATTTGAATACTTCGATTTCGATTAGTAAATATGGTAAATTTGTCATTTTTCGTAAAGATTTCCTTTGGTTTTTGCATAGTTTAAGTAAAGTTAAATATTGAATTACAACAAATACCGAATACCGCTTAAAATGAGTTTAGCGCGAGCCTCTAGAGTAGTTAAAACAATAACACTTTGAATATAAGTATTCGTAATACTCGTAACCGTATCATATGTATAATGTATATAGTAACAATAACTGTAATGGCAATGTCAATAATCATAAATATAATATACATAGGATTAAGGATGATATTATTTAGTAGAGAATTGTTGTTGTTGTTGTTGTTGGTGTGTGTGCTAATTACGAATACGAATGCCCCAAAATAGCCCAGATATAACCCAGTTATACGACATATAAAAAGGTTAATCTTCAGATTGAAGGCTTCCCAATTATTTTGGAACTTTCCTATAAGTATATACATACACATAGTCTACCATTTAGGCGTGAGTATTTGTGTGTGTGCGTGTGTGTGTGTGTGTGTGTGTTTTAAGCTACATGTTAATGTATTGTGTGTATATATACTGTACAGTGGACACACGCACATGTGCGTCTTTAAACTAGTTGTTTCTAATTAAATAAAGCTGCTGCCTAATAATGGGCTGGCCTAATTCACGTTTTATTTGTGCTCAACAATCTCAAAAATATGTTTTGTGCTTCCTCTTTCTCAATTTCGACTGGCAACATAACCCCAAAAACCCAAGAGCCCAAAGACAAAATATGGTTGCCAATCGGAGTTGAGTACAATATTTACTCGCTAGTGTGGTTCTTGATCGATTTTTAAATCAATTTCACTGTATCTTGCTCAATATTAGCATATTCAGCTAATAACCAAACATATATATATATACATATATGTATATATATATATATATAGATAGTAGATGCTGCTGATTTGTATGTATATTTAACTGATTTTTACAGTGGAACCTCAATGGCACAAGCAAAACGACAACTATTGAAGCTGCACTGTACGTATATGCATATATATATATACACACATATATATATATAGATATATATATATTTATATATATATATATATATTTATATGGTTGTTTATGTTTGTAAAGGTATGTATATGTATATTTATAATATCGTTAAACTTAATAAGTCTAATCCTATTTACAGGTATTGGTTGCCAGCTCCATACGCATAGTTAGGTTAATTCATATGGTAGGTCGTAAGGTCGTTAGGTCTTTAGGTAGAAGGGTTTCTACAGTGGTCGCTTGATAATTGGAACTACAATAAATATGAGTATTCAAGTGGTATTTTTAAACCTTTCCTGTTCATATTGTTTTTTCTCTTTAGAATAGATTCTTTATTCGATTTGACATATATATTGAATGTATTTCTTTCGTGTAATTGAAAATATGACTTGAAAAAATAAGAATTACTTGCGAATGGGAACCAAACAGAAGCGGTTTGATTGGCAAGCGACCACTGTACGACATACATGTACGATGATGTATGTATGAATAGTAATGTATTGCTTGCTCCTCAGTGGACGTGCTTGGCAACTGCTTGGGCAACTAACGATCACAGAGTGGCGGCGGGGTGGAGCAGCTTGCAGTGGTCCAACGAGGTGCGATGGGAATGGATTATGACTTTTTGGAAATTTCAGAAAGAGTGGGAACCTTTAACACTGATCGGCTTAATCCTCCCACGAGGGGAACTGTCCCTCATCCACGAACATGCTAAACTGCCCGGTATACTGATGCTCCAGAGTGCGTCCGCTTCCCGTCGCGCTGCGCTGAGCATTGCCTCCAGGAGCACCAGTTGCACCAGCTGCACCAGGTGCACCAGATGCGTCAGGAACAGCGGGTGCTGCTCTCGCTGCCGCAGCCGCAGCCGCATCCTTGCCGGACTTGTTAGTATTCCTTGAGCCGCTCTGAGCGCCAGCAGCTGAGCTCTTTCCATAGCTATAGCGTTGCTCTGCAAAGCAAAAGTATATACATATAGTTAAGCATATAGTTCATATTAAGCTACGCGATACTTTTTAGAAAACAAAACAAAAGGCAATTTACTTGTGGACTGTTTAGTCTCCTTGCTGGCCCAAACGGGCTCGTGCGCCTGGTTGTACGATTGCTGATCCCAAACGGCCTTATCATCCACACTTTTGCTCTATACGTGCAACGGTATCAAGACAAGATAAGATTAGCTAACTCAATCGTTAAACATCACAACAAAGTCACTCACATAGTCCTTGTCCACATGCAGCTCGAGCTCATCGGTGGTTTGCTCGAGGCTGCTGTGCGTAATGCCATAGTAGAAGTACATGATGAAGCCGAGGGACATCCAGACGGTGAACCTAATGAGGGTCAGTATGCTTAGCTTAAATATTAAATAAATATTAACAGTTATTGCGATAGCCGGAATAAATGGAAGTCCTGGCGTTAAAAACGCTAGTGCATATCTGTCAAAATAAAAATCGAAAATGCAATTAGAAGACGCACCTTAAAGCATTTAAATCGATATAAAGATAGTTCAGAGGAGAGTATGAAAGTTATCTTCGGTCTTCCGAAGTTGCTGATACCCTTGCAGAAGAGATTCCAAAAGCTGTTCTACCATTCTTAATTTAACTACTTCATTGGTTGCCGATTGAAAAATTTGCGTTGTCTTCGTGAAAAATAATTTATTGAAATGTGGAAGCAACACATTAAAAAGCAACGATATACCCGAATCTTCCACGTCTGTTAATTGATCAACCCATTTACTTTTTTAATGTCAGTTTTTCGATAATGGATAATGGATAATCACCTTTAGATTTATCAGCTAACAAACATCCATGTAGGCTTTTCAATGAAAACATTACGATGTCTTATACTTATGGATCAGAGATTAGAATTGATGCATTAAACAGAGAATAATCCAGTCAATCGTGTGGAGCGACTATTCTAATAAAAGCACCTATTTAGATTTTCTGCTAGGGTATCAAATATAAGAAAGCAAAAAAGTAGATTGGCGTTACCTATTCTGTGGTTGTCTCGATATAATCAATAATATCACAAATATGCCGATAAATAAAATGATGTAAATGAAGATGGCGAAGCCGCCGGACCAACCGATGGCCGCGAATAAATCCAAGAAGAATATGAGACCGAACATGATTCCAACTAGTTTCGTGACATACATGCCTGGTGCGAGTATACATACATACATATACATACATATATGTTCGAATTCGCGTTTCGATATCGATTTCGGTTAGAATTTCGTCGGGAGCAAAACAATGAGAAATGAGAGAAAGCAAAAGAGCAACGAGAATACAATTGAATTTCGTTTCGATTTCGAGTTTTAGTAAATCAGTTGATCAGTTGATCAGTTGTGGTGGGCATCCCAATGGATACCCTGTCACATACCACTCTCGGCAGTCGCCTGTCCGGGATTAATCCAGGGAAAAAAGCCGGGACAGAGGTATGCGTAGTCGTGAATCTTGCGCGTGACAAAGTTCAGCCCCATCGTGTCGAAGGCTGTCGCCTGGCCAGTGGGTCCGGTGGGTGCACCATGAACGCTGCCATAGAACTTGTTCTCGGAGCGATCCGATACAAGAAACTGATCGTCCCTGCCGCCCAAGTAGCCTTCGGGACTGTCATCGATGAACGAATCGTCCGAGTCGGACATGCCGCGCGTCACACGCTTAATGGTCAGCTTATTCGGCTCCAGCACCTCCGAAGGGCGAGCATGGGGATCCGTAGTGGCGGTACCAGGAGCGACGGGTGTGCGCAACTGTGCCGGCAGCAGCTCCACCAGCGATGTGCTATGTGGCTGATAGCGCAGCACCAGCACACACGTGGACACCAGAGTGTAGGCCAGCAGGGTGCCAATCGACATCATCTCGACGAGTATGTCCAGGCGCACAGTCAATGCCACCAGAGCAGCGCCAGACCGCTGCCCAAAGTCGCCAAGCCCGGCACGTTTGTGCGCTGCCACAGATGCGACAGTTGCCTGCAAATGTATGTGATGAATCCTTAATGCATCCCCAATCGCATTTAACAAATCGAAACTCACCTGAATATCAAGCCATCCTGCGCCATCGCATAGATGACACGTGGCATGGGAAACATGGAGCCGAACATTGCCACGGATAGACCAGCTGTGGCTCCAATGGCAACCACAGCGCGACACTTGGCGCATTCACATAGGACCACATCTGCACCAGTGCGGCGCCCACATTGATGTGATCATATGGCACTGCAAGAAACCAGAGACAGTCAAACAAACATGCTCTTCTTTTACAAAATAATTCAGTAAATCAAATACAATGCAAAATCCTTCATTTTGCTAAAACTTTGTCAAAATCGAACTGAATTGAACTGAAAAGCAATGCTCTTTTCATCATCAGCTTTCAAATTTTGGAACATGATTCATTGAGTGTGGAACTGATACTCACCGACTAAAGTAAGGACTAGACTAACGCTGACGTACGCAATAAGGACAACGATGAGGGATCCAACGATGGCCTTGGGTATACTCTTCTGCGGATTATGCGCCTCCTCGCCGGTGGTTGCGATAATATCGAAACCGATAAATGCATAGAAACAGGTGGCAGCACCAGAGAAGACCTGTGTATAATTAATTAATACAAATGTCAGAAATGTATGCGATGAGTGAGAATGCGGTTAACACTCACGCCACTCCAGCCATAGGGTAGAAAGCCCTGATGCTCCGACCACGTCTTTGTATCGACGTAGAAGGCGCCGGCGGCCATCACAAACACCCACGTGGCCAGATTGATGGCATTAAGGGTGTGATTAAAAATAACTGATTTGCTGGCGCCCATCGCCAAAACGCAGGTCATGATGAGCGTTATGCCAAAGGCTATAAAGTCAGGTGGTTTGCCTGCAAGCCAAACAAACAAAAACAAAAAAAAAACGAAAAAAGGATACCGACAAGAGTAAACATTGTGTTAGCTATAAATACTCATCTGCAGTCCCAAACTCACCGAATATGGTGCCAATGGACTCGCTCATCGCGGTCGCAATAGCATTGCCCGTCAGTGAATCAAAGCTTGAGCTTAACGCACAGGCACAGGCACTTGTTCCTGCGGGGGGAGAAGGAAGTCAGTTGGTTTGGCCGCGAATAAAATAAAACTGCGATTCTTGATTTAAGAATTTTTCAAAGACTTTTAACCAGTGTGTCAAACAGAAATCAATATCGGAGTCGTTATCGAAATCGCGTGTTCACCTTATTGATTCAGAATCGGTATCGGTATCATAATATTTGTCCAGAAGAGACCGAAACCAAAACATCGTAGCCGAATATCATAATAGTCGATCCCTTCACTGCGTATATATGTAGGTGTATTTATCTTTTTTCAAGCTCGGCTGTTGATCCTGATCTAGAATATACCGGACTTGCTTTACCCAAACCCATTTCGTATCAATTTTAAATGCGTCTATGGTATAAAAACTAAAATTTTGGATATTTTGGGGACGATGAATATAACTGATGCTTGCAAACCTCAGTCGACCTGTTGAAACCTCAATTTCATTTCGACTTGAGACTATACCCCTAACCTCAAATTAAGATGAACAATCTCGAATATAGAACATGTTTGGCACGAATGATTGAAATTATGACGAAAAAGAACAACAAACGTGATTCCAGATTATTCATTTTAGCAAAGCTGTTTCATTTTAAGGACGTTTTCTTGGATTCCAATTTGTGCCACTCAATTGACTGAATATTTTTAATTTTATATGTGTTTCTTTTTTTAACTTTACTTAAATGGGTGGAAAACTATTGTATGAAACTGTGTTCTTTTGATTTGAAAGTACACTGCTAAAAATTACACCAAGCCTCACGGGACTTTGTTTAGTTCCGTTAGTTGTTTCCAAGATTGTTTGGTTTTTTTCTTTTAAAGGCTAGATTGGATGCAAAAATTCGAATAAAGGTGGTCACTTTTAAGCCTTTGAAAAAGTGAGTAGGGCGTCATATGAAATTTCTTTGAATGGGATAATATAAACATATTTATTTATATTTGATTTAAGGTTATAAGTATCGAAACATCGTCTTCAACAAATTTTATCAGGTAGTGATCGCTTGGTTTGGAAGAAAATGTAATCAAAGCCAGTATTAACAAGGGTACACCACATAGGCTGATTAAATTTTGCAAAAGAACACATGTCCCAGATCCAGGAGTGGCGAAATAATGTATTTCTGATGAAAAAAAAGGTAATTTCCATGGTTTAAACGGTTTAAATTATTACTGGCACAATTTAAAGAAGACTGAGAAAATGTTCCCTACTCGAAGCTGTGACCGTGCTGCACTTATGATCTGTGCTGCATTTGGTCACAAAAACACTTTGACACAACTAGACCCTGATTTGTGACCCTGTTTGATAAACATGTTGAACGAAGTGTTGGTGAACTTTATGGAACACGAACCAGACCCAAATGCCTTATTCCAACAGGATAAGGCCGTGGGTGATTTCTGGTGAAGTATTTTAAGCTTTTAGAGTGAGCAGCAAGATTACCCGACCTGACTCCCATGAACCATCCCAGAACATGTGGGGAAACCGGTGTCGTCGAGTTTAATTGGGCAAGCGACAGTTTGAGACAGTTGAGCAGCTACGAAGGCTGTCGTTAAGGAATGGTCCAAAATCCCACTATCTGAGTTCTACAAAGTTGTTGAATCGATGTCAAATCGAATTTTTTTTAGTTATGGACATTATTAACTTGTTATTTTCATGTCATTTCTGCATATTATATTAATTTTATTAGCACTGTCCTTAATCGATTTTTACACATTAACCTCACTTAAAAACAATTATAAAAAATTGTATGTTAATTTTACTTAAATTTAATTCGTTCCAGCAAACTTTTGTGGAACAAAAATAAAGTTCTAAATTTAGTTTTCAATTTCAAAATTAAAGTGCCTTTAATCGAATTTCGTAGAGTGTAAATTCAAATGTTCCAATGTGTAAAGTAAACTCGTTTCATTTGACAGCTTTTGCTTTGAAATATCTTTTCTAATTTTAGAACGTTATCTAATATTTCGAAACAAGATTTTTTGAAAAATATGAACACTGTGGTGATCTCAGGGTTTGCTTACCTATTAGATATTCCAATATCATGTTCCAACCAATTATAAAAGCTACAAATTCTCCAACTGCCACATATGAATACATATAGGCAGAGCCGGATGTGTGTGGCACACGAACGCCAAATTCCGCATAGCACGCGCCTGCAAATACATAGTCTCAGTATCAGCGGAGATTGTTCTAATGGAGGCTAGCGATTGAGTTACCTGAAAAAATACTCGCAATTGCGGCTATAATAAAACTAATAACCACACCCGGTCCAGCCATCTTTTGTGCCACCAGGCCAGCAACGAGGTACATTCCGGTGCCGCAGCAGGATCCAATTCCCAACGATGTCAAATCCAGCGTATTTAGGCATTTCTGTCAGCGATTGTAAAATTATTTGATAGATTAGATACGCATATATATATATCAAATAAATAGAGTTAAGTGGATCGGAAATGCATCTTTTCTCTGTCACCTACTTTTTTATAAGAAATTAGTATAATGATCCATATAAAATATGCTCAAACTTCACCTTTACTCAGACAAAAAATCGGACTGAACTTTACGAAATCTCGCTAAAATGAAAATCGACTTTAAGATTAGAAATTCTTTCTAATTTTAATGAATCATATTTAAATCACACAAATTCTACAAATTAGAAAAGCTTTTCTTATTTTCTTTAGAATCGAAATTATTTCGAAAAGTAGAAATGCAACCCCTGATTCTTCGAAAGTAAATTGTTAAAATAAAATAGTGCTAAAAGCTACAATTTTTTTTGTTTAATAAATAATTTCTTTACAAAAGAAAGCAATATTTAAAAAAAAAAAGTGAACTTATTTTATTTCTTAATAATAGAAAATATATAAACATAATAAATGATACAAAAGTTATAAATATATAAAAATAATAAATAATAAACAAAAAAATGTTGAAAACTCTAATTCTTCGGAAAAATCGAAAATTTTCTACGATTTAGGGCGATAATGCTAAACAAGGTTAACATTTGTTATCCAGTTAAAAATTGCATAGAAATAAATATTATGAATGAATGCCTTTTATGCAACCGCATCCATTTGGCTTCCTCTTACTTACCGTTAGCTTTGGCTTTGTGGGCTGTGCATTGCCGTCCTGCAGCTGCTTCACATCCTTGGTGCGTATGAGCTTCGGCAGCAGCGTCGTGGAGCTGACGCCCGGCGGCAATGGCACCTTGAACTTGACCTGGCCAAAACCGAATAGAAAATCAGCAGATAGCATGAGAATGGAATGGTAAAGAGAATACAGGAATAGGAAGAGCCAAGTGACAGAGAGCAGCACATTGCTTTAATTAATATCATAGTCGAGTGAGCGCCAATGAACTGGAAGCCAACGATTTCTGTTTTTGAAAGATGAAAGTGGCGTCAATCAAAAAAAAATAATAAATAACGAGAAAAAAACTTGCTAAGCATCGAGTGCGTTGAGTGTCGAGCATAAATTGAAATGCCTGCACCACACAAGCAAACAAACCAACACACACACTTCCCACCAACAAACCATCCACACCCACTCCCACCCCTTTTGGTATCTGTTTGTACAGCAGTGCCTTTGTGCCCTACAATCGATATTTGCAACAAGTTTTCCTGAGGTCTACGCAGCAGCTTACTATATATATATATATATATATATGAATAGTTATACTTTCTGCTTTGATTCTTTTGTATATATAAATTGCTAGCATACACGGACATTGTACATTCACTTTATAATATTATCTTTTCGGAATTTTCCAATTTCTGAGATTATATTATTATTATTGGGCTTGATGCACTGCGACCTGTCACAAGGCACAAGGGAAATTGGTACTGTCTTCAAATTTTAACTAACACTAACTTTTTGCATATCAAAATTCGCATTACAATGGTCGAGTATGTGTTGCATGTGCTGTATTAAATACATAGAGGTTTCCTTGTGCGTCGATGAGGCGAGGGTATGGGTTTGCCTGTGGGAGTGGGAGTGGGATTGGTAATGGGCATAGTTTGACTTTTGCTTATGTTTGTTATATAACCAAAACACAGCTGGTATACTCAACATCCTGACCGTCATGTGCAGCTCAATGAAAATGCTCCAGTTAAATGCAACAAGCACTTGACAATACTCAACCACAAAAACCCAACCTCGCCCCTGTGGCTGTGTTATTAATGGTTGCTGCAAAGCTAAAGGTCACGGAATCAAAGAGCATGGGATGATGGAATAGTGAGATGTGGCTGAATGAGATGCGAGCAGTGACAGCGTCAAAATCAACATCAACATCAACATCAAGAGCAGCCCACAGCCAACCACAACAGTAATAAGTGCGCCCGAGCTGAGCTGAATGGCAAACAACAATTGGAAAGGCCCTTTGTTTGTCTTGGCATGGCTTGAATAATGTCCCCCAATGTTGACGCGATGCTGCTCATCAAATTCCATCAAAAGAAACTCGATTCAAGTCGCCGCCTGCTGACTGTCTCTTTTGTCTGCTCTCAAGGTTAACGGAACAGAACGCTGCAATCAAGCGAGAGTCTACCGACTGTGCCATACTCTGTTTAAATTGAATGGTAGTCAACTCTTAAGCTGGCAAAGATCCACAAATATGACAAGCATGTACCAACCAAAGAAACCCATCGATTGATATTTGTTGAACAATTTTTAAAAATTAAATTTTTTACAGATCAAAGTGAATCAATAATTTGAAGACGATTTTTTCTTAAATATTTGATTTTTTTCTGATCAGTTAAAATATTCCATCAAGTCACACAAATGGGGAAATCCAATTTCTTGAAAATAGTGTATATAAATGTTGGGTGATAATATTCTACTTTCGATTGCGATGCTTGCGCCAACGGGTCCATGGGGCGTATGTGTAACATGCGTATGAGTGATATGACTCGAGTATAACTAAACTTCATATAAATAATATGTGTATGTTTGTATGTATGTGTGTAACTCATTTGGTACTTGTTGAGTAACCGTAGCACTTCCGCTAAAATCTCAGTTTCCTCCAGTTTCCCAAACATTTCTCCACACAGTTTGCCCACTGATAAACATCATTGGAAAATTTTTGTTGCGGCGGTTGTGGGGAACAAACGGTAACTGTGGATTGTTTAAGAAAGTGTAACAAAACGACTCGTTCGCTGCTCGAAGTGGACAGTTCCCATATACTTACATACATCCTATATATACATATATATACATATATATATATGGTATGTAGGTGTATTTATGTATACACATGGGGAGCATACGATATATAAATACTTGTACACGTTATGCTTGTGGGAGACGGTAAAACTGGGTAGCTGAGCAACTGGGCAACTGGGCAACTGAGTCAGAAACAGAGGCAGTCATAAAGATAACACACAGTGGAGCCAAAATGTTGCCTTCCCTTTAACCTAACCCTACAAGACTACCTCCTCCTCCTCCTCTTCCTACCAGTCCCCAGTCTTGCTCTGCAGCCATCGCCACTGCATGCTCCCACAGGGTTTTTCTTATATTTTTTTTTTATTTATTTTATTTTTTTTATTTTTACGCTTCGGCATCGACATTGGCGCTCGCTTCGTTGTCGTCCTCGCTGCGACCCATCCCCTGTATGTGTGTGGGTGGGCAGCGAGCGAGTTCGCAGCCGCCAAATGGATTTGCATAAGTCTACACACACAAGCATACCACCACATACATACATGCATACATGCATACATGCATACATACATACATACATACATACACACATATGTATGTGTATTTGTATGTGTGTATGCGACTATCAAATTGGCCATTTAAAGGCAAGCATTACAACAGTAAATTCGCCGTTACGCTCATACATACATACATACATACATTAATTTATATGTATGTGTGTCTGCTCCAATTTTAGTAGTGACAATAATTCGCTGTGCATTTTTGAGTTTTACCTTTTCCAACACCAGCAGCAAATCCGATGGCTTCATTGTGTATGTATGTGTGTAGGAATATGACACTATTTGAAAAAGTTAACGATTAACTGTTAATAAACTGTGCACAACTCCTATTTCGCTTCTTCTTTCTCTTCTGCTTCGCCTTTTTGTTGCTGGCTACTGCTTGTTGTTTTTGTTGTTGTAGTTGTTGTTGCTGCTGCTGCTGTTGTTGTTACTGTTGTTGCTGTTGTTTATTTTCGCTGTTGCTTTTGCACTTGCTGCTCTACCAATTTGTGCGACTTCCCTTTTGGCCCACAGCTTAGGCCGTTCGCTGCGTATCCGCCTTCCTGTTTATATGTATGTGTGTGCGTGTCCGTGTGAGTGTGTGTCTTTTTGTGCGTGCGTCTGTGTTTGTGTCTATGTGTGTGTGTGTGTGTGTGTGTATGTGTGTGTGTGTGAGTATGTGTGTGCGCGCGTGTTGCTTGTCTGTCTGTCTGTCTGTATGGGTGCGTGCTTGTCAACGGCGGCGCAGACTTGCGCTTGTTTTTGTTGGTGTTGTTGTTGTTACTGTTGCTGTTGCTGTTGTTGTTGTTACTGCTGTTGCTATTATGGCTTTATATTTTACATTGATTTTTGTCTGCAACGTCATTCTATATTCAACAGTTTTTAAACTTATTTTTTGTTGCTGCTGCTGCTGCCGCTGCCGCTGCTGCTGCTGCCGCTGCTGCTGCTGTCGATTTTGCTGTTGCTGTTGAGCATTTATGATTGTTGCTGTTAATGTTCTTGCTGAAGAAAGGCTTCACATCAATGACAGCTGCAATTGCAAATTCAAATTCATTTTCAATTACTATTCAATCACATACACACACACACACACACAGTCACACACAGACACAGAGACACACAGACACAGAGACACACACACAATCGCAAAATTCGCATTCACTTTCGCTTTCCCGCACATTTGGAAAACGAAAGGAAGTGAAGGAACAGTGTGACGCTGACGCTGACGTTGACGCTGCTGCCAAAAACTCGGACTTTGGCACTGACTTTGCCAGCGCCACACTGTCACTTTCTCTATTGCTTGCTGCTGCTCGTGTGTGTGTGTGTGTTTGTATGTGTATGTTTGTGTGTGTGTGTACGTGCTGTGGAGTGTCGTTACGCGCGTTTGATTCACGTGGCCACACACACACACACATACACATACTCTAACTGGCACTCACACTCACACAAACGCACATAGAAGTAATGCAAATGCATTAATTGCACTTAGTCACATACACACACACACACACACACACACACAGCACGCAGACGTTAACACTTCTGCAAAATGTGTTAAACTCCACTGGCTAAGAATAAGCACACGAATAACGACAAAAAAACACACACACACACACAAAAAAAATTCCAGTTGCGCTTACCTTTTGGTGATTTTATTAATTTTCTATGAATATTTTCTCTTCTCTTCTATATATATATATACATATATATATATATATATATATATTATTTTTTTCTTTCTTTTTTTTAACGCGCGTTCACTTTCAACGACGTTCAACTACTGTTTGAGACACGTACGCGGAGTCGCTGCTGCGGTTATTCCGTGAATGAATGATTGCAATTTTTCCGTATGTATCACTTTTTTCCCAAGGAAAATAGATACGCTTTTCACTCCCGTTCGAGTCGTTGCTGTCTTCTGCTGCCGCTGCGGCGACTGCTGCTGCTCCTGGTGGTGGTGCTGCTGTTGCTGCTGCTTCTTCTTCTTCTTCCATCGCTGCTTTTGGCGTTTTACAAAAAGTAGAGTAAGAAAGAAAAAGCTTTCGGTGCTGCCCTTTAAGGTTTTAGCTTTTACAAGCACCTACATTGCAGGTGTGAGCGAGACAGCAAATGCGCGAAGTTTGACAAATGGTTGCCAGACCAGCTGCGGTGAGTGCATATGTATTTCTAGTGGCTATCCTCCAGGATCTGGCAACTCCAGCATTACCGCTTACAGACACCAAAGCTTTTTTCTTCCACACACACACACACACACATACATACATACACCCATGTGCATATGTGTATCTATAACAGGGTTCATTGTTGCGCGAAAGCCACAAGTTTTTTCAATACGAACTCTCTCACTCTCTCTCTCTCTCTCTCTGCCTGTCTCCCTCTCTCTTTCTCTCACTCACGCTCGCTCGCTCGCTCTCTATTTTGCTCGCTCTCGTGCTGTCTCACACACCCACACATCCTGCGTGCGCTCGCTTGGAAAAAAGACCGCCCCAACTGAAGCGACGCTCGAAAGTAGGCAATGCTAAATGCAACTAACAATAGCGCAGACGCACGAGCGACAAACTCTCTTGGGCTCGCTGGCTCGCTCTCCCACCGTGTACTTTCACTTTTTTTGCGACAGCAATTTCAGTTCACCCTCAAGGATATGCAAATACATTGCTGTTGCGTCTCGGTGGCACTGTGTCATAATACCGAGGCTTAAATGTGCGCACACCTGTTATCACATGGCTCACCTCAACATGTTATTCAATCTGGCATCAACTTTGCTATGAATACGATTAAAGCTCTCCAAGCACTTTTGAACAACACATGCCTAACTATGACTATGTCTGTGTCTGTGTGTGTGTGTGTGTGTGTGCGTGTGTGTGTGTAGCATATTTCAGGGTTAGGCATTTGTTGGTGTTGCGACAAGCAAATCAGTTAGGCCTTGCTGCTTACATGGTGCTGAACGAGCTGCAGCTCTTTTGGGTGCACACCTAGAGGCCACTAGATGGCGCTGTTGTTTCAATTACCATTTTGTTTATATGAATTTAATTTTTGAATGTGTTTAACTTGCGTGATTTGGACAATTATGCTTTTTCTTTCTTCCAATTATGATTTTCAATATTCAAGCAATCCTTTATAAAATTAGTTTTCGATTTTAAGTATACTATACACTTGATACCTAAATTCTTAAAAAGAAAATTGTTTCTTATTGAATATTATATATTAAGAAATGCAGACTAAATATGAATATAATAAAATAATATGAATATTATAATAATATATATAAATTGAAATTAGAACCAGCTCTGACCGAACCCCGTAATCGTCAACGGGTTCAATAAACCCTACGGGCCAATGCACAATTGCACTCTCAGCTGAATCGGGGCAAATGTTACACTCGTTCGTTAAATGCAAAGAACACTGATGCCTTGTGCCGCAGAACAAAATCGTTGCTCTTTATTTACACACATAAGTAAATATGTAAGTGGATATGTACGTGTGTCAGCATATGTATACATATACATACACATACACATATTTACATGTGCATGTACAGTGTGTACTATTTTACGAGTCTGGGCGATCCCTACGGTTGTTAGTATGCCGTTTTAAAAATAGCAACTATAAATCTTAGAGAACGTCTGCGGTTGCCAGAGACCAACAACGTTCGATATTCAACGTTCAACGTTCGACGCTCGACGCTCGTTTCTCGTTTCTCGTGAATAATTTTTCGAGAGGCCCCTATCCCCATCAGCATCCACCTTGTAAAGCATTCCCAAAATCCGGCACACACACACACACACACACACATACATATGCACTTATTTCATCTCTGTACATCTGTCTATTTATCTATATATATATATATACATACAGATAAATGTGTGTGCCGACCATTCAAAACTAATGTTACTTAAGAAAAATCCTAAAATCTACGAGGAAAATCCACAGCAGAGACCACAGAGATACAGTCACCATCGTGACGATCGACAGCAGCAGCAGCAGCAGCAGCAGCATCAGCAACAGCAACAGAAGCAACAATAACAACAAAGACGACGATGACAACAGCGACGGCAACAACAACAACAACAACAGCAACTACTACAACAGCGGAGCGTAAGCAATGTTAACGAGTAAAAATCAAGAAAATTTTAGTTCTAAAAATAACTCTTGTACTCATTTCGTTTCAAAAGCAGAAATACAGATGAAAAATAACAAGAAAACGACCAAAATCAACGAACGCTTCAGCGACCAAAGACAATAGCTATAAAACGCAAAGATACCGACGATGCCGACGATTGCCTGCATACGGATCTCTTATAATATCGAGTATATACTGTCCATACATCATTTCTACATATACGCATATAAACATTTATAGCGACTGATTGATTCATTTTACACTTTTGTGGAGGTGGGAATCTAACTACGGAAAATGCATGACGATTTCTGTATTTTTCATTTGGGATTAGCATTTGCTATTTATATCAAATTATTATACTTTATTTCATAGAAGACTATTCCAGTCATACATATATATTTACATTTCTTTAAATTCCTGGAAAGTTTTCGAATTCAATTTTCCAATGCATTCTCAGCACTCAACCTGATTAAGTTCGTCGTTCCTGTGATATTTTCAAAATCAAAGCAAATTTTGTGAGTTGCAAATAAAAAGCGTTAAGCGTTAAGACACAAAATATAAATTTACCCCCCAAAATTATGTTTTCGATGATTTTATTTTGAGATATTAAATGATAACCAATACAAGTCAATTGACTTCTTAATCCTTAGATACTGTAACTTGTGCAACAAAAAGTTGCAATTCTCTTACTAAATAATCATTTAAGCTTTTGTTGCATATAAAAAGTTTATCATCAAAATATAATATTTCAATTTAGAGGACTCGGTATTGTTGTAACACAAATATATATATATTATATAAGTTTGTATATATGTATAAATATATATATGGTAATTGATCTATTTATCTCCCTGATCTCCTGGAAACGCTCTATAAAAATACAGCTTGTATTTACTATCAATGTTAATAATAATCATTTACTCTGCAGAAGGGCGTAAATAATTACTAAGCCAGAGATAACCCAAGACTAAACAGTGCACTATCGTAACTAAGCAGATAGTACTCACAGTACTGAAGTACTGATCTATTCTTCTGTATTTATGTCTACATGGATGTTTGTAAGTACTCGCTTTGTGCATGCGGATGAACGAATTGAAAGCGATTTGATTTTTTGTTGTTTTTTTTTTTGAGTTCTTGGGGGCATTAAAACGAAATAAGAATAACGAAAAGCATTTACAGCGCGGCTCCAACAGCTGTACCAAAAATATCAAAAAGAGAGTGGGCACGAGAGCTCGTAAAGTGAACCACATACGGCTACAGTTTACAGATACAGATACAACTACAGCAACAGCAACAGCAACAGCAACAGCTACAAATACAGATACATTCACTTATTTTGGATTACAAATAGAATACGATCGTTGGCAGTCTTTCGTGTACATACATACTTACATAAATTAAAAATACCGGTGGGGCCCCGAGTACGTAGATACGTATACGTATAAACTGAAATGTATATGTACAGAAAATGTACATTCCGAATCGAAATCAAACGCTTTCGAAATGTTTTCAAACACTTTTCCATGCACCGAAACTAATTAATGAGAATCCATTTCGATTTGGAGGTAATACGTCGTTTGGCAAATCAACCAAATAAGAAGAAGGAATAGAAAAAAAAACACAGCGTTCCAAATCCCTCTCCTCAGTGTTATGGGGTTCATGGGTCATCTCTTGTTTGACTTTCAAATGTAAAATTGTCTACAATGTATTTATTTATTTATTTATTCTTAGCATTCTCTATGCATGTAGTCCATTTGAATATAACCCTTTAAACTGCAGCCAAACTGTATTAAGACGCACTATATGGTCTAAACTTAGAGTAGAAATCGATTTCGATCAACACAATTTTTGAATATTCCAAATTTGTATTTCTTACAATCGTAATCTTCAACAATCTTCAAAACACTTAAATACAGTATTGGCTCAATCATTTAAACTAGTGATTGTGATTTGCAAATATTTTCGGCAAATATTTTTTAAAAATACGAAGCTAATATTAAAAGTCTTTCTCAGAATTGAGTAATCTAAATTCAAGTGAAATTCACTTCAAACATTTCGATTCTAATTTCGGAAAGTTTTCAATTAAAACCGTCCACTGTATTTCAATTTCAGACTTGCAACCGAATCTGATCGATGATTAAGAGAATTTTTAAATATTTCAACTCAAATTTAAATATTTGGAATTTATTCTGATTTGATTTACCAAATAAAGGATGCGTTCTAAAAATTCTTTAAGCTTAGAATATAAATATATATGTTATGAAAAGAATTATATTCATATGAATAGAAGTTTTGCTAGTTATAATCGATTCTAATCGGATCAGTACAGAAAAAAGAATTCTTCAATATCCCAACTTCAACAGTTTTTTTTTTACTGAGCAAACGCTAAAGATCATCAACCGAGTCGCAGCTTCTTTGGGGTGCATACGTACGCATGCATACATATACATGTAGGTATGTATGCATATATAGAAACATACGTATATGAATATCGGGCATACTTGTATCTATTTATAGGCTACGATTTTTCCCACTCGCTGCTGCAGCACAGTAATGCCCATAGATTCCTTCTGCCTGCAGATGCACCATTCCCCAGAGAGTGCAAGTGAGAGTGAGAGTGAGAGTATGTCAGCAGCTCTCAACTCACACACACACACACACACACACCGAGAGAGAGATGTATGTGCATATTGTTTCCTTGTTTTGACTGTTGGAATCCAAATCGAAATCAGAATCAGAATCAGAATGGCCATACGGCGCAGCATCAGTTAACTGGCGCTATTCCCGTTGCTCTTATGGTCGCTGCTGGCGTTGTCTTTACGTTCGAGATTCTATAAGTAGACACACATATGTATTTATGTATATTTACATACATACTTATATATATATATACACATATATACGAACACACACACTCACACATAGACATCTGCACTCGAAGAAGACATTTGAACACATGTGAAATAGCGAGAGAGCGGCGCCTTTGCCTCTGCCTCTGCCTCCGCTTCTGCTTCTGCCTCTGCCTCTTCTGCTGCGGCCGTCGTCGCTACCAACGCTGCCGTCACAATCTACTAAGTTAAAGCACAGGCAAGCAAGCAAGCAGCAGCGGCAGCAACAACAACAACAACAACGACGCACGCAATCCCGAGGAGCAGCGGCGGCAGCAGCAGCAGCAGCAGCAGCGCCCGACGAGCGCCTAACGATCGTAGCAGAACTTGGCGCAATGTGTATTTGTGTCTGTGACTGCCGTTAGTATCGGCAACGGGATCGCTACGAAAAGTTCAGTTTCATTTTCGTTGCCAGATTGCTTGTCGTTGTTGTTTAGTTTCTCTGCTTTGCTTTCGTATAGCTTTTGTTTTTGTTTTTTGTTTTTTTTTAGTGTTGGTTCGTTCAATTTGAAAGCGCACCAAAGGCAACCGTCGATGAACGGACATTTGGCTCGGCCGCGCGAATTCGTACGAACATCGCACAGCAACATACATACACCGATACACCGATTAATATGTACATATGCATGCTGGTGTGCATGTGTATGCACATACATACATCTCGATAAGCCAAGCCAATAAAAAGAAACGCAAAGAGAGCGCCGAGTGAGCGAGTGCGGGATCGATCGCTCATAGCATAAAAAAAGTCTGCAACAAAGTGCAAGTGCAAGTGCAAGAATAACCGTTTTGCCAGTGTCCGTGCGTAGTGCATGAATGAGCGAGTGAACGAGCGAGTGAGTATGCGCTAATACTCACAGCAGTGCGCGAGTTGTTTTTATTGCTGCTCACTGCAAAGCGCCCAAGAAGAGCCACAACAATTTATTCAAACCAATAAGTCTACCAAAAAAACCAAAAAAAAACCAAGACAGCAACTACAGCCGCCTTCAGTTATATTCGTACTAAATACATGCATACAAACACATGTGCCCATATCAAAATACACGTGCACATACATGTGTATATGTACAATTGTACATACACACATACATACTCAATTTTGTGCTTTACTTTTTTTTGTCTCTACATTTTCAACTGTAGCCGATGAGCCGCAGTCCGAGGCTAAAAGGTTAACTTCTAAATATTAATAGTCGTTGTCGCCGACCGCAACGTTTGGTCGTCAACAAAAACAAAAACAAAAAAAACCAAATTTAAATAATAACATTGGGAGAAACGAACCTTTCGAACACAAGCGTTTCAAGTGCTCAGCCCATGTATTTTTCTCAGATTTTCACTCGCATTTGGTTAGTGCACACTTGAAACACTCTCATGTATTCGATGCACATGTATGTGATACACTGATACATATTTTCATACATGCATGCATACGTGCATACATATGTAATATTTACAGTGTGTACATACCAATTAGAAGTGCGTTATTTTTAAACGGTTTTCGGCAGTTTTTCTCGGTGTTTTTGTGCATTTTGAAATGTTAGCGTTGCCAACAATTGCAAAGATAGCTAAAGGAGGCTGCGACACCGAAAGTTAATTTATAATAAAAGGGGCACCGTGCTAGAATAGTATAAAACACAACAGAATCTCACCGTTACGCCTTCTCAGCACAAACGCGCGCTGCTTCTGTGTTGCTGTTGCTGTAGCAGCTGACGCCGACGCTGTCGCTTCTGTGAAATAAGCTGCTGACTCAAACGAATTTTCAAATGGTAAGTAAAGCTCACCTAGCAAGAGAGAAACAACACCAATAACAACAGCAAATCCCTTCAACAACGAGGGTGACAGGCAGAGGGAGAGAGAGAAAGAGCGGGCGAAAGAGAGCCACAAAATTCGGAGCAGGCTCTTTGTAGTGCACGATTGCAATGTGAGAATGCCGAATGCAAACTAATCCCCCCATGCATGCCCACAACTCCCCACCCTCTAGCGATCCGTTCGCTCAAATGCAAAGCAATGCTCAGCAATTACAGTTATGTTTGTTTTCTATACTTCTCCGAATGCACAAGTTGCCAACGGCACTATGAGTAGGGGGCCGCCATTGAAGAAGAAGAAGGGTGCATAAGATCTCAGCTCATATATCCTTACACACCCGAGTCGGCATCTATTTAGAGCGTCTCAACTATTTTAGATTCTTAACGGCATCAGTTTGCGCATGAAATAACGAGACGATATATTTTTAAATTTATAGTACACAATAAGTTTTTTTTTTTTTAATTTAGTTTACTTACAATTTTTTGATAAGTTATTGAATATTGGATTTGTTAATTTATGTGCAAAATTATAATAGAGAAATTAAACGTAATTCAAAAATTGAGATTGGCAAATCAGAAGAAAAATAAAACATAGCCAGACAATAAACCAGTTAGTTTCTTTGTGTGTGGATGCATTTTTTTGCTTTCATATTTTTTAATTCAAGCCACATTGAAATGCAACATGATCACGGCTTCTCTATTATATTATATTTTAATATCGATGAGTTGTCGAAAGAAACGCATCTAATAATTAATTTAGACTATCCTCTGCAGGGGTATAAAACAAGGTTTCCCAACTCCTCGGTATATAGCCCCCACTGAAATTCGAATTTAGCGGCGACTCGACCGGCTTAAGTTTAGGGCAAGCTGACAGAGCTTATCATCCGTGAGGTCTCTCGGGTCAAATTGTTGGATCATATCAATAGTTTTAGTTGTCTTTGCTTATTTCAAAGCTAAAAAAAAACGTTGACAATAATTACTTCCTGAGTAGTTACTACCT
The DNA here is from genome assembly GCA_037043685.1 of Drosophila hawaiiensis. Taxonomy (NCBI): domain Eukaryota; kingdom Metazoa; phylum Arthropoda; class Insecta; order Diptera; family Drosophilidae; genus Drosophila; species Drosophila hawaiiensis. The sequence continues at coordinate 195,546 of JBAMBA010000163.1, forward strand.
TGTAGTTCTCAAGTTATTTATACCCTATTTACTCAACGAAGCAAGGCATATTGGTTTTGTGCAAGCTCCCCTCTTAACTTGCCATGTGGATGTAGGTCCCAGAATAATCACATCGGTCGACCTAAATGTGGACAAGCTCTCGCATAGAAAACATAGATCGCGTATACGAGTATTACACCTGAGAGAATTTCCCATGCAAAAGTAGTTGCTAAATCAGGTATTTGGTAATTGGCAGAAAGTTTCGCATGTTTTTGTGTACATTTTTAACTTTACAAGATTATTAATAGAATGTAATGGAAATGGTTAATGGAAAAGTTAATCCAAGTTGTTCAAATAATTGTTATGAACAAGCCCCTAGATTTTATTAGGAACTGAGTTAATTACTTAACACAGAACAAGGATAGTTGACAAGTTACTTTTAATCAGGATTAGCTTATTTAAAGCAAAAGCATTTACAGATATAATTATGTACATTTGAAAAGGTCCCCTTTTGTCTGCCCGTGTATGAAGCATCTGCAACTCCATAAAGTATATATTCTTGATCAGCATAAATATTTGAATCGATTTCCGCAATAAAAGCGACAAAAGCCACAATTTGAAAACCAGAGCATTTAAATATATGACATATTTTTGATCAAATTTAGAACTTTATTTTACCCCAGAACTTGTTTTCATATTGATCTGATTACGATCAGTAGGCGTATATGGTATATGGTGAATGCATGTGTGAGAATGGGATAGCATGATAATCAAAGCGAGCGTAATTATGTGAACGGATGTTGGGGTGTGTGTAGGCTACGGCTTATACACATATATATACACACACACATATATATATATATATATATATATATATATATATATATATATATATATATATATATATATGTGTGTGTGTATATATATGTGTATAAGCCGTACTATCTACATACACAAATCCATATATATATATATACATAAATATATATATATATATATATATATATATATGTATATATATATATATATATATATATATATATATATTTATGTATATATATATATATGGATTTGTGTATGTATATTTTTAACGTAGTGTTCTGTGTCGCGTATATTGCAGGAGACGAAAAATCCACCGACAGTGACGAGCAGCTATCACCATCAAAGGACGCCGCGAACACCAGAGAGCTACTTCAATGTGCCCGAGTCAGTGGCGCTGCTGAACATTGTGAAGTCGGAGCGAATACAGAGCGCATTTCAATCAAATCGGAAGAACCATGCGAGCGTTTGGGAGATGGTCGCAGAGGTGCTGAACAGGTTCAGTGCGCGAAAGCGAACCGCGAAGCAGTGCTGCAATCGCTATGAGAACCTCAAGAAGATCTACACTCAGCTGAAAAAGAATCCGGAGCGTCATGTGCGACGCAATTGGCCGTACATGTTCCTCTTCAAGGAGATCGAGGAGCAGCGCGGCGAGTGCTGGGGCTCGAATGGCAACGCTTGGCGCTCATCTCGAAGAATCACAATGAGTTGTCCTATTACCAGCGGCGGAGGCAGGCGGCCGAGCTGGGCGTGCTGCTCAACAAGGATAATCTGACGCCGCATCAGCACAGCCTGCTCCAGAGCCTTAGTCACGCCCACTCCACAGACTCGTCACAGAGTGGGGCAAGCAAACTGGAACGCTTCGTGCCCAATCACTTTGTTGAGACGCAGCTCAGCGAGGGTGCTGGCCTACCCGTCGTCGGTCTGCCAACCAGCGTCTACGACGATAATCCTCTCCAGCTGCAGGTCGCCGGCGCTGTTGCAGCCGCTGCTGCTGCTGCCGCCGTTGCTGCCCAACTACGCCACGAGCCACAGCTCCAAGGCAATAGTAGTTCGGGGCTCAACCAGGACGAAGAGCATCTGCACAGTCAAAGTCACAATCACAGCCACAACCACCACAGTCACAGTCATATCTCACTCTCAATCCCAATCACAATCACACTGCAGCATTTAAGGATCACGGACACGGGCTGCAAGAGCCACCCGAGGCGCCCGATTTTGATAAGGACTGCAATGGTCCGCTCAACCTGCACCACAATAGCACCAGCAATACCAACGACAACAACATATCCATGAAGTGAGTCAGTCGGCTGGCGCCAAACCAATCACTCCTGCATCCATCCATTTAAATGAATCATTTATTCACTCCTCCTCGCAGATCCGAGCCGCTTTCCGAAGGCGAATTCAATCCGGATGACATTCAGCTAATGCAGACCAACTATAATGGGTGAGTCTCCAGTTAGAGAAAAAGAGCATCTTGTCGAAACGCGATGAACGAATTGTATATGTTAATAAATCCAATTAACTGGCACATCGTTTAACAAACTTAATTCATTGACGGTTTATTCGTTTGCAGCGCGCAGAACTTTTACTCACCCAGCATAGATCAGAATATTCTGCATCCGGATGTGATTGTGGACACGGACAATCTGTCCGATTGCAGCTCGTCGGCGTCGCTGAAGAGCGGCAAGCGTAAGATGTCCACATCGACCGATGGCGACAGCACCAACTACGAGCTCATCGAGTATCTGAAGCGTCGCGAGAAGCGTGACGAAGAGCTGCTCAAGCGGATGGATGCACGAGAGGAGCGCTTTATGAGTCTCTTGGAGCGAACGGTGATTGCTATTGAGACCCTCGCTGCGGGCAAAGCGGCAACCACAACCACGACACATCTCAGCAGCGCCTTCAGAGAAACAACTGCCAGATCAACATTGGCTGCCGCAGAGTCATCAGCTCCAGTTGACAAAAGTCTGGGTTTATCGATGGGCAGTGCCGCCACTCCCGTCGATGCAGGGGCAGACGCATCCATTGTTGATGATGCCGATGATGCTATTGTTCTGGTGCCCGATGACAACAACGTGGAGGAGCTAGTGGAAGAGGTTGAGGAAGCAGCAGCTGCCTCCAAACCGGAAAATCCAGAGCAGACGTAAAAACAAGTACATATATGTATATATATATATGTATATACAACAATAAGTTGAATAGAACGCAGTGCCAAAGACGAGCCGTGTCTCGAATCTAAATGAGATTTGCAACGTTTACTTAATAGCCAATGTGCTTAAGGATTCGCATGCATATTTTAAGCATACGCAAACCCCTTCTCTTGTCTAAGATCTAATTTCGCCAGACGCAATATTTGTGCCAGCACTAACTTAATTTTACATGTGTATCTAGCTTAAGGTTCAATGAATCCTCTCCAGTTGTAGGCGCAAACTTTTAGCAATCGATTTTTACGCTCACATGGATTTACATTTATGTATATAAATATATATTTGCAATCATCTTTCATGTGCACGTTGTTTATATCGTCTAAGGTAATAGCTACACACCCAAATATATAGTCTTAACTCCAGTGTTAACTGGCCAGTCTGCGTTTTGTGTGCTCGACTCATATTGTCCTTTTTTTTTATTTAACCAAATCAAGTTAAGTTGGAGCTGAAATGGGGCTCAAATGCATTTGTGCAGAAACATATAATTTGTACGTGTGTATGTAATTTAAACATTTTTTTTAAATTTATTAAGATACAAAAAAACAAATTTTGAAAAAAAAACCATCTTTATATTTATTCTTATGACATAATTTTGATATCGCTAAAGTGTAGGTTGGTTGGAAACAGGGGATTTATATTCTGGAACTTATCTTCGGAGTCGCATTTAGCAAGGTGCAAAAATAGTTAAATAACAAAGCAACTCTGGCAAAAGACTTTGTTTCAGATTACATTTCGAATTTGGTGTCTATAGCTCTATAGTTTTTGGGAAAGAGACTGGGCGTATCTGAACTTATTCATCCGCTTTTACAGTTTGGCCTTTCAAATTTGGTGACTAGCTTTCAGAATGAGTGCGATATAAGTTTTTATTGAATTACACCAATCATAACTATGGGTCAATTTTGGGAGCAGGAATTGACATGGCCGTAAATTGCTGTATCTATCTTGACAATAGCTTTGAAATCCTGGGATATATCTGATTTGATCGACTAGTAATTATCGATGTATCGATAATTTCCTAGACTTATGTTGACCACCTCAATTTGAACATCTTCGTATCTTTGGCATCATCAAAACATATTTACCCTTCTAGAGGATATTAAAAATTTCTTTTTAAGCTTGCAACACATTGAAGCAGACGTCTCAGATCACAAAGTATATTTATCAGCATCGCAGGCCGCATCTACAAAGCCATGTCCGCCCATACGTTATTGGACCAATCCGTCGGAATGATTAGTTCTCGTCTTAAAACAATTTTTTTTACCAAGTAATCCAGTCTAAACTATGTTACTCATATTTCCCAAACCAAATCTGCATTATCGGAGCACTATGTCATACAGCTGTCACTGGAACAAGGAGTTCAAAAGTAAGTTTTTAGTTGCAGAATCGACACGAAAATGACACACTTTCTGTACAATTTAAGTGCAAAAATGTTGAATGTTCAGTTCACAGTCAGTTGGGAAACAAAACAAAACAATATATAAATAAAATTTGTTTGAAACGTTCAAGACATAGTAATATATTTAACTCTGGACTTAAAGTTAATTGATTCCGGTCTGCAGGGGAAATGTAATCATCCGTTAGCCTAAGATAGCCGTTCTTTCTTGTTACTCCTGTTTTTCTTAACAACCTTTCGGGGATTGTTTTTGTTCGTTTTCGCAATTTTCTTGGTAATGAGGAACTTGAGGCGCTTCTTAACATTATCGTAATTGTCATTGTCAAGTTCCGGTTTGCTGGACTTGAAGAATTTGGCGCCTTCTATAAAGTGCATACAGATATAGATAGATAGATAGGTGTATATAGATATTGTAAAAGTAAATACCTTTAAGTCTGATATCGTTCTTGGGTATAAAGAAGGATTCAATAAAGATTTGCGGTTTCTTTTGCTTCTGCTTGCCCTGCTTCTTGACGGGTGCGGTATTTTCATTGGCCCTCAACTGATGCTCCTTTGTGTTTGCTGATTCCTCGCCTTCGGTGTCGGAGGAATCATAACTGAATGGATTCACATTGCCCAGGCCCAGTTTGTTAGACTTGTTGACCAGGATCTTCTCGTGGCTTAGCTTCTCCAGCTGATCCTGCCGCTTGACCACAGCGTCCTCGTGACTGCTAGAAAACATTTCCAGCAAACTGAAACCTTCGCCGCGCGTTTTAAGCGACTGCTTCAACGTGTCGGTGACCATATAAAGGCGCTCTGCGAGACTGGTGCTGGCGTGGGGCGTCCTCGCTGTTAGCTAATGGCGCCTTCGGTTGCTGCCGCTGCTGGTCCTTGTTCGACTTGATACGCACCAGCTTCTGGTGCTCTTCTTTGGCGGGATCAAAGCGCACCATTTTCTTATTATTGGATGCTTTCTTACTAGGCGCATTGACCGTGTCTATTTTGCGACCAATAACCTGCTCTAAAATTCCCATTTGCCATTTACGTTCGTCCTCCTGTGGCTGCTCCTGCTTCTGTTTTTGCTCGTCCTGATCTACATATTCGTCTGCTTCCTCGTCCGCCTCTTCGCCCACAAAGTTGGCTGTTATACGAAATCTAGGATCCAAGCTCTGTTTACTTTGCATTTCCACCAGGCGCTCGCCCTTTTTGCCACTATGCTGGGGAAGCACAATCTCCTCTTCCTCCTCCTCGTCGTCATCGAAGAGATCTTTCTTGACATGCTTCGCTTTTTGTTTCACTTCATCCTCCTCCTCGGCATCGCTGAATTTGATGCGCTTGGCCTGCACAGCGTCCATAAAGGCTAATGCCTGTTGTATGGCAGATTTCTTCTGCTGATGCTGCTGCTGCATTTTGTTAAGCGACTCCTTGCGCTTTAGGTCCGCTATAGAGGCCTGAGTATCCAGAGACTTACTGCTAGGCTTTCTGTGCTGCTCTATAATGTGCAGCGGCTTCACATCATGCTCCTTCTGGATGACAATCTATAAGAAAAGTGCAAAAGAAGGGAAATCTCTTCATATCTTCAAATCGATTACAGCTAGTCGCCACTCACTTTGCCGTTGTGCATAGAATGTGCGGCACGCTTCTTGGTTATCAGCAGCTCGGGCGCCACATCCTCATCATTGATCTCCTCGTTTTCGCCAAAGACGCGTCGTTTGTTCTGCGTGTTCTGCGCAAGCAAACGCGATCTGCTCGTATTTAACTCGCCGGCATTGGACTGTGCTTGCTCTTTTTGCTGGTCCTCCTCGCGCTCGCGCTTGAGACGATCTAGGAAAGACTCCTTGGCGATGGATACACGCAGATTGGTTCCGTGCAAGCTTTGCCAGTTGAGCTCATTGACGCCTGCAACGTATATTACCAGTGTTATTATTATTTATGTTAAGACTTCGAGTTATCTGCCTGCACTAAGTGGCGAGCTTACAGTAATCGGCATCCTCCGTCTGTACTGTGACAAAGGCTATAACTTTGTTGTTGCTTTGTCCAGAATCTACAAGTTGCTCTTTTGTCTTCAGCTCTACACGCTCCACATCGCCATAGTCCTGGAACAACGCTCTCAGATCCTCCTCTGTTGTCCTGGTCGGCAAGTCGGTAAGAAAGAAACGCATCTTTGTGTATGCTTCCGTACAAAAACAGCGCACGTGTAGCAAGACAGCAACAACTACAACAGCTGTTCATCACAAGTGATAAATAATCCATTAGATTTCTTCTTCTTCTTATCAATGAGGGCATTCACACGTTATTATTTAGCGCTTATCGATAATTCGTCGTGACGTATTTCTTCTGTTCTAGATAGATATATAATCCTTTTGATTTTCAGATATTGGAACCGGTAAATTAAAGGTACACTTTGCTATGCAATTGTCGTCTTAAGTACAAAATTTTCAAATACTGCCAATTGACATGGTACGTTGTTAAATATCTTCCAATTAGCTTTCTACAGCCACCAATTGCTTGAAAGCACTGTGAAAATTTACATTTGAAAACAATGAAATATTTAATGTGGTGTTTTACCATTATTCATTGTAATTTTAAAGAGAATACTGATATCAATAAAATTCTAATCATACGTTTAACTTTTATTACCGCGCCAAGCTAAGCACAGTATGGTGCTACTTCATTGACATTTCTGACGTTTCCTTAATCGAACAATCGTACTGTAATCGAGTACGTTCGATAATTCTTGTTAAAAATACACTCACACATACACGCACCAACACAACCAGATTTTATTATTTATTTTTGTTTTCTGCCGTGCTAAAATTTTGTAGCGCCAGCGATATTTCCACAAATCAACTGGAAAATGGATAACAGCAGCACAGCAGGCAGCAAAACGGCTCTGGAAAAATGGGGCTTTCCATTGCAGGAGCTCTACCGACTGGCGTTTACATTCTACAAACGTAAGGCAACGCAAGAAATATGTTGATTAACCGCAGACGCTCGACGACTGCTTTTATGCGGCTTCATCTGACTAATACTAACACTCATTCAAACACCCTCTCACTCGTGATATATTTGCAGAGAACTCTGGGAAGGCCATACATCTGTCCTACGAGGACAATCTGAAGCTTATCGCCTTCAAGCAGCAGGCAGCATTGGGACCTTTCAATACGAACCATGCTCCTGCTCTCGGCGTCCTGGACGTCATCGGGAGGGACAGGCAGCAGCACTGGCAGCTGCTGGGGGACATTACACGCGAGCAGGCAATGGAGGGCTTCATCGATCTGCTTGACACCATGTGCAGCGCCTTCCGGCCTTACATTGAGGCCGTTCGCCAGAATCGCGATGAGACACTGAAAGCCGAGCTGCGACAAATGGAAGAGGAAAAGGAGACCAGACAGAAGCGTGAACGTGAACAGCAGGAGCTGCTCGAAGAGGGATACAAGGACGAAATGCAACGACGTCAGCTGCAGGATGCGCTCAACAAGCAGACATATCAGCAATTTAAGGTAAATCACCAGCGACACGCAATCGATATTAGAATACCACTATGGAATGGCTGCCTAGCTGCAGGGTATATACAACAGCACAACATTTTTTGCCCTTCTTGTTAATGCAAATATTCTGATATTTTTTAGTAGTCTCCGAAACAGTTTAATGCAACTACGAAATATAAAGAAATTGTATAGTTAGTATGGGATGAAGAATGAAGATCAGCATGATCTAGATATCAAATATTATTGGTCATAAAGCAGTGCCTACCATAATTTATATTTATATTTAATATGTAATATGTGCAAATTGCCAAAATTTAATTTACGTCCGGTCGTCCTTGCAGTAGCTTTCAAAGCTAAATAAAAAAAATCAATAGTTGTCTTCTCCACAATTTGCAAGCATTTGACAACAATTTAACTCTTCAAGGGGTATCTCACAGCCGAACACTCGACACATCGACATTTGCACCTGTTGTTGCCCAGCCCGCCGGGTCAATAATGTATGTCAACGGTTGTCGTTGGCTGTTGTTGTTGGCATCGGCGACAGTTGACAGTAAACAGTCGAGTCGAATGAGGTCACGACCCAATTAGTCAACAAACCATTTCCTGTTGATGGTCAACATCAAGGATCCGAGACGACTAGCATATCAATGTTAAGCTGCTTACGCGTGTGACTTGCCTGGTGTCTGCTAAACTTTCCTTTTTTTTGTTCTATTGCAGCTTTACGCCGAGAAGCAGTTTCCTGGTAATCCCGAGCAACAGGCCGTGCTCATACATCAGCTGCAGCGGGAGCACTACCATCAATACATGCAGCAGCTGCATCTGCAGAATCAGAGCCAGACGCAAAATCTAAACCAAAACCAACAGCCACAGCGGACAAGTGACGAGGACACGGAGAAGATGCTGCAAACGGAGGAGGATCAGAGCAACAGTCGCTGCTCCACTCACCACACCAACAACAACAATAACAACAACAATAACAGCGGCAACAACCGGCCAGACACTGCTGACCTAACCAACGCCATGGAGGGACTGCATCTTAATCAATTTGAGTGCCAGCAACAACAGCAGCTGCAGTCGCAGCCGGAATCTGGTGAGGAGCAACTGGCGCAGCCGGAGCAGTTGGGCAGCGATGATTACGACGATTATGTGATGATACGTCCGGCCAAGATCTGGACGCGTCCGGATATCGAACTGTTCAAGACTGAAGTATCCGCCGGCGACGGTGACGGTGTCATTACCATTGGGCATGGCGATACGGTAACGGTGAGTAATATATCCACTATAGACAAACTGTGTTATGCCACATTCCAGCGATATGTCTACACGAGGGTCAGTTGATCCTTAGCCGAAGTGCATATGTATACTAACTGATTGAATTGAACCACCAGGTGCGTGTGCCAACAAATCTGAATGGCAAGTGCATATTCTGGGAGTTTGCCACGGACAATTACGACATTGGTTTCGGTATCTACTTTGAATGGGCGAAGCCCGTTACCAGTGAGGTGACGGTGCACGTGAGCGATAGCGATGAGGATGAGGATTGCGTCGATGAGGACTATCTGTCTACCACGGAGGATCTGGAGTCGGGCTCAATGTCGCAGGAGCGCAGCACATTGGCTGCACAGAATGCGGCTGCCGCATTAAAGGCACCCATTTCAATTATAGTGCCAATATATCGGCGCGAATGCTACAACGAGGTCTACGTGGGTTCCCATTCCTATCCTGGCGAGGGCGTCTACCTCTTAAAATTTGACAATAGCTACAGCATCTGGCGTTCCAAAACGCTCTATTATCGCGTCTATTACGAGCGATAAGGCCAACCAAGTAGTTCAATTGTGGATTACCTATCTTTTACTACGAACATACATACATACATATGTATTTGTAAGGACTACAATAAGTGTGTGTTGTGTGTGTGTGTGTGTATTGTGTGTGTATGTGTGTGTGTGTGCGTGTGTGTATGCACGTACATAGATGAGGTTTGTGTGCCGAACATGCATACATCAATTAGAAAATTCACTTTTCCATTTGCAAAATGATTAAATCAATATATTTATTATATAGTTTTCAAAATAAATTAAATTACTATGTATTTCAAAACGCGCGTTTACATTCATTTCTGCTCGACTGGCTGGATTTATGTCTGCAAAACAAAATGTTCAGATTTGAATTTCGAGAGTTATTTCTACTGTTGGTAAAGTAAAGATTATTATTATTATTTGATAGTCGCACAGAATCGAAATCAATTTCCTTTTGTTCGTCATCTGCCTTTTCTTTTAAAAATATTACCGCCAAGGCTATCGATTATTCGTTAAATTCGAAGTGTAGAGTTGCCACAAGGTGGGATCTTTGTCAGTGTTGCCAGTAGGTGGCAGTGCTCAGCAGACAGCGCTGCCCAACGTTGACAACACCCACAGTGTGTTTGTTATTCAAAAAGCCGACTTTTGTGCCTGTAACATGTATGCGGTTGCAGTTCAACTGCTCAAATGCCCGGCCGCAAGGAGTCGAGTGGCTAAACGTCTCGTCAGCCATGTGCTGGGCATCGAAACATCCTGCGATGACACAGGCATTGCCATAGTCGACACAGCGGGACAAGTGCACTCCAATGTGCTAGAGTCCCAGCAAGAGTTCCACACGCGGTATTTAAAAGAAAACGACTCAGATGTATTTAACCCCACTCATGTGTATTTCATTTGCAGTTACGGTGGCATAATACCGCCACGTGCTCAGGATCTGCATCGGGCGCGTATTGATGCTGTATGCGAGCGGTGCTTGGAGCAGGCTCAGCTAAAGCCGGAGCAGCTGAAGGCGATTGCGGTGACCACCAGGCCGGGTCTGCCGTTGAGCTTAATAGTGGGCTTGCGATTTGCACGTCATTTGGCACGCAGGCATCAGCTGCCGCTTCTGCCCGTACATCACATGGAGGCACATGCACTGCAGGCGCGCATGGAGCATCTGGAAGAGATTAACTATCCGTATCTGTGCCTACTCATCAGCGGTGGCCACAGCCAGCTGGCCATGGTGAACGGTCCGGGTCGCCTGACGCTGCTCGGCGAAACACTGGACGATGCGCCTGGCGAGGCATTCGACAAGATTGCGCGTCGCCTGCGACTCTACGTGCTACCCCAGTATCGCCTGTGGAATGGAGGACGTGCCGTCGAACATGCTGCTCAGGCGGCACAGAATCGCGACGCCTTTGAGTTCCCACTTCCCCTCGCCCAGCAGCGCAACTGCAACTTTAGCTTCGCGGGCATCAAAAACAACTCCTTCCGTACCATACGCCATCGTGAGCGGGCGGAGCGCACGCCGCCCGACGGCATCATCAGCAACTATGCCGACTTCTGTGCGGGGCTGCTACGTGCGGTCAGTCGCCATCTGATGCATCGCACACAGCGCGCTCTGGAGTACTGCCTGCAGCAGAGGCTCTTTGGCGATACGCCGCCCACACTTGTCGTATCGGGGGGCGTGGCCAACAACGATGTGATATACGAGAATCTGGAGCGCCTGTCGTTGGCGTACAACTGCCGCTGCTATCGGCCCTCGAAGCGCTACTGCTCAGACAATGGTGTCATGATTGCCTGGCACGGCATCGAGCAGCTGCTGCAGCATCAGAATGCCAGTCTGCGTCGCGACATCGACAACATTGACATTGCAGGCAATGCCGGCTTCCATGCGTCAGCTGTCAGCGATGTGGCCCTGGCGGCCATCAAATGCAAGTGGATCAAACCACTCTAGAAACAAGCCAAACAAAATAACTTACACCCTCCGCAATGGCATAAGACAGAGAAATAAGACAATTATAGAGCCTTGCAGGCCAATCGTAATACACTTATTGCTATAAAATGATCTGTCCATCCCAGGCACGCGTACTGTCTGAAAAAGTATGGATATCTTTCAAATTTCATCCAAGTAGCTTCAAACCTAAAACTAGCATAGGAACAGACTGACATCGACTGCATCGACTCGGCTAGCTCGGATGCTGATCAAGAATATATATACTTATTGTGGTCTAAGATGCTGCCTTCTGCCTGTTATATATATACAGGAAATGGGGATCGAAGAGGTTTTCTTCGCGAGAAGTTTATACAATTTATGGAACTGCGTCTCTTTTTTTACATTATATATTTCTTTTTGTTTTTTATTATAATATCTGAAATCAATAATGTCAAATGTCTAAGGTCTAAAAAAAAAATGTAAAAATTGATAATGTATACATATAAAAATATTAAAAAATGCATTAGTTCTTTATCTTCATTGCTTTCATGCTGAACTACAATACAATTTTATCTCATTTTTTTTCTTCCGCTTCTTGCTGTTGTTGTTTGTTGCTGTTTTTGCTTTTTTTGTTTTTTGTTTTTGTTTTTGTTTTGTTACTTTATGGATTATACTTATATAGTTTAGATTTTTTAATTGTGGTTTTCGTTATCATTTTTTCAATGCTTTTGTTTTCGCAGCCCTTACTTAATTATTTAAATACTCTTACTTTTATTACATAATAGCGCTACATACATTACGCAATTTTATATAACTTTTTAGTTAATGCGAGCGCGAATTGCGAATTGCGTGTGTGTGTGTGTTTGTAAACAAATGATAGACATATTTTTATTTGTTTTTATTATTATTTTGCTCCATATATGCATTATATGTATTTATATATCTGTTACTTTGTTTTATATTTCACGTCTCTTTGCTCGCTTCTCTTTCTATTGCTGTGAACATTTCTTCTTCCTTCACACTAAGCTTTTCTTTTTTGCTCCTATTTTTTTTAGGTTATTTTTTTTTTTATATTTATGCAAAACATACAATTTTCTCTTTTGTTTTTTTTTCTTGTGATTTTTTGTTTTGTTTTTCTTTCTTTACCTTCTCTTAATTTTGTATATATATATTTTTATATATATGTATAAATAATTTGTTTGCTATGTTGTTATTGTTGTTGTTTTGTTTGTTTTTTGCTTATTTTTCTGCTGTGTCTTATAAGAATATTGCGCCAAAAGCAATAGAGAGGGGGACAAAGGTGGGCTGGGTAGGGGTTAACGAGGGCTGATGCGTTAGCAGAAGTTTTGATTTGATTTCATTTAGGTTAAGCAAAATGTAGCACATTAAAAGAAACTAATTCAAATAAAAATTGATTACGATTGCAAAGGATTTGCATTTGCTTAGGTTTGCTTGGAGCACTGGGCTCCAAGGGAAGAGGATAGGCGGACAGTTCGAAAGCGAGAATAGATATAATTTAAAATAAGAGAAAAAAAATTGGAAATTTGATAGAAAAGGTATCATACAGATATAGTATATAGTAGTACAAGTTATTTTTTTCTTTTTTTTTTTTTGTTGAGGGCGAAGAAAAAAAAACAACCGAAAAAACAACAGACAATCAAAAAAAATTAAAGGAATCTGCATTTCCTCTTCTTGGATGGCTCTGGCGGCTCCAGTGCGGCCAGAATGGCCTCATCGAAAACGTTTTTCAGGCCCTTCTGTGTTAGTGCCGAGCACTCCACATATTTGACTGCCTTCAGCTCCTTGGCGAGCTTTTCGCCCTGCTCGGATGTAATGGGTTTCTGCTTGTTCTTGGCCAGCTTCTCCAATGTGCTTGTCTCGTCGCGCAAATCAATTTGTGTGCCCACCAGCAGGAACGGCGTTTTTTGACAATGGTGCGTTATTTCCGGCACCCACTGTTCGTTTAGCAGTGGTAAAACAAATTGCAACATTTAATACATTATCTTTAACTACATGTATATATATATAACGTACCTTCTCCTTAACATTCTCAAATGAACTGGGGCTGACCACCGAGAAGCAGACGAGAAACACATCCGTTTGCGGATATGAGAGCGGACGCAGCCGATCGTAATCCTCCTGGCCGGCCGTATCGAATAATCCAAGCGTGTAGGGCTCGCCGCCAATCATCACTGTCACCGCATAGTTGTCAAATACAGTTGGCACATATTCTGATGGAAATTTGTTGGTTGTGTACGATATCAGCAGGCACGTCTTGCCCACAGCTCCATCTCCAACGACCACGCACTTGATGGTTTGCATACCGAACTAGTTTTGTGAATAACGGTTACTAAACGAACCAACAAAACAAAAAATGAAAGTTAGAAGTGAAGCACCGCAATTATGTCAAACACAGTGTTGAGGATGCGCCTCAATTAACCCCCGGCTTCGAACCACTGCCCCAACTGTCAACCAAAGCCAAGTGTATCTGGTATCTAGGATGCAATTACATTATATTTTCAGCAGCAGTTTCATTTCACTTATAACTTGGATGGAAACGAACCTTTTCTATTAATCATCAATCAAATTGAAGCCCATTTTGCAATGCAACAATTAATTTGATTCTACAACTCTTCCTGCAAACTACAACTTTACAAGAGTGAAGCATAGTTTTTGAAAATTAATAAAATACGAAGTGTATTGATTTATTTCGATATTGGCGTGCAAGGGTATTGAATCTTCGGAAGCTATTTCCAGAGACCAACTTCACAGGCTTCGTTGAAGCTAAGCACAGACACAAGCGTGTGCGAGTGTAAGTGCAAGTGTATATATATAAAATATATATATGTGTGTGTGTGAGCATGCTCATATGCCTTAATTACTTTCGCAACGAGGCGACGCAGCAAAACACGGGCGGAACGGGACAGGGCATGGGTGCCTGGGAAGGCCCTTGCCCGGCCAAGTGACTTTAACTTCGTCACAGGGTGGGTGGGTTGCTGGTTGGAATGGAGTGGAGTGGAGTCAACACACTGACTGTCACTGACTGGGAAGAGTGCGGTTTGCTATTATCGCTGCACCAGAGCAATTACACACATATATATATATATATATATATAAATGTGCACATATCAGGCAATAACCGAGACGCAAATTGCTATTTACTTGATACTATATTTTTATTTTTTGCTCAACTATTGTGTCTTATCTATGCGTACGAGTTGTATCTATAGAACTTTGTACACACACACACACACACGCAGACATACACACATAGACAGAGAATGTCAGCCGGGCGGTATCACTGCTGTCGCCGCCGCCGGCTTCCTTTTTGTGGAGCATAAGCAGAGAGCCACAGGCGATGACGATGACTCAAACTGTGTATGAGTTTGTGCAGAATGAACGAAAAAAAAAGCACCAAGCACACACACTCATATACACAGAGAAGTACTCAGATAAGCTCACAGGCAGTTCTAATATGAAATATGCAGCCCTCTCCCTCTCCTGATGATCCCACACACACGCACACACACACACAAACACGTTTGTATGTATTTATGTGCACGTTCAATGCGTACGCGCGTGAGTGTGTGTGTGTGTTGGTTTTTGAACGTAGTTTTGCTGCAGCCAATATGCTAATTTATTTTGACACAAATGCACTTGTATATAAATATACACTGCTAACGCACGCATACATGCACAGATGCAAGTGGTACGGTATGTATTGTTTTGCATCGCCCACTCACACACACAGATACATACGTTTACATATGAGGTGCATACAAGTTTATAATTATTAGAAAGCCAGGTGAATGAAATGCACATATTAGAGGCACATTTCGAATTCAGAAATTCGCCAGCAGCAAGAATAAAATTAAACCAATCGTTTTTCACTAACACTAACGCACTCGGCACACACTCACACTCACACACACACACACAGCACACACACACGCATACTATAACGGCCATACTGACATGAGAGCAGAGGCAGCAGACAGTCAGCCTAAGCCAAAGCAGTCATCGTTAACATTTTTCGTCACTTTTCACTACAGAATTTTCTCTTTCTATTGGCACCACATGAATTGATTACTGTTGTTTTAACTGCATTTAAGTGTCCAACTTGCGTAATTTTACTTACAACTGATTTATGTTGAAAACGACAGTAAATATGTTCTTTTTGGGCTGGGTTGGGCGTCGATTCGTATAGGAAACTACTATTTTTCTTTTGTGTGTTCGTTCTCTCCAGCAGTAGTAATCTGTATGCGTGCGAATGACGAAGCGAAGGGTTGCCACTGCGGCAGTCACTATCGCCATTTGACGTTTACGAGTGGCAACGCTCTGCCCCAACAAACCTATTGGTGATGCCACTCCACTCAATTGCAGCTCTCATATGTCACTAAGAACAAGACAAGAGAATCGCACCGACAACAAAGTAAGGCAACCGAATTACCTCGCTAGGCATAGAAAAAAATAATCAAGGGGTATGACATCGAAATGGCTGGATTTTTAAGAACAAGGTATGTCAATTAAAAATAAAAATTTTCAATTACACCAATACGTCCATTCAATTACGACTAAATGCATGCATGCATGCACAAATTGATAAACACACATCTGTATATACGAACAGCATTACAGTGACCTGCAGCTTATTTGCTTTGTACTAAATGTTCAGTTCTAAATTGTGAACAATACAAACCGTCAATACACAATATAAAAAATTGCAAATTCTTTTAAACGATTTTGTTATAGAAAACGTAGCCGTGAAGATGATTTGCCTTGCGAATCTACGCCACTGTCAAAGCGCATCAATAACCTGCATTTAAACTATGACGATGGGAATAGCAGCAGCAGCAGCAACTGCAGTATTCCAACTCTAATCAATGACAACAATAACTACGTACTGCCAACGATATCAGGCGGAGGAGTCGGGTGTGGGGTTGGACCAGCTGAGGTGATAGGAGTCGGATATGAATATAATCCGGAGCTAAATGTGGATCAAAACCCATATTACTATGCAAAAAACAAAGTGTTGTATGACTTGCACGTTGAACGTGTCAAGCGCAACAATCATTAGTTTGAAAGACATATTTTATGTGCATGCACAAGTGTGTGTGGATATCAAGTCTGCTTTATTTTACAGTGATAAAAAAGTAAAAATAAAAACAAAAACAATTAAATCTCATACGAAATACAAACATTTAAATACATGCTATAATCGAACCAGGAATAAGCAAAACTGATACTCAGTTGCCTTATCCATTCGTATACAGAATGAAATTTTATAGATTATAGTGCCAATAATTCATGGAAAATCTCAGATGGAATAATATGCCGATCATCTATCGGAAATAAGTTGCTCTTATTCATATTGATATACAAATGGTTCATTTATGTATAAGATAGCAATCAAAATTTTTGCAAATAATTCAACTTGTGTTCAAAGTATTTATGTATAATAATGATAATTATGCGTTAACCAACGATTCAGCTGTACAAAATAGACCCCTAAAAAGATAGAACCAAGCTAATGATTCTGAAATACCTACAAACATACATAAATATTAAAAAAAAAAAAAAAACAAGACTTAGAAATTTGCTCGCACATTTACTCAATCTGCAATTGCGTACACGAGTGCTTAACTGAAAACAGTCTTCAACATCATATATATCTTTAAAATCTAATTGTAAACACTTTTCTCAACTGTAAATAGACTACATTTAATAAATAAATAAATATATAGAATATTTAAATAGGGTATGTACTATAAGCCACGTAGGATGTAGCAATACTGTCAATAAAATATCAAATGAATTTCTCAATTTATCAAACTTATTTTATGCGGGAACTCAAAATTGGCACTGTGAAACATTCATGCTTGCATACCACTGTGCATTCGTATACCTAAATTGTTCTCAGTTTTGACAGCAACAAAAACAAAGCAAAATACATCATTCGCTCTCCTGCCTGCCAGCAAGCCAGCCAGCTGCTCTCTCACTCTCTCTTTCGCTCTCTCTCTCTCTGAGTCACATAGATACTCATTGCACTGACACAAGTATATCGGTGTCTGACACACACGCAGACATGCAGAGACATTCAGTCTTTGTTGTTGCTATTTATATGCTCGCAATTTATTTTTTTGACAACGTAAAATGTTGTAACATATTGTTAAATGTTACTTTTTAAATTTAAATGAAGTGCCTTCAAAGTGCCAGTGCAGTATTTACACCAAAATTATATTTGCATCATGTGCAAATGCGATCGTTATGGAAACTGTGCAACAAGTAAACGGTAAACGGTCGCACATAATACCTAATTATATATGTGCATATAAGCATAGATGCTTTATATGTGCTGAACAATACATCACAATTGGTATTGACATATAGACAATATCAATATTGCAACATTGCAATCACCAGCGCTGTAGACGATGAGCCTCTTTGGTTCGAAGAAGAACCGCTCGCTGCCGGTGCGCGTAAGCACCTTCGACTCGGAGCTGGAGTTCGAGCTGGAGCCACGCGCCACTGGCCAGGAGCTGTTCGATCTCGTTTGCCGCACAATTGGTCTGCGCGAATCGTGGTATTTCGGGCTGCAGTATGTCGACACGCGCAACAATGTCTCATGGCTCAAAATGGAGAAGAAGGTCAAAGATCAGCGAGTTGAGCTCCATGAGAACAACAGCATTTATGTGTTTAGTTTCTATGCAAAGTTCTTTCCCGAGAACGTTAGCGAGGAACTCATCCAGGAGATTACCCAGCATCTGTTCTTTCTGCAAGTGAAACAGAGCATCCTCTCCATGGACATCTACTGCAGGCCCGAGGCCTCCGTTCTGCTCGCCTCCTATGCGGTGCACGTCCAGTACGGACCCTACGATTACGAGAGCTACAAGGATGGCATGCTTGCCGGCGGCGAACTTCTGCCCAAGGGCGTCACTGATCAATACCAAATGACGCCCGAAATGTGGGAGGAGCGCATCAAGACCTGGTGAGTCCAGTTATGCTTTGTCTGTATCTGATCCAAGCATTGCCTCAGCTACAGCCGCCTCTCTTAGAGCCACTCACTTTTTATTGAATTTATTAACATTGATTGGGTTTGTTTCTCCTTTGTTGTTCTCGCAGGTATATGGACCACGAGCCCATGACCCGGGATGAGGTCGAAATGGAATATCTGAAAATCGCACAAGATCTGGACATGTATGGTGTTAACTACTTTCCTATTACAGTAAGTCGAGAGTCAAGTATCGTGATGGGGCAGGCAAAGAGTTGAGCAACTCTGGGCTCAATGCAACATTACATAACCTCAAAGATTTCAAAACTAAAACGTTTTACAGAATAAGAACAAAACCAAATTGTGGCTGGGCGTAACAGCCGTGGGTCTTAACATCTACGATGAGCGCGACAAGCTAACCCCAAAGACAACGTTCCAGTGGAACGAGATACGACACGTCAGTTTCGATGACAAGAAATTCACGATTCGTTTAGTCGATGCCAAAGTGTCGAATTTCATATTCTACTCGCAGGACCTGCACATCAATAAAATGGTGAGCACCAATGTCGGTTATTGGCTAAGTGAGGTTATACTACTCCTAGTTCCAGACTGGGAATAATGGTTCCCCAATTGCAATGTTTACGAAGCCTGATAACCTCAGTTAGCCATAATATGTGCATCCAATTAGACTCTATATGATTTGGTTTATGATGCGCAGATACTTGATCTGTGCAAGGGTAATCATGATCTCTACATGAGACGCCGCAAGCCGGACACCATGGAGATACAGCAGATGAAGGCGCAGGCAAAAGAGGAGAAGCAGCGACGTCAGATCGAGCGCAAGAAGTTCATCAGGGAGAAGCAGCTGCGAGAGAAGGCCGAGCACGACCGCTACGAGATAGAGAAACGATTAGAGCATCTGCAGGACGAGATGCGCATGGCTAGCGATGCGCTGGTGAGTAATACGGGTCAGACAAAGCCTCAACGAAACTACATAGAACTATACCATTGCAGCGCCGCTCCGAGGAGACCAAGGAACTGTACTTTGAGAGGAGTCGCGTCAATGAAGAACAAATGCAGCTGACCGAATGCAAGGCGAATCACTTTAAAACGGAAATGGACAGATTGCGCGAGCGCCAAATGAAAGTGGAGCGCGAAAAGCATGATCTGGAGAAGAAGATACGCGATGCCGACTTCTATGTGCTGCAGCTAACCGTGGAGAACGATAAGCGCGAAGCGGAAACTGAGAAGCTAAAAAAAGAGCTTATCTGTGCCAAAATGGCCGAACGCGAGGCCACCGCCCGTCTGCTTAACTTCCTCAATAGTGGCCGCAAATCGTCCACAGACAGCCTGTTAACTGCCTCAACCGTATCGCATGCGAATGTGAACACCGCCTCTAGCATTGCGGCGATCAGCACACCGTCTCTGACGACGAGCAGCTCAACGAACGATATGGAAACAGCCGGAGGCGCCGAGCTGACCACATCCGCCTCCCACTACATTGTGATCGGCGACAATTCGAGCGGCATTTCCGATGATTTTGAGCCAAAAGAGTTTATACTCACCGACAATGAGATGGAACAGATAACGAACGAGATGGAACGCAGCCATTTGGAGTATCTGCGCAAGTCCAAGAAGCAGGTGCAGAATCAATTGCAAACGCTGCGGAGCGAGATAGCGCCACACAAGATTGAGGAAAATCAGAGCAATCTGGATATACTCAGCGAGGCGCAAATTAAGGCCGGCGAAAACAAATATTCAACGCTCAAAAAGCTCAAATCCGGATCAACCAAGGCGCGTGTGGCCTTCTTTGAAGAGCTCTAAGAGGGGCAGAGTTGGATACCCCAACAACAGAAACCTAAACAAGACTCTTATCCAAGTTAAGCGTATTCTGACTTTGTCATTTGTGAACACAATATTTAATGTATGTATATCTCTGTTTATCTGTGTATACAATGTCAATAAGTATATATATGTATGTGTATCTCTGTTTAATTGTGTATACCACATGTCAATAGCTATAAGCCAATTATCGGTGACATTTCCCGATTCAATAAACTCGAAATGAGTGTGTATAAAACAGCCAGACATTTTGTTGTCCTTCTTAGCATTTGATTTACACACATGTATATAACCTTAAGCGCCAATCGTTTTGTGTCAACAGAGTTAATCTATTCCTCTGGCCAATGAAGAAACTGAGAATTTATTGCTTAAAGCTTAAAACTTATTTGAGGACTAACCATAAAAATTATAAATACGCACAGCATTCTAGAAGAGCTTGCAACATTGTACTAATTTCAAATTTTTAACTACTTGCCTCCTGCTCTAATCTATAATTTCAACTATTCCTCTACATGTCTTATTGCTGCACTCTTCTTTTCCCTGCAGAGGGGTTCGAACGATGGGTACAGATCAAAAAGATCACAGCTTAGACCACAGAAAAGAAATATGATACATATATGATATATCCATATAGTAGAGACTTGTTGGAGAACCTCATTTGTTTACATGATTAACAATCAAATGGTAGAATTTTAAAGTTAGTTCACAGCATAAATTGTGTTCAAAATGAACTTCAGATTTTATTTCAAATTGATCTGATTTAGGACACCAAATTACATACACAGCTGCCAAAAGAACAATTGTCCAATATTTGGTTTGAATTTTTTATTGTTTGCCTGTTGACTATAGGCATATAACTTATATAGCTTCAGAATTCACGAAACACTTTTTTCCATACGATGTTTTCTTTTAATTTCAACGCTATGCTAAAGAAACTTGGTACAGTTACATACATACATACATACAGCATTTAATTATAAGTTAGCTCATTATAACGCGAACAAAAGGTGATCGGCATATCGGTTTTATCTTTGCGATTAAGCTTTTTATATATGTTTATATATGATATACCAATTTCAAGCATGTATCTGCTGACGATTAGAGCTACCCATAAGATTACCAGTTTCATTATCAGCAAAGTTAAGAATTGTTTTGCGTTTTTCAAAGAATTTAAAAACATGTGACCATTTACATTTATTTATTTACTCTTTTTAGCTTTTTATACAGAAATGAGTAAACGTAGTTTTTCCTATAGAATAATTTGTTGTTTGTTTTCTTTTTTGATACAATCTTATGATCGGCGGCTTCCTGCCCAAATCTCCATATACTATATATGTATGTGTAATTGTGTGTTAATGTTTATGGAACGCGCACCTCTGAACTTTTCACAAGATAAAAAAACACCGCTTTTCTTCTACCGCCGACCCATATTAGTAGTTTAACACATAAAATAATTTTTTTTTTTTTTGGTTTTGGTACTAAGGAATTTCAAATAGTTACGTCTTTTGTTTGTTTTTTTTTTTTTTTTTTTTTGTAACACCATGGAATATTTGATGTACACATATCTACATGCACATGTGTAAGTGTTTGTTTCGGTTTGTTATTATTTGTTTTTTTTTATAGTATCATAAAATAAAAAGCTCACTTTCTTTTATAATATATGTATGTAGCATCCAATGCATCCAAATCCCAGACTACAGCAAGTAACGCCAGACGCAAAAGTATACAAACATATATATTATGTATACATATATATGTACACTCTACATGCGAATATGTTCGAGTTTCTTTTTACTATGTTCCTCGTCGAAATCTACACTTGCAAACTAAAAAAAAAAACGTTTGATTTAACATAATCAAAGTTCGGTACATTACAGTTGCTACAAAAAAATAGTAATATACATATATAAGTGTATAGATAAGTAAATATACATCGATATACATATATGTATATGTATATATATGTGTATGCTTAGAATAAGAATTTCATATTATTAAACACGAGCCCAAGGATATACATATATGAACAAACACTCTGCTGTTTGCGTAAGTTTGTTCGTCGGGTCCGTGGCTGCATTAAAGTTGTACCCGCCCTCTTAAGTTCATTAAATTAACTTTTTGAACATGAATTTATCAATAACATTTAAGAATATCGATCATCGATTACTCTGCCCAGACTTTGGCATGCTCTCTTCTTTTTTTTTCTTTTCTTTTCATTTTTGAAATTTTGCAGCGAAATTTTGGGTGTGTGGATGTGCATGCGCGTGGTATATGTAATTTATAGGATTTACGGCGTATTTTCTTCTTCTGCTTCTCTCTCCATCTCTATAGGTGTAAGTTAGTGTGTGTGTGTGGGTGTGTTTGTGTGTGTGTCAGTTTTTATCAGTGAACATCAGCGTTGACTTTTGAGTGAGACAGGCGCTGCCGCGAAATAGTCGATGTTTTATAAGGGAAAGCGCTTGTGCCTCGTGTTAAATATATTTATTTGTATACATACATATACATATATTAATATATATATGTATATATAGACAATTTTTGCGTTTGGCGTATACGAGAGGCGTGCGCCTTAACCGTGTTAACTCAGAGACAACTGATTCAGCGACAACAGACGTTCAACGGCCGCATTAATGTCCCCAAACGTGGCAATCAGCGCTGGATGGGATAAGAAATGGAAGACGACACAATATTAGTTGACGACAGCTGACAGCAGTGCAATTAATGTATATATGTATATATGTATATATGTATATATATATATATATATGAAAAACACAATCTTACCTTGCAAATTGGCCTCACGATTGGCAAATCCCATGGCGGCTAGCTGCTCCAACTGGGATTGGTAGCGCACCTCTGGTGGCTGTGTGCTATCGGCATTGTTTGACATGCCGTTGAGCATGCGCATCATGAAATCGTTGAAGAGCTGCGCATTGGGTCCGCCGCCGGGTGCTAAAGGTGGCGTGGCCGTTGTGGTGGCATTGGAACTTGGTGGCGCGGCGGCGTTGATCGGCGAGGTGTTGTTGCTGATGGCGCTGCTTGCATCGCCGATAACTGGATCAGCTGGATTATTAACGCCTGGCGGAGGTGGCGGTATGCCCAGTGTGCCCACAAGATTGGGAGCGGCGGTGCGCAGCTGCTCCATGCCCTGCTGGATTTGTAAGATAGCATTGATGGCATCCGGATTGGTCAACATATTCATCACATCGGGATTCTGCATTTGGGACATGAACTGTGGCATCATCTGGCGCACCTGATCCTGCAGCTGTGGATTGTTGGAAAGCAAAGGACTGCTGCTGAGTAGCCGAGACGCCATATCTGGATCCTGTGACATTAACTCCATCATTGAGCGCGTATAGGGGGCATTCAATAGATTCTGCATCATCGCCGGGTTATCGGCCATCTGCTGCAGCAGGCTGCGCATTGCCGGTGTGTTGAGTACATTGTTTGGTGGCTGATCGCCGCTGCGATTATTAGCGCCAATTGGATTCGAGCCTTGGGCACTGTTACCGCCGGTGCGATTGCCAGTGCCGCCCCAGGGATTTGGTAACGGATTGCGATTCTCGGTGCCCTGTTGTGGATTGACACCGGCACCGCTGCCCTCAACTAGGCCAGCGAACGGATTACGACCAAAGGATTCGGTGGCCGCGTTCATCATCGGCTCCTGTATATCACGATAGATTCGCTGCAGGGCACTGTAGCCGCCCGGCACCGATTCAAGATTGGACATGGCTCGATCATGCGAACGCATCAGTTCCTGCAACATTGATGGATTGCGAGCCAGCTCCATGGTCTGGCGCAACAGATCCGGATTGTTCAGCATGTGCGAGATCTCCGGATTGCGCTGCATCAAATCCTGCATTTGAGGATTTGATGTAATCAGCTGACGCATCGTCTCTGGATTATTCATCATCTGCTGCACAAGCGGGTTATCCATTAGAGATCGGAGCATATCCCCATTATTCAGCAGCTCATTCTGCATGCGCGCCTGCAAGTCCATAAACGTATTCGAACCGGCGCCGAGGGCCTCCATGCCGGCCAGGCCGCCAAATTGATTTAGGCCGAACGGCGTTTGACGCACATCAGCCGGAGCTCGTGCCGGCGCATCGTTGGTCCGCGTTGGGGCCTTAATGACCAGATGCACTGTCAGATTGTCCTTGATGTTGTGCATTTTGAGCGTGTCGGTGTCCTTCATGATTTTACCAGCAAAAATAAGCACCAACTGCTCGGCTTCGGCCTCAAATTTTTGTGCCACCAATATTTTGAACTGTAAAAGATAAAACGAAACTTGAAATACACAAATACATACAGTAAGTTCCACAAAATTGTGCAGAAAAAAAAATGTTACCCTGTCGTCATGTCGAATGCATTTAATATATGTATATATATATATTTATTATATATAAATATATATATATACATTGTTACACACAGCTTATTTTTGCACTTTGCCATCCTTTCGAGAATGAACGAGAAAAAAATGCACTGTACCTTCAATTTCATATGCACGCACACACACACATAGGCACACAGACACACACTCGTGCATAAGTGGTGGACAAGTGTGCCCACCTCATCGGGCAGTGTCAGCCGCCGCAATTATTATGTTTTATCAGCGGGGTGCAATCAAGCAGCACCAGCGCCACCCACAACAATCACTCGACATGTACTCACATCTTTTATTCCAGAATCTTCATCGACTTCAACAGTTTTCTTTTCCTTTGGCGTTTTAACTACCACGTTGATGCGTTTACTACCGCCTTCGGCCATTTTGATTGTTTTTGCAGCGCTAGTTTTCCGTTTTTTTCTTAAGATAATGCAAGTGCTTGCAAGTGTCTTTTATTTTTTTAATTTTTTTTTTTGTGTTTGCCTAACGAAATTTATGCGTAGGTGCTTTCAAACTAAATTATTTTCCATTTGATGAAAAGTAATTCGTCACTTTCTCACATACGACACACACACACACACATATGACACATACAAAGCAGTGTGACCAGCGTATATAGTTTTTAAATGGTTGAAAACACAAAGAAGACCATATTGTGTGCTGCCAGTCGAAGTATTGTTATCTGCAACTGATCTAGTGCAAATATAGTTGCTTTTCTACCTGCTGAGTGACGCAGTAATTAAAGTTAATCTTTTACTTGTCACTGTGGACTTTAATATTTTTGTTATTCCGATAATGTATTCATTTGATTCTTCAGCATTCGGATGCACGTACTTTATGTATTTTGACGTAAAAATTAATTTTTTCACTTTCCGCAAGCCGGTCACACTGATGGTGGAATTCCAAGCAAACGAAAAGCAAAAGGCAACGCATAAGGCAGAGTAAACGGTTAGGATTGTGATACCTTGCATACGGTTTATTAAAACGAAACAAATAAATAACAATACATAACACGTTAATCATTATAATTGTTCAAAAGCCGTGACCTTTCGAAGTCAATTGTGGATATTTAAAGATAAATATAATTTGCGCAGAGAATCAAAATGCCATAAACTCAGTTCTTGGAATTTGGTAACATATATAAACGGTTTCCGAGAATTACCAATACAGTGCCAACAAGTGCCTCTAACCCGTGTGGCCAGGTATTTTCATTCGTATAGCAAGGTGTGTACTTACTCGAGAACACAAATGTCCGAGTCTGGCCCTAGCAAAATAATAACATTTCTATATAAAGTCAATGTTATTCACAATGTACAAATATTAAAAGCGAAGATGCAACTAAATGAACGCGATCCAAAAGTGCGTTGCAACGACCTACCTTTCGGTGCTATTGCGCTTCTGGGCCTTTTTCTTTGCTCATCGATTGTGAGTATAAATGCGGACAAGCAATTACCTGGCTGGCTCACACCGGAAATCGCCCAACTGGCCATTGGCAGCGATGTGAACTTGACCTGCACCATCAACCAGGCTTACTTTGAGGCTGGCCATGGCAGAAACCAGACCTGCAATGTGTCTGATTTGTACTTTGCTGTGAATAATAAAACAATTGTCATAAATGGACCTCAGTTGCAGTATATTAATGCAACTACAATACAGACGACCCTAAGAAACGTGTCCGACCAGGATAACAAATATGTTTGCATGTGCAAGGAGCATGCCATGAGTGAGTCCCGTTTGCAAGTGGGCACTAAGCCGCCGCCGGTGGAGGATTTCAATTGCACCAGCTACGACTGGGACTACATGTTTTGTAATTATACGGCGCCCAGAAATAGCATCAATACCAAATACAACCTTAGCTTTGTCACACAAAAGGATGCATCTTATGGCTACATCATCGATTGCCAGTATGAGGCATCTCCAATTGTCAACTGCAACATCACCGGCGAGAAGTATAAAAAGTTTTCCGAGTTATATTATTTTGAACTGGGACGTTGGAACATATTGGCAGATGGTAAACAGAAATTCGACATAAATAATGTGGAGCGCATGATTCTGGCGCGTCCCGGACTGAATCTGAGCGTGCTCAACAAGACGAAGGACTCGATATGCCTCATGTGGAATATGCCGCGACGCAGCAATTTCATTGGTGGCGTCCTCTGGCAGGTGCACGTGACGCCCCAAAATTTTCCAACGTTGGTGCGATCGTCGTGGCGCAACAGCTCCTCCTCTGCCAAGGATACGCTCTGCTTGACGGAGCTACCCTATCCCGGTTACTATTATCTACTCGAGCTGCGTGTGCGCAACAACAAGACCAAATCACGTTGGAGCGAACCACTCGAATTCAATTTTCGCACCGTTCCCGAACGGCCAGCACGTCCGCCTCGCCTTACCAACGGCAGCTTCTACGTATACTCGTCGGGTGCATCTCTCACCATCTACTGGGAGCAGCTAGAGCAGCACGAGTTCAATGGCGATAACTTCACCTATGTCATCAGCGAATATCGACACAACAACACTCGACCGTGAGTAGACTACACACCCCCAAATTGAGACCACTAACTCTAACCGTAACATGCTCTAGTGCTAAGTGAGAGATCAGACACATGTTTACACGACACGATCCACTATCTGTAGCATTAATTCAGATCGCTATCAAAATTTATGCCAGCACGTGTGAACAATGTCTTCAAATATTAAAAAAAAAAAGAAGAATTAAATATCGTAGATGCAATTGATGATAGTTAATTAATTTATTTGTATATTTTTGAACAAACAGTAATGGAATGATATTGAGAAAATTTCTTGTTGGCAAGTTAATTGTCTATCGTGTTTGGTCGTCAAGTTTATTAATTTTTTTGAGTTAAGTAACATGCAACATGTACACAGTAATCATGCCGCATGACTGGAAGAATACTACACACGCCTACAATTTGTTGATGTACGTATGTATGTCTTTCCCAGCGTACTGCGGCCAATTGTCGTTTTTAAACTGAATTTGATCAATGTGCACATTTCTACAGCGCAGCTCCACTGAAACATTAATCAATTTCTACTAATTATCATCTATGTACATTTCTCGGGCATACGTGCATACATACGTAAATAATTCATTTACATTATATAAAAAAAAGGAACGAAATGAATGCCAGCCGAACATGCAGGAAAAATTCAGGGAATTGTTAAAAATAAACAATTTTCAAGAGATTTGTGCTCGCCCCGCATCTGTGTGTGTGTATTTCTATATAGCTTTCTATGTGTATGTGTATGTGTGTGTAGGTTGGTGTTCATCCCGCATGTAGTATGTATGTATGGATGGATGGTATGGCTTGGTATGGTATGGTATGGTATGGTGTGGTATGGTCTGGTGTGGTGTGGTATACATGTATGTTTATGGACTTGCTGACGTGTTTTCGCTATCTCAACTACGTAGAACAGCAGTCGAAGACATCAATTTGGCAACGTTTACACGGCAACAGTTTCTTGAGAACTGATTACAATGGCATACATGAATGTGTATAAATTGATTGAATTTCGCATGAATAACTTGTTTTATATTTCGCTCGAATGATAAGTGCGACAAGTGAGGCAAATGTGTGAACAACAACCATTTACAAATTGAATAGCTTCAATATTGCTTATTGATATTGTTAGCTCGAAATTTAAATAGTTTACTATCAGTTGTTGGGAGGAATCAGTTGAATTTCTATGTGTATACTATGTGTTATTCAATTTTCGTTCGCATACCTTTTGGGCATACTCTTAAACTCTTTTGACACAGATATCAAGACTTTGTTTTTATACTTTGATACCGAAGGTACATATATATAGAAAAAGTATATATAATAAAAAGTATGAAAAGGAGTAACCAAGCGGCAACAACAGACAGAATAAACTAAAAACTGACCTGGGGACAATTGGTCTAAAACAGGATCGGAGGAGTGCAATCCAGGAGAAAGTATGACGATCCAGAGCCTCCCAACAGACCCGTGAGTTGGCCCCTGCCCAATTAATTACGGTCAATTGGCACACCGCATTCAGCTGATCGTCCATCAGTGATGCACAATGCCTGCAACAGCGATGCTCATTTGATCAATCAGTGATGTAGAAAAAAATATATAATTTTATATATTTATAATTAAGTAATATAAACAATCAGACATATGTAAAAGAATTTAGTGTTGGCCAACAGAGTATTGGATATTCGAAATATACATTTATTAGATAAGAAAATTATTAAGTTAATGTGGTTGGGTGAGTTGAGGTATGGCAAAAGGACGAAAATGCGATGATAACCCAAAGTGAATCCTCAAATAAATTTTGACGAGAGGAGGGGGAGGGACGCAGGCTGTATAATATCAGCACAGCCAACGCAGTAACGAGCTGACTAGGCTGATTGAGATTTTTGTTTTTTGTTTGTTTACTTATGAAAGAAATACAAATTATTGTTATATATCGCGGTCGATCCCCACATCTCCCACAATTTTAGATAGATAGAATGGCCAAACTAGGAAGGTAACTTGCTGGTAACCTCCTCCAAGGATCGGCATATAAATTTTCAGATTTGTGATTTGTACATTTTAGTTCTAGACTCTGCATAGTTTCGTTGCTGCTATAAATGTATAATTGTTTGTTTGTTTTGCTTTTGTTCAAATCACAGAGATGGCTCAAAGATCAAGTTGGACACGAATTCGGCAACAATTCAGAACTGGAGTCAAAACGCCTACCATGAGATCTATTTACGCAGCAGGAACAATGTGAACAGCTCCTTGGAGGCGAGTCGTCTCTACATACCGCCGATCAGTGATGAGGATACGCATCAGAGAGTACCCAAGAAAATACGCAGCATCTATATATCGAGCAATTCGAGCTATAAGCTGAGTTGGACAGCGCCGGAAAACATCACCAATCTGGTAGACTACACGGTATATTGGTGCAATGCGAAGCCGGCACTGCTCTCCAAATGCAATGGTTCGCTTCACTTCGAGCACGTTCCAAAGGATCGGCTACAGTATAGCACGCAGAGCGGTCAACCTGCCTCATTGAATATGGCCGTCTCGGCGAACTTTGGCGATCGAAATACGGGAATGCACTGGATGATGTGCACGAGCGATGGCAACGATGATCTGGCCAAAATGGACCCAGTCATCGATGAGTTAACAAACACATCGTTCACTGTCAAATGGAGCACGGAGCGCGTCTGTCCCGTCATACTGACCGGCTACAATTTGACCTATTGCCAGCGTTACTCTTTTAAGGCGGACAACTGCACCACCATCGTTCTCAATAAGGATATAATCGCTTATACCATTAACGACCTGGAGCCGTACACCTTCTACACGGTCAAGATGTTCATGTACTCCGAGCATCGCGCTAGCAAATACAGCGATCAGCAGATCACGCGCACCGAAGAGGGAGCTCCTACCCCGCCCCGCCAACTGGAGTACCTGAATGTGACCAGCTCGAGTGTCTGGCTCGCCTGGAAGCCACCCGTCAAGCCGAATGGTGTGGTCCGAGAGTATCAAGTCACCACTTGGCATGGAAAATAAAACCGAGTATTTCGACCTGCCTGCCTCGACAGTTGAGCTGGTCGACAACGAGAAGACCATCTACTACGAGCTGTTTAATCTCACCGCCTACACAAACTACACCATCAGCATACCTGCACACCGTTCTCTATTCCGATCCCAGCAATTTTATACACTTTCGAACCGCCGTCGGAGGTGAGCAGCGTTTAATGTAAAGTGGGAGTTTGCGCAACTTCGATTTTTGTGAACAAGCTGCTTTGACTTAATCAATCAATACTTTTTTTTTTAAATTGATCTTTATAAATCAAAAAATATAAATGAGCCCCTAAACTTTTTAGAACAGAATCAAGTTTGAAGAGTGTATTATAATTGTATTTTTCGTTCTTTCTTGTTTATCGCTCAAATGCTTGGATGTGCAAATACTCCTCTGATCATTGTTGTGGTTGAGTTGTTTGACAAATGTGCTGTTATTAAACATTATGTGTATCTTATTTATTTGCAGTGCCATCGCGTCCAACGCGAGTGCACCTGGAGAGCAATCCGGTGACAACTACTCTGGAGTGGGCTGCACCATCACGACCGGCTGGCCGCCTTGAATACTATGAGGTGGTCATCATTGAGCGTAACTCGAACAACTCGGTGATCGGTTATCCGCTGAGCTATGTGAGTGCCCGACCAAATCTTACCTGTGTGATGGCAACGCCCGTCTGCACGCCACAGCATCGCTTTTACTATCAGGTGCGAGCGGTAAATGTCGAGCACTGCATCCGCAGTCTCCGCCACAGCCATATGTTGCACCTAATTATGAGCGTACGCAGAATTGTGTGGCACAGCCGCAGCTAACTAACGACGAGTGGAGCGCCATCAGTAGCTATAACGATTCGAGTCTCTATCGACTATTCAAGTCCACGTGGGAGACGTACGAGGTGAGCTGCTCACCGGATAGTGGTCACACCAAGATGTTGCTCAGCAGCATTGAAGTGATTCTGGCGTTTATTGTGATGGGCGTGGCATGCCACACCGGCTACCGCAAGTATCTGAAGATGTCCGATATTGGCGTTATGCTGCCAACGGGCGTCATCGAGGACCTCAAGAAACCCAAGGACATTGGCTCACGTACGGATGGCAGCGGACACGGTGGCGGCGGCGGCGGTGGTAGCATGATTTGCACTCGGGTTGACCAAACTCCGGATTATTTGCCGCAGTATTCGTTGCACGATCCGCCGCATGATTTTAGCAGCGGCAATGAGAGCTCCAAACTGCTACTAGCCAACAACTCCAGTAACGGCGGCGGTGGCCGTAGCTCGCCAGGTAGCTATATGTCCATGGACCAAGGGTTGCTGCTCGACGACGAGGGGCAACCGGGCCAAGGCACCGAGCTTCAGCCGAGCGGTGGAAATAATGCAGCGTCAGCCGCTGCTTCAGCTGGTTACATTAAGCCAACAGATATGAAATTCTTGTCGACGCCAATGGTCAACACCGTGCCCAGCTCGCATCCTACACCGCCGATGCAGGTTACGATGCCATTCAGTGGCTATGTGCCCGTTCAGATGATACAGGCGCGACCCGTGCCCCCGGTGCCCATTGCAATCGTTTCGCCCTTGCATCCGCTTAACACCAGCAACTATGTGCATGCAGCAGATCTGCATAAGCTTAAGTCACTGGCGCCAATAACACCAACACCAGCAACAGTCACCACAGCACCACCAGTACAGACGGCGATCGCTGCAACATCGCCGCCTGCATCAACGACGCCTATGCACAATGACTTTGGCTACACGTCCATGGAGCAGCTGCAGCGGGACGGCCTCATGAAGCCCATCTCGGCGTTAGCGGCTCATCCACAGGAATCGGCAGCCGCAGCAGCTGCGGCAGCGGCCGAAGCTGTGCAACAGACGCACCACCGACTGCAGCCGAATATAGGAGGCTATGTGACGCCGCAGGATCTGAATGCGCTGGCACACAATCAAAGTCATATGCTGTAAGCTGGCGAGGATCAAGAGGGTTGCTTTACTCGTTTATTGTTGTTGCCAGTGCAGTC
Source organism: Drosophila hawaiiensis (assembly GCA_037043685.1). NCBI lineage: Eukaryota > Metazoa > Arthropoda > Insecta > Diptera > Drosophilidae > Drosophila > Drosophila hawaiiensis. The sequence goes on from JBAMBA010000163.1 coordinate 227,917, forward strand.
AGCTAGCAGCTAATTCTTTGCCTTCCACTCAGAGAGACAGAGACACATGAAATTCAGATTTAAAACTCAGCTCATAGTCCACGGACACACACGCACATGCACACACAACTACAACTTAAAACACTAGCACACTTACACACACACACACACATAAACACTCACAAATGGCACCTGTATTTAAAAACTTTATATACTCCTTGTAATTATAATTTGAAGCCTTTCGTTGATACGCAGCAAAAATTTGTGCAGCGTTTTTTTAATTTTTAATTTCTTTTTATTTAACATTTTTTAATATTTTTGTATTGTAACCTGTTTGCTGCGAGAGACGAGCATACTTACTATTGGCAGCCACTGTGCTAGTTTTTTTGTATAAGGCACTTAACGGTTATTTTTTACGCTATACTTATGACTTATACATACTTTACATGTAAAAACGTTTGCTTAAACAATGCGCCAAGCTGATTTAAGAATAATATAAATACATACAACTATATATATATATAGATATATAAATATTATATACATTATATATATATATATATAATTTTAAAAACATCTGGCATTTTAATTAATTCCATGAATTTGTACAGCTTCTTGACTGATAGCACGAATCATACAATACCCGCACGCATACGCATCCCATTAGAGAGGATCGGTTCTCTATATTCTGGTAGAGAACATGTCGCAGCGATGCCAGTTGCGATTGCTGCACGAATGTAATGCATCACTCTTGGGTGCAGAGCTATATGCTAAAGCTTCTAAGTCAGGCACAAGCTTAAAAGTGCGCCAATCTCTTATTGCATACATGTTATTTGTAATGGTCTCCTATCCTTTTGACTACCTCTTGTAATTATTGAAGTCTGCTTTTGACTGTGGTGTTGGTTTGCTTTTTTCTTTTATCAATTTATCAATTATGCAATGCAAACGAAAATACATTTCAATGTTTATATATAAAATTGTTATATATCCTAGAATAAATGATCAATTTGTGTATATATAGTAAACTTTCTACATTTTGAATACATTTGCCACTATCATATTTTTCCCTATTTCGGGGTGTTCTTGTTATCTATATATATATAGAGAGTCGTATAGTATTCCATGTACGACCCCTCCCTCACAAGGGGCGTGAGAGTAAGGCGCGTAAAAAAGCGTAAAAACGTTTTTATTATTTCATATTTTATTTATTTTTACGCCAAAGTGTAGATACGAATCGAGTTCGCAAAGGGGTTTTTCGCTGCTATCGGCACATGAAGCGCAGCTAAGAGAGAGAGAGAGAGAGGGAGAGAGAAACAGAGACCGAGAGAGAGAGGGAGAGAGAAACAGAGAGCGAGAGAGTACACGTCTTTTTACCTCTTGCTGGCATTAATAACACAATCTTCTGTATTTATTGGCTTTCATTTTGTATTTACTAGGTTTTCATAGATTTGCATATGGGTTTCACACGAATTGTACTTAATCACTATAAAAATACCGAGAAATCAGATTATCGCATAGAGTTATTATATACTTATTATACACAACGAGACCTCTGTGACCCCATAAGGAATATACTCTATTCTTAATCAGAATCACTAAGCGATCCGTCGGTCCGTACTTCCGTCTGACAACTTTTTTGTTTGGGCTGATATGCGCAGAACCATCTTTGTTTTAAATCTAATTAAATCTAATATTCCAACCACTTTTTTGATTGCTTCGGTCACCTAGGACATCAGTGGCGCCAGTGTTGGTCCATTAATTAAATAGCTGTCATAAAAACATTCGGTCGACTCAAAGATTCAAATCTCTGAGATTATGAAAGTTTCAGAATGAAATTTGTCAATAGAACAACTGAGTTCAGGGTATATCATGTCGAGTCCACCCGACTAAAGCATTTTTTCTAACTTAATACGTCTTCATTCAAATGTTGTAAATAATCAATATTTCGTCGTGATAATACATACATACCAGATTAGATCTATATACCTTCTTTTTCTCTCGATAAATCGATATTTTATCGATATTTGCGAAATTTGGAAAATTGATCAGCGTATGGTAAATAAGAGAGAACTTCTATTCCACGTTTAAAGTCCTTTCTCTTATTGCTTGTGACCTTTGGTGACTCGGCTGCATGCTGGTTCAGAATATGTATCCTTTATGGGGTCGGAGATGCTTTCCTCTGAATGTGACATACTTTTGCACAACTTTACTATACCCAGGACTATTATTATTAATTTGTATTTTGCTCTTTTTTTGTTCTGATAATGTCAAATGGTAATCACTGTTTCTATATGTATAAATATATATTTTTGAGACCAACTGCAGTTCGTGAGCATCGCTCGTAGAGAGCGGTTGCGGGCAAATTTGTATTGAGAAAAGAATAAAAACAAACAGCAAAAGCGAAAAGCGAGAAGAAGATTAATATAAAAAATAAAATTAATACATGTAAACATTTCTTATCAAGCGAGCTCGAACATGCAGCACTCAGCAGTCATCATCCTGAGTCTGGCAAGCCTTGGCGATTTTCGCCTTATTAATAGGGATAATTTCAAAATGGAGCTGTCACAAAAGTATCCACGCGCTGGGGATCGGTTCAATGTCACCTTCCGGGTTACGTCGACAGACGATCTGCCCGAAGACTGTGCAAGTATTGATCAAGTATATATGCAGTCTAAAAATGGTGAAAACTTAACGGTGCACATACTGAACAACACGGCCTTCTATCACGAGACGTATTCAGAAGTGGCCGTGGCTGCCAATGGTGCATTGGATTATGAAGCCATATGCAATGGGGTGTCTCTCACTGGAGTCAGTCCTATGATCGGCGCCAGATTTGAGAACATCAAGGTTGACTGTATGTGTTGGATCAACGGCGAGACGGTCTGCACCTTCAGTAAACCACAGTTTGATAATAAAGAAGGCGATTACATGGCAAACTTCACGCTGCATCACAAAGGAGCGCGGACAACCTGCTCTAATAAAGACAAAAGTGAAACACAGGTGGAGTGCAAACTAATAACTAATTATGGTCAAGATTTCAATATCTCGCTGCACATGACGGATGATCGTGGTGAACAGGGGCCACTGAACCGCAGTTTTTCCTATGCTGAGTGCCTCATGATAAATCCGATCACACAGGGGACGCTACTGAATCACACTAGCAATAGCATTTGCCTGAATTTGACCGACAAATTGCGAAGCGACCACACCAACGAGTGGTCCGTGTATCTGACGGACCACAATCACACTTTTGAAGCAATCAATAATACAATTGAATACCCTACTAACAAGGTTTTTATATGTGTATGGCAGCTGCTCTATCCTCATCACAACTATACATTCGATATTAAGAGGCGTTCCAGCAGCAAAGCTCGATGGAGTGCTTCCTTTGTCCACAGCTTCAGCACAACCGTCGCTCTGCCATCGGGTCCGCCGTTGGTGTGGCCAGGTGGCTATGAAGTCGATCGCGACTTAAGAACACTCTCCGTCTACTGGCAGCAGCTCGATGCGCTGAAACACAATGGTGAAAACTTTACTTATAATGTCAGTGTCCAAAACAACAACAAAAACAACAGAAGCCTAATCAAGTGCGTACTTTTTTATATTTATTTCCGTATACAGATTATTTACATAGATTTAATCAGCGAACATTTCACCAAAGATGCGTAAACATTTAAACACTCCAATTCCTAATCTGTCATTTGTATATATATAGTCGATGTAGACTATAAGAGCTAGAGAATATTCATTCAATATATGTTATCGTTTACCCCGCGCAGATAAGGTTTGCTTTCGTTTATAGATATGTATAAATAATATACACTCGCGAGCTTGAGTTGTAAATTCAGACTGCCATGCGCTGACCTGCAGAGACTTTATTTTATTGAAAAATCTTAAAACTAAATACATATGTTTCCTTATCTAACGCAGTCGCTTGTAAGACGACCACAGTGTAATTTCATCCCTCGCTATATTTTGGGATATTCTAAGAATAGCGTGAGGCCGCTAGCTGATACCCAGAGCAACACATGTTCATACTTGAACAGATAGCTTCCTCCGTTTTTCTAAAATCGATACATTTCGAATTAAGTTAGCTGTAAAAGCCACAATTTATATTATATACACGTTATACATTGGCAACCAATATTAGGTCAACAGAACAATTTGATCATGATCGATTAAGAAACATCCAAGTCATAGTCGAAAGTTTATTTTCAGTGCCTGTGCCTGCCATAAGAAATGAAAGCATTTCCACTCATGCTTTCGCTCAAGTGCAAAAAGCTTGAAAAGACAAATTTGGCAATAAGATTCGAATATATTTAACAGCTGGGTTCAGGGTATATCTTAGTCGGCTCCCTCGACTACAGCATTCTTACTAACTTTGCTTTCTATTTAACGCCAGAGCATTTACAGTGTGTCAAGAAAGTGTTTGGCCGCAGGAAAACAATCATATTTTCTCACTTCTTTTGCAAACAGAATGTTTTTTATTATTAAGTATTTTTTTAATGTTAGGAGTTCTTAAAACTAGTTAAAGCAAGAATTAACAAGATGAATTAACTTAGGCAATTTAGAAATTTTAAAAACGAAAATTATATATCCTATATGTATACAGAACGTGCTAATTATGATTTTGCAGTTCCCTTTTCAGTCGATCCAGTTAGAAATGAGCGGTTTTATTTTGTCTTGCCTTTCGCAGATTGGAAAAACGTTTGGATTTCGATTCGATTAATGTCCACTCCTGGTGGAGTGCTGCCAGCCATAAAGGAGCAACTTCCGAGCAAATAACGTGAAAAGCTCGGAGGAGCTGGAGGCAAGACATCAAATGGCCCTCCTCGGAAAAGGGCAGACTGAAAAAAACGCTTATTTCTAATGTGATCGCCTGATTTTCGATTTTAAAATCTTAAAATTGTTTAAGTTACTGAAACTTGTTAATTTATGCTTTGAAAACTCCACTTAAAATTAGAATAAGAACAAAATAAAACACAATAATGAAATACATTTTTTTGCAAAAGAAGTGAAAAAAGATTAGCTTTTCCCTTTGTCCAAGCACTTTCTTGACAACGTGTATTTGTTGAGCGACAATTTACCGTAATGCAGTGGCTTAGTCGAAGGGGATCGGTAGAAATTACAAGTAGAACAGCTCTTCCCGAGAGGGCTGGAATAAAACCAGGGAGAGAGGGCTGGAATATACAAAATATATTAATTCTATCAAATTTCCCTTTAAATGTGCCAGAGATATCAATTCTTAAGGCTGATGCAGTCACTGCCAAGATGCTTCACTTCATATAACGGCTGTTGAGCCAAGTGGGCGCTGTTGCTTTGAGCCTGGTGTAACCACATAGAGTGTGTAGAATTACCGAAATTTGCAAAGCTGAAATTAGGAAGTCAATGTTTTGAGAAAACGATAACGACAATAGATAACTGGTGCTGGCTTGTGCTATTTTTGGATTACTGTGTGTAATCCGCGGGACTGTGCCCCAAGCAGCAAACGAAAACGAAAAGCAACAGTAATTTGTCACCACCCGGAAATCTGTGAATGTTAACTTGCCCAGATTGCACAATACGCTAGTACAGCAGGGTATATTGCTTGTTCACAACACTTTGCAACACTTATACTGGCTGTTTCAACTGTCATGGGATTTACGGGTGACGGTGGGGACCATAAATGGGAAACTTTAGATTTTAAAATTTGATGCTTCCCTTAATGTTATTATTATTATTATTATTAGGGGGGAAAGCTGCACCGCGACCTATTTGATCTATTGTGCCCCCTTCTGAGCTTATAGCTCTTCCATCAACCCCAACTCCCGCACGAATACGGGGATCTTTTTTGGGTTGAGGTCTTCTATGTCTTTGCACTTCAAAACATGCGCCCCTAGGAGGCTGCTTCTTCTTCTAGCTAAGGCGACACACTCTGCCAGGATGTGCATCGAGGATTCCTCCTCTCATTCACAAAACCTGCACAGGTCGCTACTATATATACCCAGTTTTGCCAGGTGACTCCTTAGCCTACAGTGTCCTGTCAATAGACCGGTGAGTATCCTAAGGCTGCTCTTTCCCATGGTTATAATTTGTTTAAAACGTACAAGATTATAACCACCTAGGAGACATCTGGCTTGTCGGAGTCCCACTGCCTCCGACCAGCTCTGATGCCGTCTCGGCCGCTCCTCGTTTCTAAGTTCCAGTCGTATAGTGTGTCTCCCTATGCCACAATACGGTTCTGGTCCTGTTAGGGGCCTTCCTGCCCCCATTCTTGCTTGCTTGTCTGCCGCCTCGTTTCCCGCAATGTCCCTGTGGCCCGGTACCCATCGTAGGGTGAGCCTGTTATGAGTCCCGAGTAGGTCTAGCTTTGAACGAACTTCATGGACTACCTTCGATGTTATCTTAGTCCCCATTATAGCTTTCAATGCTGCTTGACTATCGGATATGATGGATATATCCGTATTCCGATAGTTACGTTCTATATTGAAGTCCGCACATCTCCCTATGGCACACACCTCAGCCTGAAATATGCTGGTGTGCGTTCCCAGGGATTCATGGTAGAATACCCGAGGACCCACCACTCCAAGGTCCGTGCCCTGATTCGTGAGTGATCCGTCGGTGTACCATTTTATGGTGTGCGGTTTCATGGGATGGACCTCATCCAGAGTTGTCCATTCTTTTTTACTACTCATACAAACTGTGAAATTTCGCTCGAATATGTATTCGGCTACCATTTCGTCCCTAGGTTGCATCAGCAGGGGCAGTTCGTTTAAAAGAGCATCTTTGTGGCTTAGGATATGATTGCCCCCAACTCCTTCTGCCGATATCCTTAGAAGCGTGGCTTTCTGCTTGAGCCTTATGATATGGTGGAGTGGTGTGAGCTCCATTAAGGCTTCAAGGGCCATTGTTGGGCAGGTGCGCATAGCTCCTATCATACATACGCAGGCCATCCTTTGCAACTTTTGTAGTTGCTTCTTCACGGTGGCCAACCGCGCCCTGTCACCCCCAACATGGGCCTTACTACCATCAGGTATAGCCATATTAATATCTTTGGTGATGTACCCCATGATTTGCCGGCAATACTACGACATGTATAAAGCGCCCTAGAGCACTTCAATATCGTGTGCACATGGGTGCCAAAGTTAAGCCTGCTGTCAAATGTGACTCCCAGGTATTTGACCTCCCTACTCGTTTCTAGTAGGGTCCCTGAGAGCCAAATTTGTCTGATCCTCTGTAACTTATGTCGTCTGATAAAGGGGACGACGACTGTTTTCGTAGGGTTTAGGATGAGTTCAACCTCCATACACCAGTCATACGTTATCTTTAGCCCTGACTGGACTATGTCACAGAGTGATTCTTCAAATTTGGCTCGCGCTTTGATAACAATGTCATCGGCATATCCTTGACATTGAATACCACTGTTTGCAAGTCTGTTTAGTAGCTCGTCTACTAACAGACTCCAGAGTATCGGAGACAACACCCCTCCTTGGGGACAGCCTTTGGTGGTTAGGACTGTTACAGTGCTATCATATAATGATGCCGTGGCTTGTCAGGACCGTAGCAGTGCGAGTATTCATCTGCTGGTGGTATGGTCCAGGCCTCTTCTCTCGAGGGTAGCATTGATTGCATCGTGCGATGTGTTTTCAAAAGCACCTTCTATATCTAAGAAGGCGCACAGTGCTACTTCCTTATTATCAATTGCCGCACTCAAAGTACGTCACAGTTGATAAAGAGCTGTGTCCGTGGACCTGCCTACTCTGTATGCATGCTGCGTTGGTTGCAGCGGCCTTTGCTTAAGCAAAATACTTCTGATTTTGTAGTCCACCAGCTTTTCCAACGTTTTCAGTAAAAACGATGTTAAGCTGATGGGTCTGAAGGACTTTGGGCTGGTAATGTCATTCTTCCCTGCCTTGGGGATGAAGACTACCCTAGTTCTCCTCCACGCGCCTGGTATGTATCCGAGGGGTAGGCTACTTACTAATGCCTTCCTAATACGGGAGAGGAGTATTTCTTGTCCCGTTTGAAGGAAGGCTGGCGATATGCCGTCCGTTCCAAGGGACTTATAGGGCTGGAATGTACCAATTGCCCAATTAAGTCTTTCCCTTGTGACTGTCGACTTGGCGCATGCCCAGTCGTCAGTTGACGGCCTGTATCTACCTTCCCTTTCGATAGCCTCTTCCTGCAGGGGTGTACTTCCTGGGAAGTGCGTCTCGAGAAGTAGTAATAATTTCTGCAGATTACTGCTCGTCAAGGAGTTATCCCCACCAGAGCCAGAGCTCTATGAAGCCTGGCGCCTTCGCTTGTGCTAACTATGCTTTCGCAGAAGTTTCTGTAGTTCTTCCGTTTGGCCTTAATGTTATTATTTTAATATTTGGTCAAATTTATGAACTTATCCCTGTATTGACTGTTAAAATTAATAAATAACTTTAATATGTAAAAAAATAAAGTTTTCACAAATTCATAAAAGTTGAGGCAGGCAATTCAATTAAGCACTTATACTATTATAATGTAATGTGTGCAATTCAAAGTGAAGCAAAGATCTACACACGCATACATATACATAAACCGCGCTGAGCAAATTTCAGAAATCGAATTAGTTCTTGAGAATACGAAAACAAATGCATACATCCCCACATCATGTGTAAATGCTTAGACACACATATAAACAGTCACACACACACACGCAATAATAGACAGCGCACCTTAACCGTCTCACTTGGCGGCTACTCAGCAACTAAAAGCAAATGCAAATGCGAAACACGAAAGACCCGAAGCGACGGCGCGCACACACGAGGCGAGCGCGCCCAGTCGGCTTAACAGCCGAACTGTCCTGTGAACGCCTGCAACGGGATTTGCTGCGCAGTTTTAGTTATATGAAGTTGCATGGTGCAGTGTAGTCATCAATGGGAATGGGAAATCGGATGAACTCCTAACAAGTGAAACGCTTCGGTTTCAAGGTGATTCTAAATATGTTTAATGACTGTATAATTAAATATTGTGAATATAATAGACTTATTCCATTAGGTTTTCGAAAAATGGTATGCGAACTTTGTTTGATATATATATTTGAGAATCGGTTTCAATTTTGTCAAAGATTATTCAAATTGTTAAATTATAATGTGTAAATTATAATCAGTTATTATCTTGTTTACTTTCCAGACATGTCAAAATTGATATCCGGCCAAGTAAGGCCATAATCAGTAATATTAATATGATAAGTGGCAGCTATAGAATAATAATACGTAGCCAAAATGAAATCGGAGTGTCGGAGAACAGCAGCGAAATTGTCGTGGAGATGTCACCCAAATCATATGAATTGATACCGAGGAATGTAAAATTCTCAAGGAATGAAAGGATATTCGTTTGGGAAGAGCCGGAGCGGACTGACCACCTGCAGAGCTACACGGTCTTCTGGTGCAAAGTGACTGAGAAAAATTATAGCGAATGCAATGATACCCTGTCAATAATGTCGGAGCAGGTGGTCCATACCAAGTGCTATTTCATGAAAGAAGGTTTTAGTGGTGACGACTTTAAGTGGGCCGTCTCGGCCAATTATGGTAACGGCAGCGGCAGTGGCGGAATGCGCTGGATGATGGATCCGCATGGTACTCGAATTGATCATGAACGTCCTCGTGGGGTGATGGACAATTTGGAAGTTCCCATCGCTCTTGTGGTGCTTGGTGTTGTAATGTATGCAGTAATCCGCCAATGTCGATTGATGTCCAACATCGGTGTAGATTTGCCGGAGGGTCTTCTCAAGGAACTGGAACTAAATACAGCTGAGCAGCCAAGCCCAGAAGAAGTACACGAGAAGACAACCGATCTAGTTAACGCCCCGAAAATTACCCTTGAGTTATTAGCTGGTTTTGGGCCGCACGATGATTTCACAGCACAAACTCAACTTCCAGTCAATGAAGGTTATATCCAAATGGATCCCCAACAAGTAAATGCCGAGTGCAAGTTCCTCACTTCTCAAGGTCGCACTATTACTGCCTCGGGGTATTGTTCCACAACGCAAATGTTTAGCGACTATAAATAAAAAATGTGCTTTTACCTTCAACAAAAATAATGACTCGAAATCCGGGCTCAAATTTTCAAAATTCGGGTAGATTTTTTTTAAGTGTAACAAATAAAAAAATCACCATATTTTTCAGATTGTCAATTTAGATACTAAGCAGACATTATTGTATTGTGATTTAGGGCAAGCCTAATTTTAAGAATTATTTGTTTTATATTTAGGATTTATTTCTAAAAACAAGAAAAGTTTTCTAGTTTTCAGGGCGATCTTTTTCCTGAGTGTATCAAAAACAATAGTGCTTTATGTAAGAATAATATTAATTAATTTAATTCATGGAGAATATTTTAGTTTAAGATTTCTTGGCCATTTCAGGATCAGTGCCGCCTTATTGTCTCTGGATTTTAAACTACCGTTTTTTATTTATATAATGACTGCTGTAATAATTAAAAAAAAAAAATTTCCCAAAATCTAGACATTAAAACGTTTTTCTTAAAGTTACGATTTTCTTTCATTTTTTGCCATAAATTTCTAGATTATTAGCATTAAGGAGTTTAATATTTCGCACATTTCCAATATATATTAATTTTGATATTATTTATTGTTATATTATTAAGCATTTGCAAAAAATGCAAAGTCATAAGCAAACACAATTGGGCATAGTTTTAAATCCAACATTTATTACAAATTAACAATAATAAAAAAGCTATTTAATATAATTAAACAATTTATTTTAAGGTTATTTCAGTTAGTGTCTTTCGAAAGTTATAAATATTTCTTTGTAGATTCAAAAGTTGAGCCATATACTATATATTATCTGATCCATGCCATGCAATTTGAATAGCATCGAGTTGAGGCCAGGTTAACTGAAACTACATCCTAGTCCAAGTCTAGTTTATTTATGATAAAACAATAATTTGGATTATTTAAATACAAACGTGATTATCAAAAACCTAGTTCTATTAATGATCAATATATGTTTGTATACCCTCTAAAAAAAAAAACAACAAAAATAAGTAATCAAGACAGCGGCCAGTCCCGCTCAAAGATTGGACGCGGTGGGCTTGTTGCCGTGCCACTTGTACGATCCATAGTAAATGAAGTTGTTCTCCTCGCACTTGCGATCGGCCTCCTTGGGTCCACGGGATCCATACAGGTATGGAATGGGAGGCGTGTGCTCCCGTTCGATCTTATGCAAAATTGGCGTAAAGATGCGCCACGCCTCGCGCAGCTCGTCGGACCGCACGAAATGCATTTGGGAGCCACAGAAGACGTCGAGAATGAGACGCTCGTAGGCATCTGGCAGATACGAGTGCCTATAGCGATGCTCGTAGGTCAGATCCAGTTCGGTCTCCTCGATGTCGAACGTAATGCCCGGACTCTTGGTCATCATCTTGAAGTAAAGCGCCTCGCCAGGCTGGACGCGTATGACCAGCTCGTTGCGCTTCGAGTTGCCCTCAAAAATGTCGCCGGGCACATCCTGATACTGGATGCGCACCTCCGCTTTGCGCTCATTCAGTGCCTTGCCGCAACGCAATATGAATGGCACACCCTGCCAGCGCTCATTGTTTATGTTAATCACAGCCATGGCATAGGTTGGCGTAGTTGAGCTGTTGCTCACAGTGGGATCATCTAAATAGCCTGTGCGCTCGTCCTCCGTTTTACCGTTGAAATTGGCCACATATTGGCCCAGAACCATATCGTTGAGCTGCAGCGGCTGGATGCACTTCAGGACCTTGACCTTTTCGTCGCGTATATCATCCGGATGGCAGCTGCATGGCTTCTCCATGGCCACCAATGAGAGTATCTGCAGCAAATGATTCTGCATGACATCGCGTATGATACCGAACTCATCGAAATATCCGCCGCGTCCTTGTGTGCCGAAGGGCTCCTTAAACGTGATCAGCACAGATGCAATATTTTCGCGATTCCATGTGGAGCTGAGTATTTTGTTGCCGAAGCGTATCGTCATCAGATTCTGCACCATCTCCTTGCCCAGGTAATGATCGATGCGATAAAGCTGCTCCTCCTCAAACAAACTGGCCAAATGATCGCTAAGCGCTTTCGAGGTGACATCATCCCGACCAAAGGGTTTCTCAACGATCACGCGATTCCAGCCGCTAACAGGGATACCCACAAGGATTAATTTTGACAAATAAAGGATTTTCCTATGATCTTTGGTCTTACTTACCGCTTTGACATGCAGTTATTCTTGATGTTCAACGTCACCTGATCATAGACGGAAGGCGGCAGTGCTAAATAAAATATGCGATTCGCCTTGAATCTGTTCTCCATATTCTGCAGCTGCTGGTCGAGCAGCTCGTATCCCGTTCCCACATCATACGGGCCGGCAACATAGTTGTTCAGACTCCAGAACTCATCATATTTCTTCTGCTCACTCGATTGCACCTTAGGCCACAAATAATTTCGAATAAAGCCCCCGAACATTTATAAAGTTCTATAAAGTTACTCACCTTCATGTATGGCCGGCAAAGCGCTTTAAGTTCTTGAACCGTTAGTTTTGAACGCGCATAGCCGCAAATTTTGGTCGGCTTGGGGAGCAGATCGTCGCGATATAGCCACCACAATGTGGGATAGATCTTCTTCTTGGCCAGATCACCCTAAGTGTAATAGAATCAAAAAATCCAAAGTATGATTTGAATTTGAATTATTCGTTCTCTGTTCCTTACCGACGCTCCAAATACCACAAAGGTGTGCGGTATTTTACCATCAAAGTGGGTGCCCTCGCATATCATTGTGGGTGAGCTAAGTGATTTGATGATCAGGTCCAGGGTTTCCGAGCTCTGGGAGCAGTTGCCGTCTGTATTCAGGACAGATATTAGTTTTAGTAACAGTATCAATACAATGACATATATGGAATCAATATTAAGGGTTCTCGATCTACCTGCTGCTTGGCACTATTTGGCACAATCTAACACGCCACAGAGGTCAGATGTATGACTTTGCAATAAGGAAATTTGCGTTTATCGTTCGATGCGTTTTCAAATACAAACTGTGAACTGTTGGCGGTCGTAGCTTGACTTTCAAACGTATGCGACTGAGACTATATCTTATCCCCAGCTCATAGTTCTACGCCAGATAGCTTGAGTGGTTAGCAATTCAATGAGCAATCGCCACGAGAACTGAAAACCGAACCGAACCGAACCGATCCAAAGTGGGGGAAAACATGCCAAGACGGGGTGCACATTGGTTGGTCGCGCGAATAGTTCACATCAATTTCTGACGTTTTTGCTTCTTTTTTGAATCGGGAAGTGCATTAAGTACTCAGAACTATACATGCACGAACACCAGCATATATTATTATTAGCAGAGCTCTTCATATGTCTAATATGTGTACGTTCAGAGAAATGACGATCTACTATATTGCGGAAAACCAGAAAGCTGAGAGCCAGGACTTACAAGTACTCTAAGTTCTCAACAATTGATAATTTGAATACAGACGTCCGATGATTGTGGCCCAAAACTAAACATTTAAAAGTTGGCCACTTTCAGCGAGCTTTCATCTAAACTTCAAATTTAACGTTAGTAAACAAGTACTCCCCCATGTCACCTGATCAAGTTTATCATTTGCAAAGGCATAACTGTTGAGCTAGCATCAGATATATCGGTAAACGGAAAGAAATAACTCATCTTTCGACCGATGCACAAATGGTTTGCTGGATTTTTTAGATTTAATTTGAAAACGGAGACTTTTTGGTTGTTCCTTGTTCTGCTAACTTCAACCATCTCTGGATTTAAAAATCGCCCGCATATTATGATCTGCTCTAATGATTCAGTAAAGTGCTTAGCATTGGACTTCACAAGGCTTTGGAATGGAAATTTGTACATTTGATTTTTGAAAGGCTTTTTATACAGACACAAAGGCACTCACTCACGCACACAACCATGCCTATGTAAGCCATTGAGACACATATATACATATATTTGCGTGTGTGTGTGTAATTATTTACGTGTACATTTTCAATGTCATTAACGTTGGCACATTCTCAATGCCAGCGTGCGTTCTCTTTTGCTCTGTTTTCAACTTTAATATAGAGAGAATATAGAGAGGTGAACATTGGTGTTCTCTGTAGTATTTCGAGTGAATGTGCTGCTAATAACAAAAACAAGAACGGCAATTGAACATAACAATAATAGCAACAACAACAACAACAACAACAGAGTCAGCTCGCATGGGGAGATAATTGCAGAGCGAGGTGCGCTAATTGAAATTGAGATAAGCCGCCGATTTGTAGGTGACCCTTAAGCTAAATAACACAATTTGAAGGGCGATCGGGGCGAGCGCTCTCCTCACTCACTCCCTCGTTCTCACAGTGCAATGTCCCCAGTGACCGAGTCCGCCACACATAATGTACATACATACATCGATATATGTAGTGATTACAAATAGATTGTTACTTACCGACTTTTAACATGGCTGCTGTTGTATGTTTTCTGTCTGTCAACTCTGTATTGTTAGCTGAGGCAGTTGCTTTTGTTTACTTATTTTGCTTATAGCTTTGCGAATATATTTGATAATTTTTGGCAACACTTTAAAGACATCAACAATAACAAAACCAAAAAAAGCACTTGCAGTGATTTTCTGTATTTTTGCTTTGTTTGTAGTAATTAAGGCTGAAGCAATTTGTTAAGCTTTTGACCAATAATTAAAATAGAGGTCAAGTCCACAAAAATGTGATTTTCGCTTTGGTTGGCACACTCACACACACATAAACACACACACACATAAACACATACACACTTGCACTTGCACGCAAGCGCAATGTCAGCGAAGCTTTTTTTATTTGGTATATGTTGGTTTTGCTTGTGGTTGGTTGTCAAGCCGCTGGCAGAGCCCTCAACTAACATACGATATGTAGCTTAACACGATCGCAGCGCGAATGCGAATGCGTTAAAGCAAAAGTACAAAGCGCAAATGAAGCAGCAGCAGCAGCAGCAACAGCAGCAGCAGCAGCAGCAACAAACACAAACTGACTTAATATAACAAAAACAAGTAAGCAACAGAAAGAAACAAGTGAGACCGTTGCAGTAGGGCGTAGCCGACTGCGAAATACTCTGATCCCTTAAGTAATACCATCTGATAATAGGTGCGGCAGAACAGGGTCGGTGTCGCCCAGTAATACAAATCTTTGAAGGAGATTTTAAGTAATCTATCGTTCAAGTTTGCCTCAAAAATTGTGGTAGATATTGGCTTTAGTGAACTTTTTTTGGGGCGTGGTCGAAAAATATGTAGGTAGAGTTTCTTGTAACCTTCCTTACATAAGTTTAGTAACTGTATCTCGTCAATTGCGGGAGATATAGGCTTTTATCGTTGTTGGGAGCGGGAGTGTGGGAGTGGTCCAAAATGTTTTTCCGGATTTTTGAAGGGTGCAACAGGGTGTCGAAAAAAGTTGGTTTCGCACAGACAGACAGACATGCGGACGGATGGATGGAGAGACGGACAGACAGCATGACGAACATTGCACAAAACCAATACACTAATATACTATGATACCTTCAATATCAGAGTATAAGAGCACTGAAACTTTCAGCTTGAATGCGGCGTCAGCCAGAGTGCTGCTTCTCTTCTGTGCATAAAAATCACGCACACATATATGCAAACAAATACAAATGTGTGTGCGCGCTTAGTGGAGACATTGGGTAGCCAGTGTTGCTTAGAGACAACTTTTTTTTTTAATTTGTGAATGAGATAGCTTTATGACTGCGATTACATTAACTGTGTTGCGGCGGGCGGCGTGTCATCGATAGCTGTCGCTGCCAACCGGCATACTGGTGGTAACCCGCAGATTGATTTTGAAGTGAGTGGAGGAAGAGGAAGCTTTTTTTGAAAGAGAAAGGGAGTTCGCGCGCTCAAGAGAGGGAGAGGAACTTTTTGGTAGGAAAGAGAGAGGGAGCTCGCGCGCTCAAGAAAGGGAGATGGCAAAATATTATCCGAGCGGCGAACAAAAGAAGGAATAAAAAGGCCAATGATCGGATTTTTCAGAGGACAGTTGAAAGTCAGCGGCGATAAGAAGTAAAAAAATTTTTTTTTGAAAAAAAAACGGGAGAGAAATATCGGGACTAAATTTGAATTAAAAACCAAAAATACCAACCTACAATATTTAATAAAATCCACCGACGGCAACAAATTCAAATGATCGAGAAAAATTTAAAAACCGAAAATACAAGCCTATCATATTTAATAAAATCCCCCGACGGCAACAAATTCCAATGATAAAGAAAATTTAAAGACCGAAAATACAGACATGCAATATTTAATAAAATCCACCGACGGAAAAAATTCAAGTGATCAAGAAAAATTTAAAAACCAACAATACAACCCTACAATACTTAATAAAATCCACCGACGGCAACAAATTCAAATTATAGAGAAGAAATTAAAACCCGCAAATACGAACCTACAAAGTGTATAAAACCAACCGGCGGCAAAAGTTTAAATATTTAAGTAAAAACGCCGAAATGCACACCCGCCAAGTTTAATAAAATCCGCCCCGACGACAAGCCGCAATCAAAAACCGACGAAGACACCAAAAATTTAAATGTAATCCCAAACGATTAAAGTGAAGTCCACACCGGGAGAAGACTACCAGGAGCAGAGTGCCATCCGGAACCAACAGCAACAAGGAAGAGCAGGACGAGGGAAGAGAGCGATCGGAACCATCCAACAAAATTGTGAGTCCGTTCCAATAAAATCTCGGCGGAAGGAAACTTGTGTATGTCAACAGTGCGCAGGCCTAACGCAACTCTCGCACAGCTGATCCGTGTTACATCAGTGATGCGCAGCCGTCGACAGTGATGCGTAAACTTTTTGTTGGCTATATTTGTAGATCTTAGTTTATGTATATGTATTTGTTTGTTGTTGTTAACTATTTAAGAATTAGCTTATCAGTACGGCTAAAATTAATTACCTTGAAGCCCATAATCGATTAAGTTATCTCAATTATTAATTGTTATAAGCAATTATTTGCGCTGGGCCAATACGCATTCCGGCTTTTAGCTTTAATCGTCACCGAGATATTTCTATGTTGGTTTTCTACGTGGCAAAGGCTAGTTGATTATTGAGAGCGAATATTTTTCTTTCCTCTGGCATACAATTTCTGTGAGTAGATACCCTCATATTTATCCCGGGAAGGGTGTCCCCCAATAATCTGAAAACTCACCTTCGGTTGAAAAAAAGAAGATATATATATATATAAATTAACCTAATTTTTGTATATAGTTTATGTAAAATGACTTTAGGCCCCAAAACAAAATTGCCCCAAATGACGGCAATTGTGAAGGCGTAGAAGGTCGAATAAAGATTTGTCAGGTCTCGTTCCTTTAAATTAAATTTAAGGTAATAACTATATATACTACTAAGTCAGAGCATAAAATGTTAGCCGTAAGCTATGAATATTAAATATACTTTGTCAATTAAAATGAGGGCTTAAGTTTTGTAAATGGAGGGGAGGGGGGCCAAAAGGTTCTTGGAATAATCTGTGATCTTTGACATTAAAAGGGTGGGGCCCTAAAATATGATTTCGTCCCACAGGAAGGGCGGTAACGCTACGGCGGTAACAGCGAGGCCACCGTTGGACGTCGAAGTTACCCCTAATGGAGAACTGGCTGGCCGGAGCTGCCCCTTAGGACAAACCGACTCGTAACAACTTAGAGTGTTATACGGTGCCTGTTGGAAGCGAACGATCTCCCCCTGATCGGACAGCTAGCCGGCACAGCGATATACTGGACGGCAACGGAACATTAATGTATTTTTTGTTTTCAACAAAAAAAAATATTTTAAAAAAACTTTGTACTTCTCTTAGTATAGGTATGCGAGTGACAGTGCTGTACAGCCTTACCGTAAATTATTCTGTATATTTGATTTTAAAAATTAACCTCAATTTTATTACTTTATTTCCACTCGCGTGCTCAGTTCTGAATTATTTTGAAAATGTTAATTTTTTATGAATATTTGCTAACAATGTTTTTGTATACTATTCGTAAATTATTTACTAACACTGATATATATACGTTTACTCGAAATGGCTAAACTATTTTTCCGCTAACATTAATCTGGCAACTCTTTAAACACAGCAACTTTTGAGGATTAGTGCGCCTCGATGATACATATTTTAAATAACTGAACTGACAAAATATTTACATATTTGCACAGATACTTACGGGCGGATTGTTATTCATCAAAAACCGAATTTTAAGTCAGAAATGCGACATAAAAAAAAGTAAGTTTTTACAAATAAAAAAATTATCACAAGGTATTAAACTATAAATTGAATTGTGTCATCTTGTTCCCTTTTTTATTTTATTGAAGTTTTTTTATTGGAGACGGGGGGGGGGGGGGGGGGGGGGCCTATGCAGCAATAGCTTGAAACAAACTATTATTAATGCGCATCACTGGCAATTTTATTGCGCATCACTGATGAATGACCGAATTGTGACCGGATCAGTTGCTCGGCCGCTGTTAACTGGTCTATGACTTTTTGGTTATTTTAATAGGTACACCCTGGGTATTAATGTATTTATAATTTATTTATTCATATTAGGCCACAATTTGGGGACGTTTAAGGCCGCTGGATGTTGACGGACTAATGCCGATTGAACTGCGAATTGGCGAAATGTCCTCCTTGATATGTAAATTGCCAACATCAGAGGGACTGGAGCGGACTCACTCCGAGATAAGATGCGCTCCAATTCATAAGTGTTGCGCCGATCTCCTTCAGAGCGACTCCCTATCCCGTCCATTAGGGTACCTTCAGGTTTCAAATCCTTTATGTGGGTATTTGCCTGTAATTAATTATAAATCGTTTTATTGTTTGTTTCCGCTGTTTTTCTAACTTCAAATCGCGACTCACACTTTACTTCTGGGTCGACCCCCAAATATTCGGGCCTTTTTCTATGTTACAGCAGTCAATTAATATATTCTCTCTCTAGGGGAGGAAGGTGACGTTCGAGAGGTGGCGCTGACAGTTACCAACCATTCGACGACAGATGGCGCTAATATCCGGATACGTATTACATAGCAATGAAGGGACATGTATATCAATAAAAATTCGATGTGTACACATATGTTTGTTTGGCAGTTGTGAGCTGAATACACGAACTTTTTCTGACATCATCAAGTGCTTCGACGTTAATTCCGTAAACTTAAATACCTCCTCTCGGCAAAATCGAAAGCTTACAAGAGAGGATTTTGAAGTTTACTTTAACAGCTGTCGATTCACAAGTACAATTGTATTGTGTATTGTGACAAAACTCGCTTATCAGTGCCATTTCAGAGGCGAATCCATCAACAGGGGAATGAAATAACAACTACAACAAACGATCCATGTTTCTCATAAAATTTTGACCCACCAACTCTATTGATCTGCAAAGAAATAATTCCAAATTCCTAAAACGAAAAACAATATCTAGATACAAAATGAATTAAACGCACATTTGAATTTGTTTTTAAAATAATTATTCAATATTTATTATGTCAAAAAAATTTGCATTTGCATGTTTCGTTCGCTGTTTAAGTTAGGACAACAAAAAATTGTACAATTTACACATTAAGATTAAGAAAAAGGCGCAGCAAAACTAAAAAAAAATAAAGTAAATTTAAAAAGGATGAAAATGATTCGTGATTATCGCGCTTACCAAATTTTTGCATATTTTTTGAAAATATATATTTCGCTTCTCGTTAAAAACTTAAATTGTAGTTTGCCTAAAGCCTAATTACAAAAAAAATCCTGGCGCATTCAAAGGTTTTTATATAGTTTCTGCTCGAAAAGTCGTAATTTGTTGAGTTGTCAACTTAATTCAAACAGTTATGAGAATCTTTTTACAATTTATGCTTAATATCAAGATTTATATGTAGAATTACATAAAAAAGGGTTTTAAAAAAAACATCTATATATATATATATATATATATATATATATGATATAAGCTTGCAGAATGTTTTGTATAGTAGCTAACAATTTCTTTTATATAAGCACTTCAGTTTCGAAACTAACAGCTAAACATTTAATAATTATGCAATTAGTTTAAAGATTTCTTTTAAAAACTTAATGATAAAACGTAGTCGATGCTAAGAACTATTGATATTTTCTTGAATTTTGTTTATGTTTTTTATATGCTTATTTAGAGGCGCGCTAAGAAACGCGAGCCGTTCACGCTTCACGCAATACAAATACAAATACAATTACAATTACAGTTACAATTACAATTACAATTACTGTTACAATTACAAAATACAAATACAGTGTAATAATTAATAATAAAAATAATTTGCGCTAATTTTAATTGTTTACTGGAAGCAGCAAAACGTGCGTGACGTTTGCAAAAAATCTATAAAAT
Organism: Drosophila hawaiiensis; assembly: GCA_037043685.1. Classification (NCBI taxonomy): domain Eukaryota; kingdom Metazoa; phylum Arthropoda; class Insecta; order Diptera; family Drosophilidae; genus Drosophila; species Drosophila hawaiiensis. The sequence goes on from JBAMBA010000163.1 coordinate 248,249, forward strand.
TATTTTCTCTTTTGTGTGCGAAAACTACGCGTACGCACTGTCATTTCTAGCTGAGAGGGTAGACGAATCCAAAAAAAAAAAAAAACCAAACTGCTCACTAATTCAATTTATATAAGTGTGCATATATATGTGTGTTTATATATCTGCTATGTATATATATATATATATATATATATAAATATATATATACATATATGCGATATATGATTTCTCTTGCGCTGTACAACAAACATTAAGATTAAACATTTAAATTACTATAATATTTACGTTTGTTTTGTTTTTAATTTAAAGCTTAATGGCTACTCAAAAAAAAAAGTGGTGTTGTGTGAGTGAGTGGAGTAAGCAGGAGCAGGGGCTGAGATGAGGGGTAGGAGGAGGGGGAGGGGGTAGTGGAAATGTTGAAAACTAGCTGGCTAGCTAGTTGGAGGCTTGCTGAGCTGGCTCGCTGCTTTGTTGGCGGCTGATGTCGGCGCTCTTTGAGTGCCATCGACACCATTACCATCATCATCATCATCTCGTCAACCGAGTCCTGCGTCATGTGCTGTGCTATGCTGTACTCCGCCTTCGCCTTCGTATTTTTTAGGTGCGCTTATGTCAAATATAGATGGCCTCGGAGCCCTTGTTGGCCTGATGGCCGCCAGAGATGTACAGATTGTTGGCCGCCGGCGACTGCACGCCCTCGGACCAATCCGAATTGCTGCGCGGCGATGACGACGACCAGTGGCCAGGCGATTCCGGCGATGGCGTCGGATAGCTGTCCAGCGTCTGCACCAAATGCTGCGGCGTATGACCACCCGAATGCTGGCTGGGCGGCGTTAGGTACTGATAGAAGGCCTGATTGTGCTGCGACGACGGCGACAGCATGTTGGTCGATGGCGACGAACCCGACATTGAACTTTGTATCGAAGGCGGATTCATTTGACCCGAGTGAAATGAGTCTGTTAAATGAGCACAGATTAGTTGTTGGTTGCATTCGATAAGTAAACATAAATATAAATATTATATTGCTGCTGCTCTTGCTTACCCGGAGATCCACAAAATCCATTCAAGTCCAAGCCGGCTGAACCAAATTCAAGGCCTCCAATTGCTTGTTGTTGCTGCTGCTGCTGCTGTTGTTGCTGCTGCTGCTGCTGTTGTTGTTGTTGCTGCTGTTGTTGCTGCTGCTGTTGTTGTTGCTGCTGCTGTTGCTGATGCTGCTGCTGCTGTTGCTGCTGCTGCTGTTGTTGCAGCTGCGGGGACAACGTTTGCATTATTGCACTGCTTTTCGCATTGTTGGATGATTGGGGCGCCAGCATGATGCCCATATCGCTGCCAGTCGGCGATATAATGCCCAGACTAACCGGCGAGCTCTGCGGCCCCATTGAGCCATTGCCGCCGCCCAGCAGACTGTTGAGATTGCTGCCAAATTGCTTCTGCTGCGTGGCATGCCGCATCGCCTGAATATGTGTCGGCGATGTTGGCAAACTGGGCCGCGACTTTGCCGGCGATGGCGAACCTAAAAGTTGGTAACGATTATTTAATTAGTTCACCGTACAGTGTACACTCGGTTGGTTGTCCAATTTGCTACTCACCCAGATAGGCGTGTGGCGACAGTGCCAAGCTGCTCTGCACCGAATGCGGCGGCGACTGATTCGAATAGGGCGGACTGAGGCCCTGTTCGTGGCCACCGTTGGGCATTAGGCCGCCGCCAAGACCACATAGCGTATTGCTGTTGCGTCCGCCACTCAGGCCCATCGCCTGTCCGTTCAACATCTCCTGCTGAAATGGCGAGCCCATCGAGTAACCATAGTTCTCCAGCTTGATCATGTCCAGACTGTTCGCTGGCAGCGATTGCAGCGACTGTGCATTCTATCAACACAAAACCATAATTAGTTAGAAAACACAGATTGCACAATTATATGCTAAATATAAATAATCAAGAGTACTCAATCATGTCATCTGCAGCGAGAGGATGACGGTGTATGAATGTATATCCATATGTACATCTCACTGAGTTTAACTGATCGTAAAAAAAGTATGTGTTCAGATCTTAGATCGGCCTAGCTCGACTCGGCTGTTGATCATTCATACACCAACATATATATATATATATATATATATATATATAAACATATATAAATTTAGATATACACTTGCACAACTGTCATAAGTCGTGTCTTCAAATTTCGATAGATAATCAATAACAATAATGAATCTGAATCTGGATATGGATATTATGGTTGGTGTATTTACCTTAATGCAATCCTCATAGCTGGGCGGTTGTTTGGCACCGTTGTTGTTGTTGTTGTTGGGTGGCGCTGCCATTGCGTTGGAGTACATGGAGCTGGTGTCGTATGGACTGGGAAGATTCAGATTCACCAGGTTGCCATTGTTGCCGGCTTGTGTCGCCGCTGCAGCGGCTGCTGCTGCTGCTGCTGTTTGCTGCGGCGGCGGCGGCGAGTCGAGGTCAGTGCAAATCGCTGCCTGTGCAGCAGCCACCGATGACGCTGTCAGCAGCAGCTGCGATGCCGCATTCATTCCGTTCATTCCGGCCTTTTTTGAGGCTGCACTGTTGCTGCTGCTGTTGTTGTTGTTGTTGTTGCCCTTTTTTGAGCTTGCCTTGCGGCGCAGACTGCCCATATTGTTGACGTTGCTGCTGCTGTTGTTGTTGTTATTGTTGTTGTTGTTGCCACCGCCAGGTGTATCGAGTCCATTGTCAGGACTATTGCCCTCGATCAGTTTGGCCTTCTTGGCGGCCTTCTGTTTGGCCGCCTGGCTGCTCTGCTTGCCAGCTGCACCGCCCGCCGCAATCACCGTCGGCTGTGTTATCAACTGGGGCTGTTGTCCCGGCGGCGGTGAGCCGATCATTGCCTGCGGCGTCATGCTAATCATTTGCGGTGAGCGCGGCACATGCTCATCCAGCAGCCGGACAATATCGTGATGCAATCGCTCGCTGGCCACATCGCGGGGCAGGCGATCCATGTGATCGGTGATCTCGCGATTGGCAAGGTGTCGAGGAGCGCCTTGCACGCCTCATAGCTGCCCTCACGTGCGGCAAGGAACAGCGGCGTCTCATCCTTATCATCCTGGGCATCCCGGTTCGCATGGTGCATGAGCAGTATGTTCACCGCCTCCGTATTATTAACGGCAGCGGCCCAATGCAATGCCGTCTTGCCCGAATTATCAGCGGCATTGATGTCCGCATCGGCTGTTATCAGATCCTCGACCATGCCCTCGATCGCCAGGCGTGCGGCCAGTATCAGGGGCGTTGTCCCATCATGCATGCGTGCATTCAGATTGGTCGCCCGATTGCGCAACAGTATCTGAAAGACACCCATCGCATCCGCAGCGACGGCCGCATGCAACGGCGTCCGACCCGTATTATCCTGACAGTTGGCATCGGCGCCAGCGTCCAGCAGTCGTTTGGCCGCATCCGCACGAGCGTAGCGTGCAGCCAAATGCAGCGATGTCTCGCCCGTCTTGTCCATGGTGGCATTCAGTTCGGCGCCCTGCGCCAACAGATCGGATATCACTTGAGCGGTGCTATCCTCATTGTTCTCAATATCCTCGCCGCTGTCCAGACCGCCGCCACGCACAGCGGCAATCATGAGTGGCGTGAGGCCGCACGGACCACGTGCATCCACGTCGTGCTTGTTGCCATCCTGGTGCGCCGGCGGCGTCATAATCGCCCGGACATCGGCCACATCGAGATGGGCCTGTGACCAGACCCGTTGATCCGCCTCCTCGTACTCGCTGATCATCGTGTGATCGCTGGCATAGCCGACACTGGTCAGGCCGGCGACACTGCCACCGACCAGTTGGCTGCTGAGCTGATCGCCGCGCTGGCGTTTCGGTTGCGGCATATCGGATTCATCGTCCGACCAATGACTGCCGACGCCACCGCCAGCAACGCTGCCAACGCCGCCGGGCAGCTGATGTGCCTGCGACTGAGATAGGCCAACTTGTTTATTCAGATTGCGCATCTCCTGGCCATGCGGATCGCGACGACGCCGGGACATCACAGCGGCGGCTGGTGCACGAAAACCCTCCGGGAACCAGGTGACGCCATGTGCCCGCTTTCGATGTGTGCTCAACACCATGCCAAAGAATGCAAAGAGTATGAGGACGAGCACAATGCCGGTAATTACATATTTGACATTCGCCGGCGACTCGGCGCCCTCGCCCTCACCCGGACTCTGAACGCCCCGCACACTGTATATGGGATAACGATTGGCAAACGTATGCTTTGCGGCAGAGGCAGCAAGGAATTCGGCTGCCTCGGTGGCACGATTAAAGCACTCGGTGCACTTGCGATTATCAATCTCCAGATAGATCTGGATGCCCGTCTGTCCATTGCGATGCGTGTAGAGTATCTTGTGCTTTCGCCCAAACTCCGAGTCCTGTATGTCGGGCATGCGTGAGGCACCCTTCCAGCTGAAGATCATGTCGTTGCCCAACGCGTCCTTCTTCACGCGAACCGTGGTGCGCAGAACGTGACTCATTTCGCGCAAGAATTGCGCCTGCTCCGCCCGAAATTGTCGCACATCCATTAGCATCACCACGGACATGGCGCCCTCGGCCAGTTGGGGGGATTGCTCCGACTTCTCACAGTCGAGTCCGTCCCAACTGCACTCGGCATTGTTGCAGCCGTAGTCGCAGTAGCCATCGCCGTAATGTTTCTGACAGTAGGCATCATAGATGGCCGCACAACGCTTCAGCTTCTGTTCGCAGTCGCGTCCATCGTAGAGGCAGGCGGCATTGTTGCAGTCCTCGTTGCACTGGCCATCCATGAAGACGCGCCAGCACTCCGGCGCTGTGCAATTCGCCCACGGATTGATGCCCAGCGAGCAATCGTTGCCATCGAAGTTGCAGGCATACGTATTGCACTCGGAGTCACAGACGCCGTTGCTCTGCTTCTCGGGACAGCCACGTTTCTCGCACATTGCACGCTGCTGCTCCAAATCGGCGGCATAGATGCCGGCGGCGCCGTTGTTGTTGTTGCCATTGTTGCCGTTGCCAATGTTGTTGCCGTTGCCATTGTTGTTGTTGCCGTTGCCATTGTTGTTGTTGCCGTTGATTAGGATGCCGTTGGAGTTGATGCCGCCATTGCCATTGCTATTGCCCGACCAGCCCGCATAGCTGGCATCGTAGATCTCGCAACGTTTCCCCGTCCATTTGCTCGGACAGAGGCAGTCGTAATCGCCCAGCAGATTATCGCAGGCGGCGCCCTGCAAGCACGGATTTGGCTGGCACTCGTCCAGTGTATCGATCTCGCAGTGTTGGCCCGCTGTGCCGCGACTGCACTCGCAGCGATAACCGCCAGCATCGTCGATGATACAGTTGCCGGCACGGCACGGATTCGAATCGCAATCCTGGCCACTGAACTCACAGTTCTTGCCATAGTAGCCGTCGGCACAAACGCAATGATGGCCGCTCTGCTTGGTGCTGCAGGCGCCTCCATTCTGGCATGGCGACTGCGCACAGAAGTTCACCCTTGTGTCCGCAGTGCCGTCCCATGTGTCCCGGCCGGCAGTTGCAGTGATAGTTGTTCACCAGCTGGACGCAATCGAGCGTGCCGGCATTCGAGCAGGGATTGCTGAGGCACTCATTGATGTCGCCCTCACAGCGAGCGCCGACGAATCCGGGCGGACACGAGCACTCGAATCCACCGACGCGGTCAATGCAACTGCCATTGTTGTGGCAGGCGCCGGGCACACAATCGTCGTGGTTCAGTTCGCAAAGGATGCCCAGGGTGCCGGGTGGACAGCTGCAGCTGAAGCGTTGCACGAGATCGTGACAGGTGCCGCCATTCTGGCAGGGATTCGGTGCACAATCATCGATGTTCAGCTCACAGTTCTGGCCCTGGAAACCCTGACGGCAGCTGCACTCGTACGCACCCACCAGATCCCGACAGGTGCCACCATTCTGGCACGGCTGCGAGGCACACTCATCGATATCCTGCTGACAGTAGCTGCCCGCATATCCTTGGCTGCAGTAGCAGACATGACTGTTGCCATGATTCTTGCATGTGCCATTGTTGCACAGCTGCTTCACACTCAATCCCTTGCGCTGTGCAGCATCCTGGCAACTGATCGTCTGCACATCACACAGTTTACCCGTCCAGCCGGCGGCGCACTTACAATTGAACTGATGCTTCAGCTGGCTGCAACTGGCCCCGTTCTCGCACGGAGATTGGGCACACCAGTCCACATAGTCGGAGCACTGTTTGCCCGTATACCCACTGGGGCAGTGACACGTGTAGCCGTCGCGCTGCTCGTGGCATGTGCCGCCATTGGAGCACGGCCCCGAGTCGCATTTGTTCAACTTGTATTGACAATTGGCGCCGCTGTAATCGACGAGGCAGCTGCAGTTGTAGCCGTTGATGCCATCGACACAGCTGCCGCCGTTCAGGCACGAGCTCTCCGTGCAATCCTCATCGTTTGTCTGGCAATTGATGCCACTGAAGCCGAGGGGGCAGGTGCACGTGTAACTGTTCACATACTGATGACAGGTGGCGCCATTCTGGCAAGGCATGCTCAGGCATTCGTTGATGTCCGTTTCGCAATGTTTGCCATCGAACCCATCCACACAGAGACATGAATAGTCGCCAATGCCATCCAGACAGGTGCCACCATTCTGGCAGGGAAATGAGGCACAATCATCCGTATTGATGGCACAATCCCTGCCCTCGTATCCCTTGGTGCACAGACACCGATACGAGCCGGGCACATTCACACAACTCGCCCCATTGCGGCACGGCGAACTAAACGCACACTCGTTGATGTCCTCGTCGCAATAGCGACCCGTATAGCCCAGTTTGCAGGTGCACGAGAAGTCCAAGAAGTTGTGACTGGGCGTGCACTTGGCCTCGTTGCGACAGCGATTGCTCGCACATGGATCCAGCTGGCTCTCGCAGTTGAGGCCGGTGTAGGGCACCTTGCAGACGCACTTGTAGCCATTCACCTTGTCGATGCAGGTGCCACCGTTGGCGCACGGATTGCTGAGGCAATCGTCGATATTCGTTTCGCACTTGTGGCCCGTATAGCCGGGCATGCACTGGCAACTGAAGGCGTTCAGTTTGTCGAAACAGCTGCCGCCGTGCTGGCAGGGATTGCTGGCGCACTCATCGATATCCTGTTCGCAACGCTTGCCCGCGTAGCCGGGCGGACAGTGGCAGATGAACTCGTTGATGCCATCCTCGCAGCGACCATCGTTGACACACGGACTCGACGCACACTCGTCCACATCGCTGAGACAGCGGGCGTCGTAGAATCCGCGCGGACACTCGCACTTGTAGCCATTGACCAGGTCCATGCAGACGCCGTTGTTGGCGCACGGATTGCTGGCACATTCGTCCACGTTGAGTTCACAGTGCTGGCCGGTGAAGCCGGGCACACAGCTGCAGCTGTACGAGTTGATGCCGTCGATGCAGCTGGCGCCATTGTTGCACGGATTGCTGTGGCATTCGTTCACGTTGATTTCACAGTTCTTGCCACTCGTTCCGGGCAGACAGTGGCACAGATAGCTACCCACACGATCGACACAATGGCCACCAAATTGACAGGGATTTGATTCGCATTCGTTGATCTGCTTCTGGCAGAGATAGCCGGTGAATCCGGGATCACATGCGCACTTGAAACTATTATCGCCATCGATGCACTTGCCCCGATGGCACGGACTCGAGTCGCAATCGTTGATGTTGATCTCACAACTGGCCCCCGTGTAGCCGGGTGCACATTCGCAACTGTAGCCGGCGACGGAGTCGCGACAGATTCCATTGTTGCGGCACGGCTGCGATTGGCAATCATCGATATTGATCTGGCAGCGGACATCGGTGAATCCCAAAGCACAGCTGCACTTGAACCCATTGATCTTGTCGTGGCAGATGCCATCGTTCAAACAGGGACTCGACTGGCACTCATCGATATCAATTTCGCACTGGGTGCCGGTGAAGCCGGGCATGCAGACGCAACGGAACGTGCCCGGATCATCCAGGCAGCTGCCCTCGTTCTGGCAGGGATGCGATTCGCACTCGTTGATGTTCGTCTCGCAACGTGGTCCCGTAAATCCCTGCGAGCAGTTGCACATAAACGAACCCGGCGTATTCACACAGATGCCATTGTGCTCACACGGCGAACCCTGATCGCACTCATCAATATCCTCGGAGCAGTCGACGCCCTTGTAGCCGGTGGCGCAGGAGCACGCATACGAGCCATTGATGGGACTCGTATCGCATATGGCATCCGCGTGGCAGGGATTCGAGGTGCACGCATCGTCCAGATGGCACAGCAGTCCCGTCTTGCCCGGCGTGCACCGGCAATAGAAGCTGCCAACGCCATCGATGCATGTCGCTCCATAGAAGCACGCTGCCTGGACACAATCATCGATATTCTCGCTGCAATCGCTGCCCGCCCACCCGTTCACACAGATGCAACTGTACGTGCCATGGGTGTTCGTGCAGGTCGCCCCATTTTGGCAGACGGACGGACGCAGGGCGCACTCGTCCACATCTACATCACAGTAGCGTCCTGTAAAATTCGGCGGGCAATTGCAGCGATAGTCGTTGATGCCGTCCACACAGGTGCCGCCGTTCTGGCACAGATTGCCGGGGCAGTCGTCAATGTTCTGGTCGCAGTTCTTCCCCTCGAAGCCTGCAGATGGACAGAGAAGTAGTAGTGAATTAGTAGGTAATTCAAATATTCCATCAATTGCTATGACTACCTTAGACTTAATCCTAAGTTGATCTTATATATTACTTAATTATCGCTGTCAAAATGAAACAAATAACTTTCTCATTTGAAAACCTGACCGAACTATAAATTTATTTGGTTTTTATGATTGAACATTTATAATTTTCGGGTGAAATTTCATGTGTTTAATAAATTACTTATGCATTGCATACCATAATATGATAATATGCCTATAATAATAATGAGGATGGGCAGATGGGCAACCAAATCTTGACTTTAATAGAAACACAAGTTTCGAGTAATGTGTGACAATAATTGCAATTGGCAATTGTATAACGATCATGAGTATGTTAATTAAACGCAAATAATAGGATCATATGGAAATGTGGAACGAGTTAAGATTAACAGAGTTTGCCATCAAAAATTAAACTTATGTATGTTTCCAAGCACCTTTTTAATACCAACAAAAATACCAATAACACTTATACATTGTGGCGCGGTCACACTGCCATCGGTAGCTTGTGTGCAAGTGTGTGTGCATGTGTGTGTGTGTATGTGTTCAATGAAGTGCATAAACAGATTTATGGACAACAACACAGCATCATAAAATGCTTCAATAAACGAAAACGTTTACAGCAACAACAACAACAACAACAACACAAACAACTGGCCAGGGCATGATCAAAAAGTGGTTGCCAGGCAATGCGATGAAGCCGCACAAAGCGTAGAGAGCGCTTAAAATATGTTCCTACATACGTACATAATGTTTGTATGTATGTATGTGTGCAGGTATGTATGTATGTATTAATGTATGTATGTATGCATGTATGTATGTATTTCTGAATGTACGTATCTGTTTGGCGGCGCATGCAGCTGTGTTGCACATGTTTCGGCAGCCAGATGGAGTCGGAGTTATACTTAGGGCAAGAGGGAGGGTAAGATAGAGAGAAAGAGCGCGATGGGAGAGCTCTAAGAGAGCGCATACAGGTAAACTGAGCCGATATCGAGAACAGCCGGCGCTCTTTCACTAATTCACCCCATCTCGCTCTTCAAGCCACTCTCCCTCTCTCTCTTTCGCTCTCTCTTGTACGGCTGCGCGCACTCTCTGAAGAGTTGCGCCTGCGGCATTGTGTGTATTCATGTATTTATGTACATACATACATATAAACACATACAAACACATGTAAATACATACACACAAGAAGACAACAACAATAGTAAAACGAAAGAAAAAACTGCGCGACGCTGCGCATGCGAAGCGAATGAGCAAACAAAATGTAAAGAAGTAAAAAAGACGCTCGCATGCGCATACATACACACACACACACACATATATATATATATATATATATATAGATACATATATATATATATATATATATATACATATGTAAGTGTGTGTGTGTGCGTGTGTGTGTGTGTGTACAACACGTCTTTGGTTGTTCTTTCCCACGGTCTCATATCTGGCCAGGCAGCTATCTGAGTGCGCGCCAAGCAAACGAGCGCAACGAGCGTTGTCCACGAACGCGCTCTCTCGCTCGCTCCCCCAACCACATGCATACACACATTAACAGAAAAGCAGAAACACAGACAGAACCACAATGATAGCAACAACAACAATGGATAAATGTTGCTTATGCTGCGCGACAGCTTCGTCAACAGCTCTTGCTTCGGCTTTCGTTGGGCACTCACTCGGCTCGCTTCGATCGAGTTTTCTACTACTTTTATGCTCTGTGCGTGTGTCTGTTGTCTGTATGTGTGTGTATGAGTGTCTATATGTGTGTGTGTATGTTTGGCTACGCTTCGGACTTCGACTTTGTACATTGCGCTTTACTTTGTGCCTCATTCGAGGAATTAAATCGCACTTTATGTACCCCGCCTTCACCTCTTGAGTCCATCATTGTCACACCACACAATACATGCTGCTCTCTCTCTCTCTTTCTCTTTCTCTCGCTCTCTCTCTCTGTCTGTTGTTTGTAATATATACATATACATATATATGAGTGTGTGTGTGTGTGTGTGCATGCATTGAAAGCTTCGCGCGCTCTTTGCGACTCGGCTCTGCTCGCCCACAGCTTTTTTAATGGATTTTCTTGCTTGGTCGGTTTCGCTTCGTTTTGGTCTTAAAAGAAGGGCCCAAAACACACATACACATACACATACACATACACACAGGCATATACACATGCTAGGAGCTCTCTGTCCTAGCCCAGTTATTGTCATTGCTTGTTGTTGTTGCGCTGGGCTGATCGATTTAGTTGTTGTTGTGTTTGCTGTGCACCGTTTTTTCTTCTCTTTTTTATGGGCATTTTTTATTTTTTATTATTATGATGATGTAGTTGTGTGTGTGTGTGTGTGTGTCTGTTGGTTGGGAGACTGCAACTTGTTGCCTGGGCCTGGAATGGGAACTGGAGAGTGGCATTTTCAATGCATACTTTTAAAAATAAACCAAGGCAGGGCATACAACAACAAGCATCTGTTGATCTGCTGCACACATGTTTCACGCCACACACACACACACACACACACAACAATCGACGGTTACCCAGTCACTTAGTGGCACTTTGAACCCTACAGAGCAGCTGCTCCAGTGACTTTCAAACCGCGAGGCAAATGACACGTTGCAAACGCAAACGCAAAAGACAAGAAACACTGCACGCTAGAATTATGCAGCCCACCCCATGCACCGGTTACAGAGGCATAGATAGATGCATGTGCCCACCATTTAAGTCAATTGGTTGCAACAATTTGCATGAGTTGTTGGTCCGTTGGGTCAACCGACGACCTGTGACAACAGCCAAATGCATAGCAGCAATGTTGCCCAAGCATTTGGTCTTAACGTATTCGGATCTCTTTACGGCAATTGAAATGTTTTTCAAAACTACACGAATTCCTTAACATTTAACATTTATCATTTAGAAAGTTCGATTTAAATGAATACCGTTAATATCAATACAAAATAATTTGCATTGAAATTGTTATTCTTTGATTGTAAAGATTGCATTTCATGCAACAATGTTGTTCACTTTGGCTCTTGCCACCAAATTCTATATGTATCACAACAGCATAAGCTTCATTTAAATAATTGGCTGTTTATTAAATATATGTAAATATCAATGTCTTTTTCGATTTTCTCTTTGTTTCCAATGCCATAAAATTCAAATGTTGAGCATAATCGATAAGTGCAACGGCGACTATCGACCAATGTGTGTCTGTGTGTGTGTGTGAGGTTCTTCTGAGTCATGACTCGCCACGAGCCAAATGGTGGCCCAAGCTTGAATTGCATCTCAACTGTTGCTGCTGCTGCTCTTGCTGCTGCCCACGCGGGGACCAAACTCGTTTGCAAGCTTGACTCGAGATGGCCTCCCCGCCCTGTCCACATCTCCCCCTGGCAACCCGTTGACCAGACCATTTTATGCGCGAGTTTGCCTCGCATTATTCATATTTCTCCAAGACGCGAAAAACGCATCCCATTTGGTCAGCATTGAATCATGATCCTCGGCTCCTCTGTTCCCCTCGCCCCCACCAGCTCGCTATCTCATTGTGTCTTGTGTTTTATTTTGGAATTGTGCATGACCTCCTTAGGGCGTAACTGTGCTTAAGCACATCGCAACAAAAACCAAAAAAAAAGAAATAAATAAAGAAACAAACAAGCAACAACATCCAACATCCAACAGCATCCCATCCCATCCCATCGTCCATGGTACATTGAGGTTGACTGTGAGCCGTTGCTGATTTATTTGTAATTTGCTTGGCCAGCAGAGCAAATTAAGCCAGCGCTCGATTTGGATGCTTTTGACTGACTCTCGACTCTCTACTCTTAAGTTGATTTGACTGGCCTTCCCGGATCCTGCAGCTGGGTGGGGTAGCAGGGTGTGATAGCTAGCGAGAGGAGGACGGAGGAGGGAGGATCAAATAAAGGGGGATCGGCAAGGTATGCTGCTGCTGCTGTTGCTGGGAAAACAAGTTGCAGACCAGCGAGTCAGCGAGCAGCTTTTGTTATGCCTTTTTTGTGCCGCCCGTTTTGCATAATGAGTGCAACTCCGCCCCTCCTTCCAACAACAACAGCAACAACAACAACAACCACAATTCCCATTGGCATCTCCCGCGCTACCAACGTGATGTCCACAGGGCGCTTCGTGTCGTGTCGACTGGTTTGCTATTGCTGTTGTTGTTGTTGTATTGTTGCTGTTGTAATTTCTGTTGCCCAACATTGGCACAAAAGGCGTTATAACATTTCCATTGCAATATTTCATTTTGTTTTGTTTTGTTTTGTTTTTTTTTTTCACTTTTTTTGTGTTTGTTTCTATTGTCTGCATCTTGAAAATTCCTTTCAGTTTATTGTTGTTGTTCTTGTTGTTGTTGTTGTTTCATTATTGGTTTGTTCCGTTCAATAAAATGGCCGCCTTTGGTCACACTTTCGCACGCTCAGCGCAGCTCAGCTGAGCTCATTAGAATTTTTGATTGGGCGCAATTAAAAATAGGGGCCACTCCCACCAAAGCCCAATCTGCAACTGTGCCCCCGCCGTCCTCGTTGCAATTGGCGACCGTTCGCACCGAACTGCGCTACAATGTAATTCATTTCAATTGATGTGAATTAAATGAAAATTGCAAACACACACACAAACACACATACACACACAACACACACACACACTTAAATGCCTTCATAAATATGTATGTATTAAGTATGTAAATGTGGGCAATTTACATGTCTATATTAAATGGGCGACAATTGTCAGTACTGTGAAGCAGGGGGAGGGGAGAGGGGTGCAAAATGGTCACTTGGCATTCGGTTAAAGCATTTGACGTTGCCACTTTCAAAAACGGCATTCGATATCGCACAGAGTAATATCGATTATAATATACTAAACAATCGCAGTCAAATTTACATAATAAATGCATTTGCACATGACTTGCAACAAATGCACATATCTATGCACATGTGTATGTGTATCTGTATGTGTATATGTATGTGTGTGCAATACTGATATGAATAATGCACAAAAAAGAAGCGGAAGAAACAGAAAAAGAAAATGAGGAAGTCTATGCAAAGTAGTAAGAAGATTCTAAAAAGGATAATTATTTGAAAATTAATTAAAAAAGAAAGCCCTTCGCAAGATGTACTACGTACGTAGTAAAAATGATATGCTATGCATAAAGATAATCGTATCGATATCGATAAATAATTCTCATTGAAAATGTAAAGTCATCGTAGGCCTTGAGTTTTATGTGAAATCTTTGGTTGTCCGACAGTAAAGGGCTGACCAATTATTTGACTTCAATCCGATTTTCTATACAGCTCACAGCTTGTGGTTCGTTTTGTAAATATCTTTGCTTTAAATATATTTCTCTTGTAATATACGTGTAGATCGTGCTAGTTCATAGCTTTGTGCAGTATGAATTAAAGGTCGAGTCGAACTGCCAATGCGGCGACACCCAAGACACATAAGAGGCAAAGTATTGGTTAAGAAATCAAGGAGTTCGTTGATTCATTTGAATCTCTTTTTAATGAGAAACAAGCGACTGGAAATGGCCCTCGTTGCGAGAAGTGAGAAGATAATCAGTCTTCAGATCTGCGCGATTTGCCAGTCCGCACCGACCTCCTCTGGTGATCATCGCATCGTCTCCCTTCCCTGTGGACACCTCTTCGGCGAGGAGTGCCTTGTGAATTGGTTGGGGCACAAGGAGGAATGCCCCAAAAGCAGAGATGAAGTGCGTCGAATCCTAAATGGCTTCAATTATATTATTATTAAGTTTGGGTTCAGACATCTCTGTATCCTTACTAATTTCTATAAATATATATTGTGGTTCAATTGAATAATGACCGATTGACTTTTACCCATAGTTATTGCAACGCGATTCGATTGCTATTTCTTTATATGTGATGCCCTACAAAGTAAGCAAGAATGCCTCGAATGACTTCTAGTGGCAAGATGCTCCATTTCGCTTATACTGTTTTTCTTTGGTTTTGCTTCTGATATGCGCCGCAAATTGATAAAACGAATTCGGTTTATTTATGATAGCAACATATGGATTGCAATGGAGGATAACGAGTTGCAAAGCAAGCAACTGCTAAAGAAACCACACTTAAACCAAACCGAACTTAAACGATAAGCTTGTAATAATATTGGTTTATATGTTTACATGTATGATTTCACTTACCACGTGGACATTTGCAATCGTAGGTGAGTCCGTTGGCGCGGCATGTGCCACCGTTTTGGCAGGGTGACGGCGAGCAGGGCTTGTACTTGGTGTCGCAATCCTTGCCCGTGTAGCCAGCGGGACACATGCATCTGCAGGGTGTGAAGAAGTGTAGAGTTATTAGGAGTGTAAATAGAACGATGCACCAAAGGCAATTCAAAGGAGACTGCATTGCCATCCAACAGCTAATTGTGCAGCGTGCAGCGATGAAACAATGAAATGTGCCACTTCTGTTCGAGCGAAATGTGTGTCTTGTGATGGACTTGGTTGTGGCATGCGCCTCTGTGCTCGTCCAGCTGCTAATCTACAAATATCTCTTTGCTCTACCCTAAGCCTGATCTCTCTTTTCTCTCATCTATCGCTTGCTCTCGCACTCTCTCTCTCTCTCTCTCTGTCTCTCTCTCTCTCTCTTTCTGCCTCTCTGTACCTCTGTCTTCTCTTTGATTGTTTGTTGCCCACAATTGCTCAGAGTTGGTGGCATTAACCGGTTTTATGGGGCTGGGTACACAGGGCCGCAACAATATAATACCCAATATGTACAACAGTGCTGATGGCTAGTATTTTCTTCTTCTTCTACTTCTGGTTATTCATATACTCGTATGTATATGGTCTTATTATTATTATTCTTTATTATTATTATTGTTATTATTTGTTTATTTTCAATGGCGCTTTTCTTTCTCTCTTTGAGTCCCTCTTTGTTGGTGTACTTTGATTTTTGGCCACAATTCCCTCAAATTGTTTATGTTATACATTTATAACAAAACAGCAACAGCAACAGCAACAACAACAACAACAATAACTCAGAGCATAAGACAGAAACGTGGAAGAGTGCAACGTTTTTCGAGAACTACTGAGATATGTAGAATTGAGAGAACTGTTCAAACTGGTTAAGCGCTGGTCGCCGTAAAAGGCAGCTGTTACCCCTTTCTTGCAACATCCCCCCTCCCCATCCCCATCCCCCTAACTCTAACTCTTAACCGCCTACCCCCTCTGGCTAATACACTCTGCTGCCTGAAGACGGCCACTAATTAAGACCATTAAGAGTATTTAATTAAATTAAACAATTAAAACGCTCAAATAGGCAACAGGCCTCGAGAGCGGCCGCAATGCTCTTTAGGGATCTGGCCCGACTGGCCAATGAACTGGGCTCGGTTAAGCACAATAGCCCCTTTCGCCGCAACACCACCTCTTTGATCTAACTTTTCAGGCTGCTGCTGCTGTTGCTGTTGCTGCTGACCAAATTACACATCGAAAATTGCTTCACCTGCGCTTTGGGCAAAAGAAAACAAAACAAAACAAAAAATAAGAAAAAAAACTAACGAACGAAATTCAAAATTGATTTTTGATTGACATGTGAAACTCAGCGGGCCAATGGCCCTAAGCAAGGCGTTGATGATGAGGCTGAGGATCGGTGGTTTGGTGGCTTGGTGGTTTTGCTCGATTGGTAGATTGGTAGATCGGTGGGTCGATGGTGGTTTGGTGGCATAGCAAATGAGGTAGAGACAGCGGCACAGACAGACAGACCCTCCACAATGATTTTTTTGGGTAGGGGAGGGGAGGGGAGAGAAGGGGGTAAGCTCATCTTCGTTGGGTCATTAAGTCGATTTGTGAGTGCACTCGTCGCGTGAGTGATACACGTTTCAGTCCATTGTACATCAGCTTCTGAGTACTACGAGTATATTCGTATTAACTTCATGGATACATTACGCTCACTCATGAGTGTACTCACGTTTTATTGACATTCTTCGGAATTTATCGTTAATTACTGGGTAGCATGTCTACCAGCCATGTTCAGGAATGTACTCGAATACACTCGTTTGGTTTACATGCGCATGCATGTATGTACGTACTCATACCTAATATTTATTCGTTTTATGTGCAACGATAAAACAATGAGTAAACTCACTTGTCCTTCACAAGTGCACTCTCATTTTGAATGTGTGCGAAATCAGTATCGGGGATCAAATATATTTCATCGGTAGATTCAATCGCTTGTTTGCAGCACTAAATCTTTTCAAATGACATGACATATATTATATAGAATTGGTTGCCAATTCACTTAAGCACTCATTGATATTCATATGTTTGAGCATGACTAAGCTCCGCTGTCCACTAAATTAACGATTTTATATCGCTTGGAAAAAATTTGAATAACGTTTTATATACGTATAAACACAATAAAATTGGCAAGACAATGTGAATATTATGCGAATGATTCGGATGCCTCAACGGTGGCAGCGACTTAAACCAATCTAAATGGGCCGCTGACAAAAAGGAGTCAATATCTGGATGCCATCAAATATGCCAAGTTAACGATCCAATTAGTTGTCGCATTTCAAACAGATCAATTGCAATTCATTCGAGTAGGGCTCGAGCTGGGTGCTACCCCGACCTCTTTGAGTGGTGCTGCTGGTGGTGTTGACTTAAGTGTGGTGTTAGCCACCACCACATCCTACAAATGATCAATTAGTGACAATACCCAAGATAGAACCTTTGCCATAAATGCTTATGCTAATTGCCCAGCCAAATGCCAGTTCATTTGGTGATTATTCAAACACAGAAAAAACACATGTTCGTGTCGCACTTTCCAGCTCGAATGAGTTTCTATTTCAATATTGAATACGCTGTGGCCTCAACTGAGAATTGGGTATATTGGGTTTTATGCACTCATTTATCTTCCGAAGTGAATTTATTTATTTTTTAAAGTTTGTTTTCTTTGCCAACGACAGCACTCCACAGGTAGAGCATTTGACAATTTGTGTGAATGTGTTTCAAATTAAAAATGCAAATGTTGCCAATGAAATAATTTAATATACATGTCGAGGCAGCAAACCAGTCCAGAGGAGAGGGGAGCTGCGAAAACAAAGCGCCGGAAATTTCAGTTAGTTGCGGCGTTTCTATTGACGCTATTTAAATGCAAGTCTGGCTGATTTAACTCAATAGATTTTTTGTATATTTTAATTAGAGTGGAAACGTTGTTGGACCAATTGCCAATTTGTTGTTTCACTGTTTTGGGCCAAAATCGATAAACTATTTTAATCGCTTCCCAATGCTAATGCGTATTTGGGTCTAAACAATGGAGCCATCGAATTCGATTTTATAAATTATTAGTTTTAAATAGTCATTAATTTGGCGCACAGCCCGCAAACGGTTTTTGTGGTTGTTGTTGTTGTTGTTCTTGTTGTTGTCCATAAATTACATAAATATGCAAATGCGACGATTTGTTTTGTTAGATATTGCCTCTTTCTCTGTCTCTGTCTCTCTCACCCCTGTCTCTCTCTCTCTAATCGGAACGTGTCTGATCTTTTGTCGAACAAGCAACCAAATTTGCACTTGTCATCCGCTGAGTTATGTACTAAATTCATCAATGACACTGACTGAAAGTGATGCTCAAATGGATGACTCTTTTTCTTTTTCTTTTGCAACAATTCATCTTGGCTAAAAAGCAAAAAGAGGCCTTAACCAAGTTACCCCTGTATATATGTATTGCAGATGTAGGATATAATATTCTGTTATATTCAATTGGCAGGCTCAGGTGCGTCGTCTCCTTTTTGGTTATTAAATGTTTGAATAAGTCTAATACTCACTGATAGGAGCCATGCGTGTTGACGCAGGTGCCGCCATATTGGCAAGGATTCGATTGGCACTCCTCCACATCCTCGGAGCAGGTGTGACCCGTAAAACCAGGCGGGCAATTGCAACTGAAGCTGCTGCTGCCGGCCATTGCGGAACAGGTGCCGCCATTGCGACAGGGTGAGCTGGCGCACAGATTCTGCGTCTGGCAGTGTTCGCCTGTTTGGAGTGAGATTAGAGATCGTATGAGGCATGAAGGTATGGTCGGCGGGGGAGGAATTATATTATTTATGTGTAGACAACTTACCCGTATAGCCATTGGCGCAGATGCAACTGTACTCCTGGAGCGTCTTCAGCTGGCAAGTGCCGCCATTGAAGCAGCGCGCCTGATCGCAGGCATTCGCCACAGCGATCTCACAGAGCGACTCCTCAAAGCCGAGCGGGCACAGGCACGAGATGCCTGGCCGGCCATTCCGAAAGGCCACCTGACAGGTGCCGCCATTCTGGCAGCGTCCGTGGCCCGTCAAACAGGGATTCCGATGTTCACAGTAGTCGCCAACGTAGCGTGTATCGCAACTGCAATAGATACAAAACAGATTACCATATAGAAAGAGGATAGCTTGTGTATGTGTGTGTGTGCATGATGAATACATTCATTTATCTAGTTTATGGACTAACGCCAGAGCAGCATTGGTATCGGTGTTGCAGTCAGATTTGCGGCGGCTGATTTGTGTGTATCGATAAGCGCTAAAGTGTTAAACTAGCTGACAAGCTGACAAGCTGACAAACCGACAAACTTGCCTCATTTCCGCAAGCCAGTTGCAGCAGTGGCAACAATATCGATACGAAACGCGTAAATATTCATACATACATACATGTACATTTAGGAAGTTCTGATCTCTCTCTCTATGTACATATATATATATATATTTGCCATTATTTATCAACATTTCAGATTGGGAAACCTAACTAAAGCTCAACAAGTTTGATACAATTTATATATGAATGGAATTGCTGAATTCAATTGTTCTTTATTATTGGTTTTACTATTTTTATTAGCCTGCTTTTTACGTCAAATGTAATAGAAGAAGAATCGTTCCCATTATCCCCTTTACTGGATGGATAGGACTACAATTCTTTGATTCTTGGGGGATCAAGTCCATTGCCAAAATAGCTCGGGGCTTACTCCCACCTGACAGCAGATCTAACCTAGCGTGAAATTACGACTGCGATAAGTTAATCGACTTAAAAAATATATCCACATCATATCCACATGATCAATGATAGTGGCGTATTAGCATAAACAAGCAAACGTTAAACTCGACACAATTGTATGTGAAAGAGTTTGAAATTTTGGCCAAATGTTGAACAAACACAAAAAGCATTCACAAGAGCAGATCGGTCAAACATCAATGCGTGTTTGTCTCATTAAAATGGCCAACAGCAGTAACAACAACAACAACAGCAACAGCAACAAACGGACAACAACAAATTAGCAAAGTAATTGCAGTCAATGAATGCAGCGCCAGGGCGCACTTCGATTGCCAATGACGATGACGATGACGATGACGATGACTGACGATGATGATGACAATGTTGCTGCTGTTGTTGCTGCTGTTGCCGATGATTATAAGCGAGTTGAAGCTAAAGTCGAACGACAACTTGCACATTGTTGTTTTCCCTTGAGAAAACAATTTTTATGTACGGTAATTTGTGCGCGATCTTGATTGCATATTAAATTTTCATCGAAGCCAAAGTCAAAGCCAGCTACGGCAAAGCAATGAGAAAATTACACGCATTTCAGCAATAGCAGCCACCAACAGCAGCATCCCAACAACAACAACAACAACGACGACGAAGATGAAGATGAAGAAGAAGCAGTAGCAGAAGCCGAAGCAGAAGCAATGAATAATCATTAAGGCGACTTCTGCTTTGGCCACTGGCTTCAAAGCAGAGAGAGAGAGAGAGAGATGAAAAAGGAGGAGAGGGAGAGGAAGAGCGGGGCAGACTGGATTGGGAAACGGTTTTTCTTTGGCGCTGGCACTTACCGTTACAAGTGTGTGAAAATGCTTTAGATTTAGCATTAATTTGTATCACACATAACCTCACAAAATGCCCAGCCTAACCTCACTTTCGAGTGCGATGCGATTGTGTGTGCGTGTATGTGTGTGTGCGTGTGTGTGTGTGTGAGTGTGTCGATTGTTGATCGTTATCGAAGCTGTAGGCAAAACAGTTAGCAACATGTTGCTTGTTTGGCTTGAGAAATCGATGTTTAGCCCCAGCTGCTGCTGCTGCTGTGGCTGCTGTTGGGGCTGCTGTTGGGGCTTAAAGGCAGGTCGAAATGAAACTGAAACAAGCAACGGACAACGGACAGCGCTGCCTGCCTGCCAAACGGACTCCCATTCAAATGAGGTGTCAAGCGTTTTTCGCCGCTGCTATCGAAAAATTAATGTAATATAAATTATACACGGGCCAGTTGAGCTGCGCAAAGTTGCAGCTGAGTGGAGTTGCGTTGAGATGGAGCTGGAGCTGGAGCTGAATTGAGTTCGGGTCTGTGTTTTGAGAGCTTTGCTGCTTGCTTCCCAGTTGCTAACTTGTTTCAGCCTGTGTGTGTGTCTGTGTGTGTTTAGCTGGCGTTTTCAAACGAAACGCGAGTGCAGGCAAAAAAGAGCCAAGTACAAAACGAAGAAATAACTGAAAACGTGACTAGCATTGGTAAATAAACCAAAGTATCCAGCGGACAGGGTGTGTTTAAGCCTGCTAGAGATGGGCGCGTGACAGCTGTCTGACGTCACGAGTCCAGTTTCCAACTCGTTCCCATGATCATCACATATTGCGGTGAGTTCTTAGCAGCTGTGGTGTGTTTCTCATGTAATTACAGCAACATTTATCTGACAATGCGGTGAGTATATTTTTCAAATCAAGCAATCCATGCACAGGAACAATAGTTTTTCGGTGTGTGGTGACTTTTTTCTAATAACCTGTAACGTCACGTTCACATCAAATCACAAATCACAAATCAACATCACGATCTTTATGATATCTGCCCCGCACACACAACAAATAACAACAAAAATGTTTGCGTTGTGTGAGAAAAATGCATTTGGCATGTTCGTTCACTAGTCTCAATCGCTGTCGCTGGCGATTTCAATTTGCGGTCGAGAAACGCGCGAGAGAGAGGCAGAGAGAGAGAGAGAGAGAGAGAGAAAGAGAGAGAGAGAAATGTATGTAATCATAACTTTATAAAGCTTCAGTCACAGATTCTCACGAGCGTAACCGCAGCAGCAGCAGCAGCGGCAGCAGCAGCCGCAGCAGCAGTAACAACTGGAGGCTATCGAATGTGCAGCAGTGCAACAGAGGTAAGTCGGTATCCATAACCAGAAGATGATTTAATGTCTTTGCCCGATGATCAGTCATCTCTGCTCTGGTCTATGGTCTCTGGTCCATGGACTATGGCTTCCACCATGCCAGCTGCAGATCTAACTCAATGTGTGCAAGTACAACGCCTAGTTAGCTGACTGCCTGACTGCCTGCCTGCCTGCCTGCCCGCTTCCCCGTCTCTTTTTGCTGCTGCGGCTGCTGCTGCTGTTGTAATGCTGTCTCTTGGTATCTAATTTCTGCAGAGCAATGCAATTCACACGCTAACCGCCAACCGCCAACCGTCGCGACGCTCGGCAGCTGGCGACGTTTTCCACTGAACCAACACATATCAAGATCGACTACTACCTCCAACTACTACTACTATGTCTATGCACATGTATATGCCGGAGAGCCTGGGGGAACTCTATTGAGAAGCTCGAGGAACTGAGGCAGTGCCGAAAAATGCTTATCGCCCAGCTAGCATCGCTGTCAATGTGTTCGGGAGCCTGCCGTCGCAACGGCTGCTGAGTCTCAGCCAAGTAGCTGCAATTAAAGGCTCGGTTCGGATCGGCTTGCTCTGGAGCCAATCGACTCCGTTCCACTCCACTCGACTCGACTCGACTCGACTCGACTTGACTTTGGCCTGGCCTGACTTGGCTCGTTGACAAAAGCGCCCAATTAAAGCATAATTTCCTTTTTATTTGGCCAAAAAGGCAAGCAATCTTACTGATGCTGCCACAGCATGATATTGATCTTTGCGGCAAACTGTTGCTGCTGCAGCCTCCGCTATCCGACCCTTAACTGCACTGATGAGCTGCAACATTGGTGGCTGCCGCTGCAACTTGTGTGACAAGTGCGTGCTTTGTGCAATCGTTCATCACAAGCCGAACTGCTGATCTTTTTGCATTTAGTGCATTTGCTGCATTGTTGCAAAAACAAGACAACGTCATTCATTCGGTGCCAGACAAAGATCATTCACTATACTAATCAAGCTAGCTGGGCTATCTACGCTACATGTGGTTATCAAAACAGTTGCAACACTTTGTTGTCTAAGTCAGCACAATTTCCGATTCAGATTCAAATTCAGATTAGCATTCGTTCAGCTCCATAGAATCATGGGTCATCAATCAATGTCGAAACTGGGGTTCACATTTAGCTAATAATCAAAAACTGTCTCTAATCACAAAATTTTAGTTTTTTTGATATACATATGTATATAAATCGAGTTTGAGAGTGCAACGAATATTACCTCATCTCTATCTATGAATTGGATCTGTATTTCACTTGCTCGTCAAGTATGAATCTGGCAAGTGAATATAATTTGAAGGCTCTGTTTTCTAGCCAAAAAATGGAATATGTCACCAGAAGGTCCAACCAGCATGGGTATAAATACGCCAATGCCTCGCGAAACAGATCTAAGATGCTTTTTCTTGACTTTCGCGCGGTTTGTGTTCTGTTCGGTTATGTTTTTTTAAGTAGTGGTTATTGCTTTTTGTTGTTTTTTTTTATTTTGAGTAAACAGCGCACACTTCTCACATTACCAACATGCCATGGCTGTTGTGCATGTTTTTCACGTGAAAAGCCAACAATTTCTGCGCAGGGAATAGCGGTGCATAGCGGGGTGGACAGACGGATAGCACCAAAAACTGGGCAGGTGCAACATGCACCAGACAACAACAAAAACAACAACAACAATAATAATAACAGAAGCAGAGCTGAGTCGACTCTATTGTCGTACTATGTCAATGTGCCATTTTGAGTCACTATTCCTCTGTTGCCTCATGTCAGGCTATCTCTATCTCTTGCTCCCGCTCTTGCTGTATGTACATATGTCTATATATCTAACTCTATTTGCCTCTGCATTTCACCCCAGGCATTTATGTATCTATGTATGTATGTATGTATTTATGTGTATACATATGTACTCATCGGTATTTGCTTAGCAGCTGAGTTCAGCTCTTGGCTATATGGCTATAACTTCAGCTTTGGGCAGAGCAGAGAACCGGACCCGTTTTTTTGTTTTTGTTTTTTTTTTCCGACGACCGACAAATGCGTGACCCGACGGCTCAGCAACAAATTTTACACCAAATTTCTTTCCGCTTTGCGAGCTGTCTATCCATTCAGCCATTCATCTATCTATCCATCCATCCATCTATCTATCCATCTACATGCCATGCCGCATTTTCAGCTGTGCGTTTTCATTTCGTTTCGTTTGCTTTTGTCTGCTGCGCATGCGCAGGTAAAAAAAAGAGATGAAAAGAAAAATGCATATTTTACTGGCACCGGGCTCGTCAAATGCCTTACAGGTAGTATTCGACAGCAGCAGCGACCTTTATTTAC
Organism: Drosophila hawaiiensis; assembly: GCA_037043685.1. NCBI lineage: Eukaryota > Metazoa > Arthropoda > Insecta > Diptera > Drosophilidae > Drosophila > Drosophila hawaiiensis. The sequence goes on from JBAMBA010000163.1 coordinate 272,395, forward strand.
AATACATCAATGCGTCAACACACTTGGCATGTTGCGCAACATTGTTGCCAGCTAAATAATCCCTAAGCAAGCTAGTTAATTAAAATATAAAAAAGTTGCAATTATTCTGATTGTTAAGATATCGAAATCAAACTATAAAGAACTTATCAATAATATCATTAAATATAGTTTTCAATTCTTGTTTAAGATCGATTGTGAAAGCAAAAACAAGAAGGTTTTATCCATCTAAGTATATGTGAATATATATTTTTTTTTACTAATTTTAATTCCTTCAGAGAGTACCTCATTAAAATGATATATGGTTCTTGTAGCTATTCATATATTTTTGTTGCACCAATTAAAAAAAAAAAAAAAACTAACTCTCGGCAACTCATTACAAAAAATGACAAAGCAGTGCAATAAACCACAAAAAAAAAAAATTGAGACTGCAACATGGTCATAATATGACAGGGCATGGGAATTATGGCAGCTGTCATCATCATCAGCTCACATGGAAGTCTGTCAGTCTGTCTGTCTATCTGTTTGGCTTGTTATGACATGGCCCAAAACAATGCTAGATTTATGAAATGCAATACAATGCGCCTCTTTCAGACAGCGCCGCTGAAACTTTGACTCCGCCGTTCAGAGTCGTAATTAATTTTTTTGGTGTGGCGCAGTTGCAGCTCCCTTAACTACTCCACCTTCATCTCCGCCTTCTCTTGTTCGTCCCGTCTTGTCTCGTCTCATGTCGTTTCGTTTCGTTCGTCGCGTGAGTCGTGAGAATGCGCAATATACGATAATTGAGTTTCAATAAAACGTTTTAATTTGACAACAGACAGAGAGTGAGAGACTGAGCGAAAGAGAGACTGCAACGCGCAACGCTATAAAATGAAATCAAGCAACTTGAAATGAATTTAAAAAAAATAAAAATAAAAAAATGCGAAAAAAAACCACAACAAGGAATTTTGTACGCCAACGCCTTGGCCGCAAAAAAGGGCGCGCAAAATGAAGAGCAAAAGGGTTCGCGTATTGGTTATTCCGGTTCAGGTGTGCATGTGTGTGTGTGTGTAGCAACAATTTATGGGCATTGCTGTTGCTGCTGTTGCTGTATAAGGCAAGAATGTACAATGCAAGCGGAATGCACAATAAACATTCGCTACGCTGTTGGGAATGGGCTGAAACTGAACTGCGAACAAAACTGGGGCTTGCTGGGGAGGAGTTGATTTTGCTGCTGCGGCTGTTGCTGCGGCTGTTGCTGCTGCTGCTGCTGCTGCTGCTATAACAAATCAACGGCAACACAGAAAAGCAATCAAAGCAGGTTGCAAACAAGTTTAAACTCGCTACTCTGAAACTTGGGGACCTGAAGCTGCTTTGGCCCTGCTGATAAAAATCGAAGGATGCGCCACAAAATGGCCGCCAGCTGACGCTCTCTAAATGTGTCATCATCAGTAGCAGCATCAGCATCAGCAGCAGCAGTATCAGTAGCAGCAGCAGCAGCTTCTCTCGACTGTCTGCTAACTGTAACTGAACCATAAAAAACTGCTGCTGCCGTGTTGAACGAAGACGCTTAAGAGATTAGCGCGGCGATTGCTTTTGACTTTTGTGCTTGGGCATTTTCATTGTCATTTCCTTTGGTCAGCCCTGTTTGCTTTTTAGATACAAGCGCACACACGCACACAGACACACACAAACAGCACCCGACTGTTTTGCTGCTGTCGTGCTTAATGATGAGTTAATTAAAGTAATTGCACACAGAGCTTGAAAATTTTTAACTTTTTGTTTGGAGGGCAAAAGAGCAGGTAAAGCTAAGCAGCAGCAAGGTAAGTCAAGGCAGGGTGAGACGTGGCTAGGACGGCGGGACAGGTAAGCAGCATATAATACATATATGTATATATACACGTACATAGGCACACACATATACACATTTATATATATATATATATATATATACGGAGGCAAAGGAAAGCCAAAAAGAACATTTCAAGTGCAAAGCGTGTGAGCCGAGAGTTGAAATAAAAAGCAAAGTTGTTGTTATTCTTCTTCTGCTGCGGCTGCGCCGCTCGTCGTGTGGGGAAATGAAATTAAATGGAAATATACAAGCATGGGCATTAAGCAGTACACAAACACAAACAAACGCACACACACACTCACTTTTCTCTACCTCTTGCTGGTCGGCTGTGTGGCTGTGCATGAAACAATGAACTGAGCGCTGCACAATACAAAACGAAAGACTTAGGCAACGAACTTGCCTCGAGCTTAACCCAACAAAAAACAAAACGAAAACTAAGCGAACAAAATTCTTTTCGCCCTGTTGCGGGTCAGCAATTCAGTCCAGACACATTTTGCTTTTGTGAACTGTCACTGTGTAAACCTCACTGTGATAAGCACTTTTCACAAATTGGAGGCACTACGATTGGGTTGATAATGCTGGCTTAATCCGTTAAAATGGCTGGGAAGAAATGAATGCGAATATAAACGGTTCATCCAGTTTCCAAACAAAATACAGCTTTTTAAAGTCAGCAGTTGATAATTGAGATCGGTTGCTTATTTGTTATTTTATCTTCAAGTTGTTCGTCGGTGCACGGATAATTTTTTTTGCAGTCAAAAAGAGTTTTGAATTTCAATTCCAATAGCTCTAAAGGAAAATGCTTTCGAAATAGTATTCGAAATACGCGTCTTTGTCTTTGCTAAAAGAAAAATCGAAAATGGTTTGAGCGTACATATTTTTGGATGCTGCTCACATTAACAACAATTCCTGTTGCCAAATATTTATATGGCCAGCTAGCCAGCCGATGACTCATGAACAGCAGCACCAACATGAACATCAAGCTCATCACAGTTTGAGCTTTTTTCTTGTTTCTTTTCTCTTCTCTGGGCAGATTGTTGGAGATTGTTGATTGCTCGCACTTCAAAGCAAAGTTTTCAATATGCCGCATTTGTTGCCTAAGTCCACATTTTTTCAAAGCCGTTTTTTTTTTTGTGGTGGGAGCTGCTTATTAACATGTCATAAACCGCAAGTAAAACATAAAAAAAATGAAAAATATAAAAGGAAAAAAAGCTGGCCACACAATACAGATCGATAAATAATAGACGAAACATTTGATGGCAAGCAACAGATGATGATGAACAACAGCCAGCAGCGACTTTTATTGAGCCACAAACAAATTCATTGTTCTGGGGGACTTGCGGTCTCACTCAAGTGCATAATTGTGCGAGCGGCCATCTCTGTGGGCGATCCATGCCAACCCAAAAATGGACTCGAACATGACATTTGACATGGCTAGAGATTTTATGTTGCTGTAGAAGCAAACAGGCCAAAGAGCCAATCAAAGCGAATCAAACGTCTCGCTGACATAAACGGCTGTAAGATCTGCAAACGTCGCGGCGTCGTGTCCTGCACAGGCCATCAACTCGGGCAATCAAGTCAATTAAACAAACAACCAACAAACTCAGAGAGCTGAGCCCGAGTCGCTCTGATCGTATCGAGCTGATCGGTAAATGGCCAAAAATAAACACAGTGCTCCGTGCTCCGTTTAGCAAAATCTCGTGAAATTTGCAAAATTTGCAAAATAATCATTGAGCTCTGCACCAATTCGAAAATCAAGACAAACTGCGGTAAACGTACCCCACAGCTGCCAGCAAAGATAATAAAATCTGGAACAACAGCCAAGCATGATATGCCAAAATTAAATACCCTTGCCTTTTAGCACAACACAAGTAATGTTTTGTCAAGTATATCACTTACAAAAAAATACCTACACTCATCTGAGGCCGCCTCTAAACTTTCTTTAGCAAACGGCTTATCAGCCGACTGAAAGTTGCCACAGCAACTGTTTGTATACTTTAATTTGTTTTTGATTTGTAATTTAAAAGACATTTCGTGACAAAATGAAAATACCTTTTTAAGGAAAGGGTATAAATACATACGCGCCAAACTGAGCGCGATCCTCTAATAGCTCAAGCTCAGCTTAGGCAACAGTTACTGTTTCCGACTCAATGGCTGACAAAGTTCAAGCGATGTTATCGCACATTCAGACAGAGGGAGAGACAGAGAGACAAGCGAGAGAGAGAGAGAGAGAGAGTGGCAGAGAGAGAGAGAGAGAGAGCGAAGGAGATCAGTTACATATGTAAAGACTGGAATGAAGTCTGTGGCTTGATCGTGCCGTTGATGATCAGAAACAGAAACCGAGCTAGAGTTAGAGTCTCGGTCTGAGTTGCGCACAAGGCCCAAAAGAGACAAAGAGGCAAAGACGAGGCAATGAGGCTAAAATGTACTGCCACATGGCTTGATCATCAGCAACGATCGCCTAGTCAGTCCAGAGAAAATGTCGTAAAACCAACGACAGCAAAACAAAAAAAAAAAATATATATATATATATATATATATATATATAACGGTCGCATTTTTGGACTAAAAGCTTAAGCGCTTTTATGTAATTGCCTGCTAAAGATAGTGATAGCAAAATAGTCGACAAGACGACAGTTGCCGAGGAGTGGAAAAGGTAGAAGTTGCCGCGGATACTGCAGCCAAGGGAGTTGAGAGAACAAAGTGCCCTATACAGGTTAAATAGTCAATCAATGTTCTCTTGATCACAGCTTTATGTTAAAGATCATGTGTCGAAGCAATGACAGACTCTCAAGTGAACTACTTACAACTCCAATCTACTCCATTATGCGCTCAACGAAAGCGCCCCCGATCGTGCTGTAGATCACACACACAGATCACACTGATCGCTGCTCACAGATCCCTGATCACAGCTGTGATTGTGCGAGAGTTGCGTTAACAATGCAATCGATCTTTACGACGAACTCTTTCGAGTACCGCTTGCGAGTCCATGTCGGTTACACGTACCGAGTTTTAATTATGCCATGTTCGTTGACTCGTTAAATTTTGACAGACTCCATAAAAAAAATTAAAAAAACAGAGTAAAGTAAGTGCTCGACTCGTCACAGCCATCCTCAAATCATAACTCAGTTCAAGTTATGCGTTTCGTACGTGCCATTTGTTTGAGGCCGCATTCGCATTTGATTTATGACAAAAACACACCGAAAAAGACCAAAAAGTAAAAAATAATACAAAATGCAATGCCACAGAATAGACGAAAAAAAAGAGACAGCTACAACTGCCACAGAATAAACTAAGCGGAAAGGGCGAAAATGGCGGACAAATCAGAAAAACCCAGCAAACACACGAACCGTAGTCGTTCGTCATCATTCGCCAACATTCGCTTGTCATTTGTCGACATTCGTTCGATATTCGTTTGTCGTTCATCCATTGCAGGGAAATCTCTCTTTATCGACTTTGCATTTTAAGACCAAAATTCAATTTCATATATATTATATTATAGTTATGTCGTCAACATTGTAAGGCACTGACGAAAGCGTCTGAAGTATGGAGATTCTTGACCAGTATCACTAACCTAATTACTTTACTTTGCAAACTAGTCGCTCAGTTTTTAAGCTGTCTTGATAAAACTTCCTCTTTATGCCAGATCATACTACTAGGAAATATCCTATTGTCGAAATATGAGTTCTTGTATGAACAACACTCGTTTGCCAAGTTGTCCGCATAAGGCTCATCAGTTTTCATAATCCCAACATTTGGATAGCAAACCATTCACAGCGGACCACTATATTCTGAAGCTGGTACAGGAATTATCCGACGGTTTATAGCGATATTTAGATGTGGGCAACCTAACTCCGGTTTGAAGGGTCTGCAATCTTCGATGTGCCTAAGATAGTCGTTTTTTCTTGTTCCTTTTTTTGTCTTTAACTCATGGTCTAGACGTGTCTCAACCGAATTTAAGTTCTTGTCGTAGTGTTTTCTTTATTTTATGGTGCTTCAGGCCAACAAATGATGGAAGCCTCAATTTCAATTTTTGAGTTTCTTTGCGTGTCCTTGGAACCGACATTATACGTTAGTATAACGGTGGCCGTTGCTGTCGACCAATTGATTGACATATGCAAATTGCTGCTGTCAATTCGGTAGCCCAAAAAAAAAAAATAAATAAAAACCGTATGCTAATCATTAAGCAAACCAATTCAAGTTTATGGCAAATATTTGACATTCAACCCGTACCCCACCCCTTCCCCACACTCACGCCGCCGACTGGTTTTAATTTGCATAAATTGACAGGCCTCTTCTCAAAGAGAGAGGGACAGAGCCCACGAACATTGTAACCTGGCCCTAATTAATGATTACTTCCTTCCGCAACCATAAACTGGATTTCGCATGGGTTTTTTTATTTTTATTTTTCGACTTGCTCTGTTTGTTGGGAATGTGTTCAAGTTGTACTTACGCGCAGTAGGATTTTCCATTTGTCTGGGTGATGCATGTGCCGCCATTCTTGCAGCCCAATGTGGTGCAGGAAATGGCCAGGGAGGAGGAGCTGCTTTCTGTAATGGCAAGACAAGATGGGAATATTTTAAAATTTCGCTTTTATATTTTACATTACAGCAACTGAACAAAGTTCAAGTTGGTTCTAGTTGGTTGTACAATCAAATTGTGATTGTGTTGATAATATTTAACTTATTTAATGTGGGCTAAAAAAAAGCCTACAATTTTGAAAAAGGATTTTAAGAAATAAAAATAATAAATATGAATATGTATCAAAATCAAAAGTTGATTCAATCAATCCAAAATTATTTTAATGCATGTTTCAATAATTAGACAACTATCTCTATAAAATCAATTACTTTCACATTGATACATAAATTAGAAATTAAAGACAGAAAAACAAACATGCAAATACATCTATGTAAACTATATGAATAGTTATAGTTTAAAAACCGATTGCAAGCTTATTTAAAGAGGGTGCTGACGATGGGGTAGTCTCTAGTTGCATGTTACGGGCAGCAACAAGTAAATCGCAACAAATAGAAAGAAGCAGCAGCTGCAGAACACCAACCGCTATAAAATCAACCACTTTGTAACTAAAGTTCATTGCACTTGAACTACCTAACCAGTGAGGGCAGCAAAAATGAAAAAAAAAAACAGACATTTGCAAGCAAGCAAAAAAAAGAAGAAAAAACAAGACAAAGCTCGGAATATGCTTATTTTTCATTGTAAAAATGGCACACACACAAATTAAACAAACGCGCCGCGCGCCAAAGCGCCCCAATGTTTGCTAATTGGGCGTGTGGCGATTTCCTGCCACGACGTCGAACGCACAGACCTGGGGCAGCGGTGAGTGAGAAGGGTGCGATGGGGGATAGCGGGGGAAGGGACAATAGGCGACAATAAGTTTTGATTGCCCAGCACAATAAATAAATGGCTTTGTCTTCGTGACGCGTCAAACGAATAAAATGAGACAAACAAATATGTATATATATAGATGTTTATATATCATAAAGTCTGAGTTGCAGCAGCACTTAAAGCCCCCTGCATCACCCTCCGCATATACATATGTATGTGTGGCGATATTAGCAACCCTTTTTTTGCTGTTTTCAATAAGCGCTGACTGTGTGCCGCGCTTCGCATTCGAAATGTGCAACACGAAATTGTCGCGAATACGTAAACATAAATTTCGCATTTGAATGATCGATGGCACAGACACAAAACAAAAAAAAAACCAACCCGGCACAAATCTTGGCCTGATAAAAACATATATGTACAAACACAAACACAAACACACATACATACACATACATACATGCAATGCTGAGCGAAATTTCAAGCCTGAGTCATACGCGTCGTATGCATAATATTGCGAAATTTATTGCAAAGACAACAGCAAATAAAACAAGCCGTCGTCAGCAACATATGTTGCTATACATTGATGATTGTCTTCAATTTTATTTTTTTTGCAACATTGTGTCGCCAGCTGCGCGTTGCCTGGCTCTCCTAAGTGTGTGTGTGTGTATCAACTAATTGACCTCAATTAGTGCAGCAAAAAGATATAAAAAAAAAATCAAATAAAATAAACACTCAGACCACTGAAAATGTTTTATTCGTATTTGTTGAGGTGCGGCTCTTGAGTTCAGAGAAAGAACAAATACGCCGAGCATATTATTTGCATCATTATCATAAAGTCTGATTGAATCAAGTTTCTTGCTAAACTACACTTGAAAAGCTTATGGACTAAAAGCGAGACTTGAACAAGTTCTTCAGCTTTAATTTAAATTGCACTAAGTGCCGACAATTATTGTTGTCAGCTTTTATTAATGATACCCTGAAAATTATAATGAAAACAGGTATGCTGAAGGTGTGCAAAAGTCTGTGACAGACAAAAGAAGGCACATCTCCTAATCCCATTAGGTATTTATATTCATTTATATACATCAGACGTCAAAGTTGGATTGTGAGTTCTCGTATACCATAGGCAGTTCAAGTTCACTCGACTATAGCATTCCTACTTGATTTTCAAGCATTTATTTGATTTTGTTCGTATAGCTCTTTTCTCTCAGCATCTGTGTAGAACCATATTCATATGACACTGCGATCTAATTTCTGACTGCTATTTACCTCGCCCCAAACCCTCCCACCCACTGGTTTGCTAGTGACTCACTTGGCCAGCTGCAATTGATTTGCATGACTAAAAAATAAAAACTGTCAACTGTTTTTTTTTTCTGGTTTTCTGTTTGTCTTGGGTTTAGCTTTGTAATTGGCATAGTTTGCCGCTGTGGGCGTGGCCAGTTTGGGCTTAAATGAATTAACTGGCTGCTCTCTGGGCCATTTCAACGCTTCGTCGACAGAGCGTGACACGTTTTTAGCAGTTTTTTTTTTTTCAGCAGGTACTATTTTTTTTATTGCGTGTGATTTACCACACAATGAAGAGCGCTCAACAACAACAAGAACATGAACAACAAATATGTTGGCGCACTTGTTTCGAACGTTTAATCGGACGCTTGCCGATGCAGGCAAGTGTAACGTGTAAATTCATTACAACACCCCCACCCCCTCCACCACTAACCATTTCACAACCCCACCCACTACTGCTGTAAAGTGCTGTGCACACTCTCACATTTGATGTTTAGACAAATGATTTGTTAATTGCTCGAAATTGTTACTTGAAGCTTGCAACGATATTGCTCATAACTGGGCTTAACTTGTACTATAATTAAAAAGTCAGCTGGGAAGGGGGTGAGGCTATGTTTGTATGTTTCATATTTTCATCAATTCTTCCCGCTTTGGCAAAGTGAAGCAATTTGGTTTTAGAAGTGAACAATCTTATTTTATTTTTTATATACAATAATTAAGTACTAATCAGCTTAACCTACAATAATTTAATTTTTTAAAGTATAATAAAATAGGTTATCTATTAAAAATAGGTCTTTTCATGATTTTTAGTTTAACAGTGCAAACTATAGGAACACGCAAAATTTAATAAGACAGTTTATGTATGTAGATCCTGAACACTGAAAATGGGTATAGAATATACATATACATATATTCTTGAGTCGACTCGATCTAGCCACGTCCGTCTGTCTGTCCGTTTATCGAATTTCAGACACTATGAAAGCAGATTTTTTATTGCCTGATTTGTTGTCCGGACAGTTATAACTTTAACTTTAATTTTAAGTGCCGTTTATGTGGCGTGTGTGTGTGTTTGTATGCCTGTTGCAAAGGGTGCAGACAAATGTCACTGGCCGTTATAAATGCCGCTTATCGAATTTAAATTTTTGCGTTCCTGGCATACACACGTAGACAAGCACAGACATGCGCTTGAGCAAACAACAAACAACAAAAGCCACCCAAAAACGCTATCAGCATAATAAGCAACAGTAGCAACAACAAAATGAACAACAACAACAAAAGCAACAGCAGCAGCAGCGAAACTGAAACTAAAACAAAGGCAAAAACCAAAACACAGAAACAACGTCGACAGCGACAAGTAAAATAGCAACAAAAAACAAAACATAAAAGCAACAATAACAAAAACTACAACTTAAAAACAAAACCACGGCCAAAAATTTCTCACGCTTTTCTCCAGCGTGCAAAGGCACTATATATACATGTATATATACATATATATATATATATATATATATATACATACAATATAATATATACAAAATAATATACATATATATATAAAAATAAGTCTATCAAAAAACCGCACAAATCCAAACCGCAATAATTACAAATTTACAATTTATTTAAAAAACAAAAAATCAAAAGAAACCAACTGTAAACCACATAACCAAAATTTGATGTATTAGGCGGAGTGAGGAGTGGGTGGGAGAAGTGGGGTGTATTGTGGTATTGAATTAAATATTTTAATAAAATGCATATTAAAAACAATATCCCAGTTTGTTGGCCAAGTCATCTTTATTGACAATTAAACATGTATACCCTGTAAATAACCTGTATATGAATGAGACAAGAGTACACATTCGTTACCGAACAGTCAATTCGAGTCTAATGAGCAATGCATATTTTGATGAATATATTTTTTTTAACTTTATTTTTATATCGTATATTAAATATTAAATTGCCAAAATCGTCGTTGGCAAGACATTGTTTTGGGGTTAAAAGAATCACATCAATATTGTAATATGCATATACATGTATGTATGTATATAATATGCACAATATAAACATAGGAAACGAGCCTCCGTGCCGAGCCTTATGTAGCATACACATTATTACTATCTCAGAGCTTTAATCTTAAACCACAGTAAAAGCGTCACAAATGCTACTGGCGAAACTTCGATACGTTCAAGTTCTCAGGCTTTATCGAAATATTAAATATAAATATGCGCAAAAAACAGTTGGACAAAAAAATAAAATATGCATGTTTCAACATGTTCAAATGTGAGCCGAGCATTATCGTGAGCGCTTAGACGAATTTCATCATGTTGTGTAAGCGATTTAAAGCTAATGCTGCTACTAAATGAACGTACTTAAGGCCAACTGCAGCAGTTGAGTCCGGTTGCTTTGTTTTCTAGCTATTTTGCCAGGTATTGACTGATACTCTAAACACTGATCGCATTAACAACTTTCATTCGAGGGAACTATTGAAATTGGTATGTCTCTCGAATTTAAAATTTCCACATAAACTCAAAATGATGATGATCTGCGATCTGCGGTCATCATCGTATTCAGTTCATCGGAGATAAGGCTGCTGTACGGTTTTTGACTGTGAAATGGGCATATCTTTTCGAACTCGATGTTTATTGAGTGATCTTTGACTGATCGCTTGGAGCGGCTCCCATTCCAGAGCAGCAGCAGCAGTAGCTTTGAGCTCTGAGGATCAGCTCTGATTGTCAGCTTTTTGCTATTTGTATGCTGATAAAACTACAGATGGCAAATTGCGCAGCAAATGATGCATTTTCCTCCACTCTGCCGCACGCTCTCCTTGCTGTGCATCTTCTTCTCTCTGTTCTGGATTGTGATAAGCTCGGAGACGATGTCGCACTGAGCCAATGATTTCTTCAAATGTTCACAGACGGCGTTGTTCACAAGTGCTGACAAATTGTTGCGGAGGCGGTGATCGGGTGTTCATCTCATATTAGGTACAACGGGGAGACGGGGAAGATGCGGCTGCTAAAGCGTGGAGGTGGCAGCCACAACAATGAAAAGCTAAATAAAAATAAATAGTCGCCCCATAAATAATGTGTAATGTGGCAAATAGAAAACGAACACAAAAACCACACGGTATCCAACAATTATAACAACAACAACAACAACGGCGAGCGTTGTAAAAGGTTTGATCGGTGGAGGGGAAAGGAGTGCATATGGGGCAGATGTGGCAGCCAAATGCGAAAAGATTGTTAAGTGTTAATGAAAAAGTCACTCCAAGTGGGCACTGAGACGACGGGGTCTACACACGAAGTGACGAAGTGCAGCACAGAAAGATCGTAAAACGAACAGCGATGAAAACCGAACAACGAACGAGTGTGGGAACCGAACCGAACGAACGCCCAACAAACACGAATAAACATTACGATGCTGCTTCGGTGGAGTTCGTTTCAATTCGGGTTCGTTTAATTTTTTCTTTTATTTATTTACTTCGTGTTGCTGTTGTTGTTTTGGTTTTCCCCTCCACCTCCTTTACTACTTTTTTTGAGGTTACATGTTGCCGAGCGTACAGCATGGCATTTTTGCGGTCTCACTCGTTCGATTCCATTTCTATAGCATTCCCGACGCGTCGCAACGTCTTCAGCTCTGATAGATTAATAGGCCACAGTCAAACCGACCGAGGGAGCAAGGGACGGAGGGAGAGTGAAAAAGATAGAGATAACAGAACCGCCCAAGACGCTTCAAATGCAATTTACCCCAACCTCAACCCCACCCCACTTCACTCCACCCAATCCAAGTCGGTTGGTAATCGTTTGGGTCGACTCTGGGGCTACTATCTGGCAGTACTGATGAAGTACTTGAAATACTCGTAATTGTATCGACGCTGAGAGGATGTTGTGGTTTTGTGGTTAGAGGTTTCTTGTATATTCTGTCCGATTTCGAAACGAAATGATTAGCATGAGATATTTCAAAAAGGCTGCCCATAAACTATGGTAAAATTATAGAACAAATAAACAAAATTTGGTTTTATCAAATTTTACTCAACACAAATACAAATTTCGACTTTGATTTGTGCATTAAAAATAACCACAGTAGTTTTTAGGAAAATTCGACTATAATTGCGAAGAATATTGGACGTTTATACCAAATACAGAAGTCACTTTTAAAATAATATGAAATACGAATGGTTTAGAAATAATCATTTTCAAGGCATTTAAAGTTTTTCGAAACTGGTCTCTAGAACCCATTGAATCGACTTAGTTATTTTATTTACTTTTATAAATTTTCGATACATTGAATACTTAAAAAAATGCAAAATTGTTCAGTCTTGAAAGTATCTGAGCCACTTATGCATCTCACAAACATATGGTATATTAGTGTCTGTGTGTGTGTGTGTGTTTCAGACCTACCCTAAGCACCCTTACCGAATGCTACTACGTAATTGAGCGCATGATAACCGCAACAACAACAACAACAAAAACATCAGCAACAACAACATTATGATAAAGCAAACGACTACAATGAGCCAGCTGCAGGATTGGTAGCTGTTTCGGTCGGGCCTCGATGGATAATTGAAGTGCACTTGAGAACACATGCGACACTTTGCACGCTGCAGGGACATTAACACAACAAACCCCACCCCCAACAACCCACCCTACCCCCTTCCCTTCCCTCCTCCCACAAACTCGCAATAGCAACCCCTGACAAAATATAGAACGAAGGAGGAGAGATTGAAGGGGAAGCGTAGACTATGCAATGACGAGCAACGTGGGAATAAACAATAAATGCAGAGAGCAAGAGAGAGTGAGAGTCTGTGTGTGAGAGAGATAGAGAGAAGAGAGGGATAGAAAGTAATAGAAGACACCCTCATGAGGTTGTCCAAATGCGCGCCAAAGCCGACGGAGTCGCAATGACTGCGCAGACGCACACACAAACGTTCACACACATGCACACACACACACACACACACACACACACAACGAAAACTATATACAACTACACTCAAAAGGGTTGAAGTTTAAAAAGCATATTAATAATGTGTCATATGAATGATATTATGCGATGTTCTTCCTCTCTCCTTCTGGCTCTCTCTCGTCTTCCCTCTGTCTCTCTGTCTGTCATTGTCGCTGTGCGTACTTTAAATAAAGTGAAGCATTTAACACTTCCGGCAGACAACAACAACAACAACAGCAAGAAAGACAACATTAAAAACATGCCAGAGCGTGTGAATGTTTAGTTTAGTTTAGTTTGTTTATATACCCTGTACGCACTAAAGACTCAACAAGCAGGGTATAATAAAGATCCGAGTTGGTCAGCCGTCTGCTGAATTGGAAATACAGATTGCGAGTGCTCTATACCCTGGAAATCGAAAGAGAGTTGGGCTTGTTTCTTGGAAGAGTATTCGCATAGTCAAGCGCACTCTTTGGTAGAGTATACAACGATTTAGAGCTTTTGTATTTGAAGTCTCTTTACTAATTGTCGAAAACAAGATTTAAACGTCAAAAGTTGGCAGCGCGGTGGCGCCACCTGTAACTTGCCCTCAAAACGAAAGACATAGAGCGAGAGCGAGCATTAGAGAGAGAGAGAGAGAGAGAGAGAGAGAGAGAGAGAAAGAGAGAAAGATAGTTTGACAGCAGCTTGCTAAGTGATCGAAGGGCCTTCTGTTAGCCATTAACTGTCATTCAAAATGCAAATCAGAGTTTGATTTGATTTTTGAAGCTTTTTTGAGCACTTGCAACGCTTTGGACATCATTAGTATGTTGAACAGCTGCCATTTGAATGCATTTCTTATCTCTCATTTGGCCCTTAAATAAACTAATTCAAAAGATACTCTAAATGAGCGAGAGACAGAAACATCGTTAGCCTTTGTATTAAAATGGGCTTTCTGTGTAGAGATCGTTATGGCAATATACACACATTTGTATATATACATACATTTAAATCTCCACTTTTTCCTAAATTATTTTACATTAACGGCGAGAAGTTTTATTTCCTTGGATTTGTACAATGTCATTAACATTCATAAACACATCTATAAAAAATGTGAGAAAGGGCAGAAGCTCTTATCAAAAAGTATATGTAAAGTTTATTAACATCCAATTTTGGTATATCATTTACCAAATGCCAATTTGGTTCACTTCATTTCCCAGACACGAACTCTCTCCACTAAAGCATACTTTTTTATTTTTAATGAGTTTAGCACCAGCTAATTGTCTCAAAATCAACTTAGAATAATAAATATTTATATATGCCTTCAAACTCTTTGAGCTGATAACAGGGATATCAGGGAATTGTTTATTTTCACTAGATCTCTGACATATCGTTCATATGTGAATACATATGTAGTTTATTTTAGCTTTTGCTTACTCTCAGCGCATTTGATCATGTTAGAGAGACCCATATCGATGGACGTCAACTGCAGCATGCAGATACATAGATATAGATACTTGAGTCAACAATATCTTATCTGTTCGAACGCAATCTGCACATTCTTTATCTAATCTCCATATGGATATCTGAGTGTGAATGGCTTTCTTTGCTGATCTTGGGCTGATCTACTTATCGAATGCGCCTTTAGACATCCAAAAACAAAATCGTTGCCTACTTGTTTCTAAGCCATATGCGCTGCATCGATCGTTCAAGTGTAGTTCAAGTATATATATATACATTTATATTTATATGTGTAACGATGATTGTCATTGCTCACATACACATTCAAGCGCTGGAGAGAGCGCCTGGCACGCTGACTTTTTGCTTTTGCCACATTTTGTTGTATGTTGGTTAGAGCTTAGAAAGAATTTCTATGTCCAATACGGATGAAGTCGAAACGTGTGCGCGAGAGTAAGCGAAATAGATAGCTAGGCAACAGTTATGCTGCGCTTTGCTTGCCGTCCCGCTCTAACATCGCGTGCAACGCAAACCCCATGGGCCTGGCCCTGGCCAAGACTCGAGACACAAGACTCAAGACACAAGACACTTTGGGTAATATCTATAAAAGAAAAAAAATTGTTGTTGAGCTGAGCTGAGCTGAACTGAACTGAGAGCGCTGAATTTTGCCCCGTTCATTTGTTCTCGAGGTTGTCAGCCTTTTTGGACCCAAGCCCAAGCCGGGCCCAAGCCATGAAGTGGTTAGGTTATAAGAATAAGACACACAAAGCAGAAAACATAAAAAAAAAACGAGACCCGAAGACGAGGAAGAAAAAAAAACTAAAAACTTGTTCGGTCAGTGCGTAGCAGGCAGAATAAATGTTAGTGTGTGTGTTGGTTTTGTGTGTGAGTGTGTTGACTGTGTGTGTTTGTGTGTGTGTCTTTATTACGTGTCTGTGTGTGTGTGTGTGCTGCGCCCTGGCCATAAAGAAAACTCATTAAACAGGCAGCAAGTCAGGCAAGAAGTAGAAGACCAAGTTGTTGTTGTTGGCCAACCGGGGGAGCTGGAGGGGGAAAGTGGGGTGTGGGGTGAGAGTTGTGGAGGCAAGCGGTGGGCACTAATTCGCCTGGCCATCATTAAAAGTCAATAAACAGACTGCAACTGCTTTGGCCTAATCGTTGATTTTTTTTCTTGAGATTTAATTACGCTTTAAGCCCAACTGAACAACTAACTGGCTGCTTTTATAATTAGTTTAAGCCAAATTGAGCGGGGCAAGCATGCAGCAGCAGCAGCCGTCGAGAGTTAAGAGAGCCAACAACTGATGCCAAACAGTTTTGTCTAACCATTTGAGGCATTTTCCCAGCAGCCGCCTTGGAAAGTTGTTCGGGCCAACTCATCTATGGCCAAGGCAACTTTAACTTTGATGCTGCTGCTGTTGTTTTTGTTGTTGTGGCTGCTGCTGATGATGATGGGAACAATGACAGAAAGAGTCATGTTTATGCAATGTCCAATATGTCCAATCGAGTCTTCAGCTTTTAGACCATCATGGCCTATGGGAAAGCCAAAGCAGCGACAATATTTTACAGTCTCTGTGATTTCCGGAGCGCAGCAAAATTCTACCTGACTGCCCAAAAAAATTTTTTTTTTAAATATTAATGAAAAAAAACTTTAGCAGTCTCTCTCTATCTCTCTTACTGAGTTTTTTTTTTTTTGTCGAAAGAAAAACAGGATCGCCTGCTAAACGGAACTGCTCTGCAACTTGAGCAACAACATCTCGATGATGATGATAATAATGATCATCTCGTCTCTCTTAAGATGGTATCAAGTAACAGAGTAGCATGATCAATATGCAAGCAGCGGGCCTGTAAACGAGTTTTTGCTCATTTCGATACCCTTGCCTTGTATACTGGGTATTGGGAACGAAATTAGATTGCTCAATTTGAGAAAATTAAATTCAAATCACTTCAGTTCAAATTATTCTTATCAAATTAAAATCGAATCTCAATAAATAAATGTTCAAATCCAAACCGAATATTCTTGATCAGTATACAAAGTTTACAGTTTTCACAATACCATTGTTAAATCTGACCAAAGATCGTTGACGGATATCTGTCATTTCGGTCTTTTATAACTAGCCTCCCTTTTCGCTTTGCAAGATATTTAGAAGATGCAACGGTATTTTTCAACTTCAAGTACTTAATACAATAAACTCACAAAAATATTAAAAAATTCAGGTCTCAAGGGTATTTAATGTGCGGCATTGCGAACAATTGTTTATCGTTGGCTTGTCTCCTTTTTGGTTTCGACCAACTGCTGCATTTTTGAAAATCGCTTCTTTTTTTCGCTCGTATCTGCTTTCTTATGCTACCTTCTCTCAATTCTCTGCTGCACGTATTTGTCTCAGATTTTACGCATCCGAAAATTAGCAGGCGATACGTTTTTTTTATATATATATATTTTTGTTTTTGTATTTTTAATTAAGTCTTAAGTTACCAATCGCTCAAGTGCTGAGAAAGTTGGTCAAAAATTCGGCATCGATTAATTAATAAATGTGACAGCAAATGGACGATAAGTGCCCCCTTTGGCCGTGTCTCGTACCCCTAATCACCGCATGTGCATAATGTATAAGCATGTTGAGCCTGCGACTTGGGGTGTCAAAAAAGAGAATACAACATCAGCAAGACTTTCACACATTTCGACGTTCATCGCCTGCAGACACTTCACGAATGTGCCGACAAATCAACAAATTAACTGAACGCGATGGCCTTAACACATTTACCACAGCTTTCAAATACTTACTTCACTTATGCCTCATTCATTTTGAGCTACTTCATTTAACGATAACCGCACCAAATGTCAGCCTGGTTTCTCTTCTTATTGATGAATATGTAATGCAGAACTTATTTTAATTGTCCAATTCTTTTCGGGTTAAACTGGTTCATAGTTTTGGCTGGGATGTTAAGTTTGATAAGTGAATCTGCAATGTGTTTTTTTCTACCAATTTTTCGACTCAGTTTCAACTTTATTATTCCAAGAATTCAACCTAAAACAATAAAACAAACGAACTTCTTAAATTATACATTGGTTGAAACCACAAACCACTGAAAATTTGATGTTAGTCAGAAACCTTGATTTGCTTGAGTCAAGAATACAGTGAAACCAATAAGGAAAGACTGATTATTGAAAATTGGATGGCTTATACAACAAATAATGTGATTATGTTGTGTGTTCGACAACACTGGCAATAAAGACACCACCACCACCAGCAACAACTCCTTTTCAACGTCATGTTATTATTGATGACGCTCTTAGCTATACTTCCTAAACTCGTTTCCTCTACACATATATCATATCATAATACTGCTTGTGTTGCTATATTGACTAACTTTTACATTTTGCATATTAGCTGCGCTCTCCATTAAGGCAGGCCCATTAAATGTCGCGACAAATTAGCGCTGCTAAACAAAAAAGAGATAGGGTGTTGCAAGGGGAAGGGCAAGAGCCATCAGCAGAAGAGCAAGAGCTTGGGAAAAACAAAGCTGCGACTCAACTTTCCCATTCAGTTTACACATACATTTATTTGTTAGTTGCATGCTTATGTATGTATGTATGTATATGTATTGACATTTAAGCAGACAATAACAACAATCATTTTCAATGCATTTCTATAATTTACACCCTGGCATTGAGCGCGACCTGATCCAAGTACTCCCCTTATGCCCTGTACCCTGAAATCACTTAAACGCTTATAAGTAAAGCTGTAAAGATATATACATATCATATCTTATTTATTTCCATACATTTCTGATCAGTACAAAAAGAGCCGAGTCAATAGGGACTTGAGGTCTGTCTCCCTTAGAGATGTGATCGGAAGGGTTGGATGGGAGTGTTGCATGATAATTCCCATAGTCTCGCGGGCTATTTTTATTTAATACAATTCACATTTGAATAAAGACCAAAGACTGATTTAATATTGAGTAGTTTAAGTTATTGTTTTGTTTACTAATTTGATCTAGTTCAGAGCTGTTCTATTCTGTTTGCTTGTCGTTCGTTTATTTTGGTGGAGGGGGGGATTCAACTGAGAGTTGAGATTCCAGCTGCAGCAGGCGGGGTCTATCCCTGCTCCCCTCTCACATATGTGGAGCCCAGGTGCTGTAACGGTTTTTGAGCATCAACAGCACCAACCACCTTTTACACATTACTGAATTACCGCAACAAGAAGAGAGGAGGAAGAGGAAGTAGAAGAAGACGAACAAGAAAAAGCGACAGCTGCTGTCAGCAGCAAGGCAAAAGGGACTCGGGAACTCAGTCGGCAGGAGTGCAACCCCTAAGCATATTGCACAGGCGCGTCCTTTTCACTGTTTGCACTCGGATCAAATTACGGATAAGGTCAAAGCGGGTGAACAACAACGACAGCAACAACCACAAACAGACACAGAAAGAGAGGGAGAGAACAAGACCAAGCTAAAGCATACATGCACACAGATAGATGTATGTGTATGTGTGTGTATGTTATATCTACCTCTCTACCTAGGCTAAAAACAAGTTCTCGAGGAGTTCTCTTTTATGTGTACTGCTTGTATTTGTCGTTCTTGTTGTTGTTGTTTCAATGTCGCGCATTCTCGCTGTGCCTGCAGTTTTAGCCTGGTCTCTGTCTATGCCCCTGCCATGCATGAGTATTTCCTGTCTGCTTGCGCTGTTTGCTACTCTTCGCCGCTTTGCTCCTCCACTGTTTTGACTACTCTCTCTCTCTCTCTCTCCCTCTCGTCACCATCCCTGTGCTGATCCTCTTGTCCTGTGCGTACCCTAAAATATAAATTCTTGACTTTTTCAGCTCTCTTGCAAAATGATTGGAAGTCACGCATATGCGAAGACCCCGTTAGATCTCTCCTTAATTATATACAGCAGGCAAGCAAGCGGCATAGGGAACACACAACGAATAGATATCATATATATCGAGCATAGAAAACAACAATGTATCTTATTCAATGGGAAGGAGCGAAATTAGTTTATCCATATAGAAACTATTATTTAATTTATATACAATTAAATAATTCAGTTAAGTAAATGACATAAATTGATATTTTGTAGGAATTTGATTTTGAACAATTTTAGTGAATGATCAAAGATTCTTCTCAAAGGCTTTCAGTGCGAACAAGATACTAGAGTAAAGATTGGATATTGTAACCCCTTCGAATATAGTGTTAGACAGCTCTTTGGCTTTGTAATTCTATTTCGCTACTATCGTTTCTATTTGACAAATTTAGATTTGCGTCGGTTTAAGATGTTGCAAATTGTTACGGATTCAATTTAACTTATTGTATTATAACTTATGACTAATAAAAAGATCGGCTGAACAACAATATTTCCGATAGCAGTACATTTCCTATATGTAATCCAATGGGTTCCAGATAAAAAAACGCGTTCTTCTTTTTTTTTTTTAATTCTCAGAAAGTTGAAAAATGTTAAGGCAATGTGAATACAGACTAACAACAACAACACCTACACCTAAATACACACGACATACAGATGCACATGCACACCACACACGTAAGGGACAAGAAACGGAGCCGAGAGACTGTTGACACAATGATTAGACAAGAGCCGAGCCCATATGCAAATACTTTTTTATTTTGTTTTTTTTTTTGGTCTTTTGACCGGCTTAAGGTCTGCAAGACTCAAGCTCTTTTTCTCCGTCGCCTTGTTGTGTGTGTCTGTGTAAATAGTGGGGTACAAAAGTTTGACAAGTGATCCTAATTATTATTGGGCGGAGAGGCGGTGGGCTGGCGGAGCGGGAGGGTGACAACACACAGGAAGTTGACAAAAGAAATATGCGAGCGCATGTATAACAGTGTCAACTGGCATATGTGTATATACATATGTATATATGTATGTGTATACTCAAGCAGTGGAACCAAATGGTATGAAACGAAAGGCTGCGACTGCCATTGTGAGTCGTCGGTTAAAGGTTCGCAAGAAGAGCAGACAGAAATCAGATCGGTACAGAAAGAGAGAGAGAGATCGAGAGAGCACAGAGAGCGGGAGAGCAGAGCAAACTATGCGAGAGGGAGAGAGCGAACTAGCGACCACCTGTCCGAACTGGCGAGCAGGCGAACTGGCAGGCAGACAGGAGCGCGCAAAACAGCGAATAGTACGAATAACGTACCGAAAAGGAAGAGAGGAGATAAATAGAAAGGGAAACGAGTCAGAACACGAAAATGCAGACTCAATCAAAATGCATGCAAAAATATTGTGCTTTTATTTTTCTCATTATTCTTTGCTTTTTGTTTTTGACTTGTTATTTTGGGGAGTACTTTGCCAATCTTTACACTTACCCGTTGCATGGGCGCTGCTGAAAGTAGCTAGCGCCAGCAGCGGCAGCAGCAGCGCGACGCCCGCTAGCATTTCGTTAATCCAAATTGTGTGTGCGCGACAGCGACGTCTGCTGCGCTGCAACTGCATTGTAATCCAGTTTAAGATTTGCGCTTTATGCTTCTTTTCAGTTTCTATTTTTTCTCTCTGCTGTTCTTGGTGTTGTTTTTGTTGCTGCTGTATGTGTAGTAATTTTCGTGTGCAGTTTTTGTTGTCGTTGTTGTTGTCTCACTTTGACTGTGGGCTTTTTTTTATTTTACTTTATTTTTTTTTCGTTTTTTGCTGTTTGTATTATTATGTGTTATGTATTTGGCAGCCAAGCGGCGGAGAGTAGAACAATTAAGTGCCGCGCGTTGCCGTTTGTTGTGTGCAGCGACGCTGACGCCGACGCGGACGACGGCGACATTTCCACGCGCAACCGCAACAAACTGAATTCAACGAGACCAAAGATAAATACAAAGACAGCAGCGCTTTGCTTCCTTCTCACACACGGGGACACGCACGGACACGCACACACACACACACACTGACACGCGTTGTGGTTTCTGCTGTGCTTTTATTTTGCCTTTTTCCCTTTTCCTTTTCGCTTTGATTTATTGCTCTCACACGCACACGGACACACAGACACAGAGACACCAGGTGGGGTAGAACAACAAACAATAAAAAAAAACAATATTGAATATTTTTGGACTTGGACAACAATAGCGATAGCGATATTTATTTAATACGCCGCAGTCGCAGCATTCTGCAATTTTTGCATGCGGCGGCATTAAGCGCCATATTGTTGTGGCCTCTTCAAATTGCTCTCGTGCTTTTGTTGCAGTTGTTTTCGTTTCGTTTCGTTTTTTTTTTGCCTGCGTTGCGAGTTAAATTTGCGTTGCTTTTGCACTTAACACAGAGAGAGACCAACACACAGACACACACAAATACACAATTGAGAGGGGGCACTCAAAAAAAAAACAAAATAGCATTTAATTAAAATCCCATGCAATTGCAATTTTCAACTGCTGCAGACTGTCCGCCTCGATATCCGTTTCGTCTCACGACTCGCAACACTTTGAGCCGCGCTCACGAGCGCCGCTTGCTTGAACCCCCGAAAAAGACAGCGACAACGACCGGCTCTCTTGCTCTCTTTCGCTTACGCTCCACAGTGAGCGACGATCCATTGCAAACCGGACTGCAGCCAAGAGAGAGAGAGAGAGAGAGAGAGAGAGATAAACAGCGAGTAATTGAGAGTGATAGAGTGGCTTGCACGCTCTCTGCTCGCCACTCGCCGCTCGCATAAGTCAGTAAGCAAATGTGCTGCCTGGAATCGAGGCTATTTTTATCTGTATCCATTTTTGTATCTATAATATGCCGCATGAATTTTCATATAAATTAAAGTAATTTTGTATTTATTTTTATGTTTTATATATATATATATTTTTTATATTATATTTTATAAAAATATTCATGTACATTTTATATAAATTATTAAAGACACACCCAACTCTCAGCATTAGCTTAGAAGTTAACGTGTTTTGCCAACTGAGCGAGTTGAACTCCATACTTGTGAGTGCTCCTTGCGAGAGTGCTGATCGCTCTCCACAATTTGTGCTCTCTCATCTACTGCGCCTGCGTTGCTGCTGGGCTGACTGGCTGGCTGGCTTGCATTTTTGTTGTTGCTGTTGCCGTTGCTGCTGTTGCTGCTGTGTCGTTATTGCTTTTCAATTTCAAAATGGCTGCAAAAATTAAATACTTGTTTTTCTTTATTGCTCTGGCAACCGTCTTTCGTAGTCAGGTTGCTTTTGCCGACCGAGCCGCCAGCCAGCAGAGCGACCATTGCCATCGATAAGTCGATAACATGTTGCGTCCTGCTTTAAAAGTGAAATCGCAAATCGTTCACATGGACGATCGATAAGGTTAGCTGATTTCCGGCGAAATCGGATTCTAAATTCAAGCAAATGTCAATAAATATCCCAAATATGATTTCTTATATTAATGATGGATTAATAGCTCGAAGTCCTCAAGAGCAAGAATAATTGAATTGCATACTCCCCACCCTCGGGATGTAGTACATACATAGATATTTTATTTTTGGTTTCATTTTAGACTTTTATTTCAACTAACTTGAGTTTTCTTTGACTTAAGTTTTAATTGAATTAA
Organism: Drosophila hawaiiensis; assembly: GCA_037043685.1. Lineage (NCBI taxonomy): Eukaryota > Metazoa > Arthropoda > Insecta > Diptera > Drosophilidae > Drosophila > Drosophila hawaiiensis. Next base: position 295,722 of record JBAMBA010000163.1, read on the forward strand.
TTTCCATATTACATTTAATTAATTTCACACTTTGCTTAGTTCTTTTTTCTTCTTCTTCTTCGTCATCTTCATCTTCTTTGACGTCTCTGCGCTTGCTTCGTTCTCATCATTTGCTATTTGCTATATTCTTGTTTTCATTTTGCACATGCTTTTCACATATAATGTATAATTATCATATATTCTTGGCTTAATAGGATTTTCTTCTTTTTTCTTTTAATATTTATTTTTATTACTTCGTATTCATTTTCTTTTCCTTTTTTTTTTTTGCATTTAATTGAACTTTGAATTGAATCGTTCGTCATTTTACCAAAAAGTTTCGATATCTTTTTGCTCGATTGGTATTTAAATGACTTTCGTATGAACTCACGTAAGAGCTCTGCAAATAGCACAAAAATCAATCAAATCAAATATTCTAGTTTACAAATGTCAACAGAAAACGTCTAAAGCGGTTTTTCATTCACTATTCATACATATGCACTCGTATATTAAAAAAAAAAAAAAAATTGTAATTACATAATGTTGGCTCAAATGCACATGCACATGTAAGAACCCAACAAATTTCACAAGGAATCATAAGGCAGCATTTCGATTTAAAAATTTTACGCTTTCTGGTTTTACAATCGGTTCAGTTGTGTTTGGTTTTCTTTTATAATCGTTTTTTTTTTTAAATTCATTTTTGGTAGATCTTTCAAATGTCTTTTAAAAATTTTTCTAAGCTTTGTTCAACGCAATCGTTTCTAGTTTACGTTTTAAATGTTCTTTTTTATGTCTTATGATATATATTATATGTATTCTTTTACTAAGTAGACAAAAAAATGTTTCCAGTGTATTACACTTTCATTTATGTGTAACTATATATGTTTAAGTATAATTATAATTTTTAATTAATTACATCTATGTAGTTAATTAAGTGAAGCGTTAAATCAGCTGGCTTACATACACATACATATCTGTGCGCTATATATACGAGCAATATACATACAACTAATACATATATATATATATATATATATATATATATATATATATATATAAATATATTTATATTCTTTTAAAATATGTTTAATTACTTTTATTACTTTTTACATTCGAATACTTTGTAATTGATGTAAAGTTGTTTGTCTTAGTAATTAAAATAAAGATGATTTCACATTGATGCTGTGCTTCTTATCTAACAACCCGATCAAGCTGGCCCTAGGGAAGTACATTTGTACATACATACATACATACATGCATACATCTGTACATCTGTACATCAATACATATATTCATACATATGTACAAACATGCAGTTTTGTTTTGTTTTTTTTTTCGTTTATGATATGTGGGCGGCACTAATAGTTAGTTATACATTTAAAAACATTATATATTAGACTATATAATTTGTATTTTTTCATATTTTGTTTCTTTGAAAATTAGCTAAAAACATATGTATGTGTATATAGGTGTGTTTTATCTTTAAGTTAATGGGCCTTTAACAATATCCATATATATATATATGAAATAGTTGGTTAAAAAGTCGGCCAACCACTTGATCGGATATATTTGAATATATGCATAAATATTTTCTAGCATTCGCTTTAGTCCGTGTTGCATTTGTATTTAAGCATAAAATTTAATAAATTTTGGCTTTGAAAATGTTTGCAGCTGCGGCGATTTTTTTGTTTGTTTTACTTGAAACTAACTACAGGCATTTTTTAAGTTCATTTTGTTTTAGTTTAATTTTTTTGTGATATATTTTTTCTTAGTTTTTTCTGGGAAAAGTTAGCAAATCTGTGTTTTGTTTTCGTTCAGCTCACTGTTAATATTAACTTTTAAGATGTGTTTTCTTTGATACGTTCAGTTAATTGATAAATATGCATATGGTTTTTAATTTTGCTTTTGTTTTTGTCTTTTTTCTGTTCAGTGTTAGCGCTCGATTAAAACCCGAAGCCAACAATTAACTTATTTTAAAATTTTCACTAGATATACATACAAATATGTACATAGATTTACTGACTTTTTCTCTTGTTTTCTTGTTTTTTTTTTGTTTTTTTTTTTATTCGTTTTAGTTTTTCTTCTTTTGTTGTCTATCGAGTTTCGCCATAAAATAATTAACGCTATAAATCACAATACGGTTTTTGTTTATATATGATCGACATCATTTCGAAAAAAAAATTACATGCACACGCAGTTTTTTTTTATATGTGTAGTTTCCTAGGATCTAGAGTCTAGACAGTAGACAATACGATTACGAATACAATTTGAATAAATATGCTAACACACATAATTTAGTTCCGGTTCCGGTTCCGCTTTTGGTTCCGGTGCAGCTGTTGCCAATTAGACGTGTGTAGCCAAAGGACCCTTCTGTGTGACGCCCTTGTTGTTTGTGGGCAGTATGAACTGCCCGGAGGGACTTTGGGCGCCCAATTGGGCCCCTGCCACACCTACACCGGCGCCCACGCCCACGCCCACGCCCCCAGCACCACCGATGCCTATGGGCGGCTGAGTGAGGGGCGTGGCCGCCAGCGTATTGCTGCTGGCCGTCAAATTGGAGCTGCTGCCGCTCACACTGCCCGGTCCCCCACTGACGCTGCCCCCCGCACCTCCAGCTCCGCCAGCATGGGTGAGGCTGGCCGCTGCCCCATATCCGCCGGCACCGAAGTGCTTCAGCCCGCCATTGCTGTGGGCATGCCGTGTCGAGTGGTAGGGGGGTGGAGCGGGCGTTGCCGCCGGATTGGCGGTGCTCGGCGGTGGCAGGGGTGGCAATATGGATGAATTGGTGCGCAAGTACGGATTGCCATAGATGGCACTGAAGCGACTGTCGATCCCATTCTGCAGCAGCGGTTGCCCTGATCACGAGAGAGCGCGCGAGAGAGAGAGAGAGAGAGAGAGAGAGAGAGAAAAAGAGTTTGGAGAAGAGAAACGATTAAAAATTGCTTGATATATTTATACTTTATTCAACTTGAGGAAGCAAAATACTTTTCTATCAATGAACTCTAAAACTAAAGGTTATCTCTGGATTCTCAGTAAACTATTCAGCTAAAAAGCTAACACGAAAGAACACGTCAAAGATTACCCACTCGGGCAGACCGAACTCGACCAAATTGTACTATAAATGTTAAAAGCCGACCTAAAGTTCCTATGAAAGTTATATCATTCAATATTTTGTTAATTTTTGGTTTGGTTTTGAATAACTTGGTAACCAGAAAAGTCGATCATCTTGTGCACGATCTTTCCCGTGGGATATATAGAGTATATATGTTTATATAGTACCAGCAATGGGTAGATCTGTTTTGGATATCTTGATAAACTAAAAAGTTGTACATCGAATAACTCATCGTTCGTCCGATTGTTGATATGAAAGTTATATGATATGATGATCTGATCCAACGTGCTCCAACTCCAACTTCCAAAGAAGCAGACAGACACGATAACATTATAATTTTCTCTACTCTATCAAGAAAATATATATATGTGCTTGATTCAAGTTGACAACGTTTGCAAAGTTGAATGAGAACAGTAAAACTCTTGAGTCGAGAATATATTTATTAATATATCTTGAATCGAGTTAAGGACGGATACCTGACTTAAAAAACCAATAATTGGAATAACTCATTTCGACAAGGGTATTTTGACTTCGGCTTGTCCTTTCTTTCTGTCATTCCCTGATCTGGCTGATCAGAGACCGTTTTTTAGAGGATTAACTCACCCAGAAAACCGTTGGCTTGGGATGTCTGTGGCTTCTGCTGCTGCTGTTTGTGGCTGTGGTGGTGCAGCTCGTGGCGCTGGTTGCGGGGCAGACTTGCCCCACTGCTGTGTGCCACGCCCAGCGACTTGCCAGCAGCCGGCCCGTTGTTATGTGGCAACGTGGCTGAGTTGATACCAGCACCAGGACCACCACCACCACCACCACCGACATTGGCATTGGCATTGGCACCGATAGAGGCTCCCTTTGGCTTGCCACTGTCCCCGGGCGGACTGTAGTCGAGGGCGTACTCAAAGTACGGAGCATAGCCGTTGCTGGTGGTTTCCTTGTAGGCCTGCTCCTTGCTGTTGTGGTTCTTGGCGTTCTTCGTGTGGCAGGGGCGATTGTAGCGATCGCCGTAGTCGCCCGAGAAGCGCTCATCGAAGTTGACGGGTCCGGCAAGGGGCACGCCCAATGTGGCGCCCTTCATCTGCACATCCGGCATGGGTGTCTGGGTGAGATTGATGGCCAGGCCATCGCTGGCCGCCTCCGAATATTCCACATCGTAAGCCTTGGAGCGCAGTTCGCTCTTCAGCTCGTTGAGTTTGTCGCCGCCGCGAGACGCCTCCGGTATGACATCGGCGGGCATCGGTTTCTTTCTGCGTCGCCGCGTCCAATAGACGATGACCATCATCATGACCGTCAGTATGATGACCACCAATATTGAGGAGCAGATCATGCCCAGCATTACGTGCACACCGCTCGGCTCCAGCATCAGCTCAATGACCAGCGAGTCTCCGCCATACGAATTAATCACCGTGCAATTGTATTGACCGAAATGCCTTGTGAGACTCTCCCGGATGATGAGGGCCGCCCGGACGCCCTCCGGCAGATGATGCTCCTCGAATATGTAGATGTCCGGATCGGCGCTGCTCATGTTGATCACCTTCCCCTCAAAGGACCACAGGATAAGCTCCGCTTTCGGTATACTAAATGCCAGACAATCGATCTTTGTCCGTCTGCCGACGTCGCCGTATTGCACCTTGTGCGACGTGATAATTGGGGCACGCTTCACGTAGACCGTAGCCTCGGCCCCGATCTCCGGAAACCCGCTGACCGTCGCCTTGCAGAAATATCGTCCAGCTGTCTCGGTGCTAACCTTTAGCTTCAGTTCCGGGCCGCGGCCAACAACCTGGGAGAAACAGAGAGCCAGAGTGAGAGAGAGAGAGAGAAAAGAGAGAGTTTGTTGAGTAGAGTGATAAATCGATTTGCATATGGATTTGATCTGTTGCTGTTGCTATCGGTTATCGGTTATCGGGCTTTATACTCATAGATAGATTACTAGGAGCCTCCTATAAGGATTGTTATTTCTTGGATTGGTTGTTCTGTGATTGTGATTACTTAGTGGCATCAGAGTATATGCTGCAAAATTCGAGCTTGTTGCCTTTGTCGCTTACCTGGTCGGAGTTCTCATTGATCCATTCGATGTCGGGCGCGGGGTTGCCGCCCACCTCACAGCGCATGGTGACAGTGGCGCCGATGTCCGCCTCCTTGCTGGCAGGACGCTGGCGAAAGACGGGTCCAACTGCATGCGAAAAGAATCGATAACAATTAGTTATCGCAGTAGCAGGTGCGAGCTGCCCCGAATTGTGGCACTTACAGCTTATGTCCAGGGTTTCGCTCTCCTCGCTCTTGCCGACGGCATTGCCCACCTCGCACTTGACAATCGCATCGTGATACTTCCGGGTCACATTGTGAATGATCTGTCAATCAATCAGAGTTTAAAGGAGAGGTTTACTTAGTGTCAGAGCTGAAAGGTCAGGGAAATAACTGTATAACCTGCAGTCAGATCAAGACAAGGGCTTAAGTTGAACTTGGAATTGATTTGAGCACTTCACAACTTGATTGCGGAGATAAATCAGGTGCTTAATTTAAGACATTTGCTCATATTCCAGGAACGCAATTGTTTTTGAATGACTACAAAACTATGAGAAATACACTTGAATTTAATTGGAAAACTATTCAAAGCAGAGCTCGACTCAAAAAATACACATGCAATTTAGAAAAATAACTTGCATTTGAATTTTAAAGTCTCATAAAGAGACGGTCGGATCAACCTATATATCCTATATATATATATATAAGCAATATCCACATAACTTGTGATAAGGAAAGAAAAGTGTTAACATCATGTCCAAAATACAATAAATAAATTTATTCGAATGACGACATTATTCACAATGAAAATTAGAAGTCTCTGTCTCAAAATAAGTTACACTCAATTTAAATAATATTATAATAATAATAACAATATTAAATGGGGCATTTAAGCTTTGGAAAAGGGTAAGCAAAATTATTAAAATATAGTCAAAAGGTTATGGCTATTTAATTTAAACTCAAGCATTCAATACTAAAGATAAGTAAATAATAAAAGTTGGCATAATAGCTATGAAATACAGAATTATTTAATATATAGAGACTATAAGAACTAGAGACTTCAAATTTGGAATATAGGTTCTCGTATACCAGGCGCAGATTAGGTTTGCTTTATTTGATTCATAACTGTCTCCGTTTGTCGATTATCGATGCATTTAAATTTCCGATTTCAATGGCAGAATCTTCTAATTAATACATGTTATGTATATGCATATTATTGATCAACTGTCCAGGTTTCATCAAGATCGGGTATTTAACAACTGGGTTCAGGGTATATCGTAGTCGAGCTCACTCGACTACAGCATTCTTACTTGTTAAAATAGTTTTTTATTTAATTATTATATACATTTATCACTATAATTTCTTTTCCCAGTATTCTCAGTGTATATTTTACAACTTTTGTGTTTTTTTTGTTGGAAAATAATTGTGTTTTAAAACATGCTCAGACGAGAAACCAAACATTTTTTGTTTTTGCGAATCGAATTTCTCTTCATATTGAGGAGTTTGAAGATGTCTCAATTTGGTCAGCATAAAATGAGTTTTATTATTCTATTATTTTGACCGCAACTGTAGGTGTCTGTTGAGGTTGGGGTGGATTCGATGCCATCAGGCATGGTGCAGTGAATTGGGTAATTCTTGAGAGGATTGCACTCACCAGTTTGGTTGTGAAGTCACCTTGCATCAGCTCATCGTTGATGAACCAGCGATAGTTGACCTCGGGCGGATTCGCGTCCGCCTGGCAGCTGAGTATGACCTCGGCGCCCTCGGGGATGCGACCGGTGGCGGTGATGGCGCCGCCCACCACAGAGACGGACACTTTGGGGGCGTACTTCACCTCGAGGAGGACCTTGGCGGAGCGGTAGGTGCGATCGGCGGTGTTTTGGGCCTGGCACGTGATCGTCGTGTTGTGGTAGCGCTTCTTGGGGGCCAGCTTCAGGACCGACTTGGTGGTGGTGCGACGCGAATCGGAGAGCGGCTCGAAGAAGCTCTCCGCCGTCAGGACGTTGCCGAGGCCATCGATCCAGGTGATCTCGGCGGCGGGCTTGCCGCCAGCCGAGACGCACTCGAGCTCAATTTCCCGATCCTCCGTGGTCACCAGAAAGTCACCCTGCAGTATTTTGGGTGACTCCGGCGGCACCAGCACCGTCAGATTGGCAAACCGGGAACGGATGCCAGGCTCCCCCTGCGGCCCCGGTCCCACCTGGCACTGGTATTTGGCATCGTCGTCCAGCATCAGCGGGTAGATGTCCAGCGAGAAGTCGCCCTCCTCGTCGCTGCCCACCATCGAGTATCTCTCGAAGCCGCTCAGATTGCGATGCTGACCCAGCCCAAAGTCGTCCTTCGTCCACTGCAAGGCGCCCTTCTTCAGCATGACGCGACACGGCAGCGTAACCCGGGAACCGACCACGGCTGTCTGATCCTGCGGCTCCATGGCAAAGTGTTGCAAGACCTCGTTGTGCCCCTTTGTGGATCCCTTGTTGCCACTGTTGTTGTTGCTGCTGTTGTTGTCATCGCTGCTGGCGTCGCTGCTGCCGTAATGCGTATTCTGATTGGACTTGTTTTTATTCTTCGACTTGGCAACGCTGACGGGGGGCAGAATTAGTAGGAGCAGCAGCAGTGCCAGCGCCATCAGCCGGCAACTCGCCATCATCTTCAGCTTCATGCTAGTTTAGTCGTGCTGACTGAAAATAGACAAAAATTGTTTTAATTGTTAGCAAAAGTTGCTGTTGCCATTTCGATTTTCACAGCTGAAATTCAGTTTTTAAATATTGTGTTCACAATTGAGTGTGGTTCGTGTCTTTGCTTAGCTCACATAAGAGGAAAGCAGTGTACTGCTTAGTGCTTGTTGCCAGGCAGGAAACTGTACAAGCAGTATTTAGTATGCACGCAAACTACAAGCGCTATTGCACTGCTCACTGTTATATTGATCATTTCACACAGCAGTTGAATAAATAAACAAGCAGTGCACACACAAGCAGTGCAAGCACTGATCGTTTTCTTCTGACCAAAAATTAAGATTCCCTTTCGTCTCTTCGCTCTCCTCTTCTGGAACACTTACCTCTCTCTCTCTCTCTCTCCCTCTCCTCTCTCTTTCTCCCACGCATTCTGTGCCAGCAAATGCAATTATAATTGCATTAAATATTTAATTGCATGCGAGCAAAACAAATAGCACAAAATACGAGGACAAAATGGAAGCCACAAAATAAAATGCGAAATACATTCGTTGCATATTTTTAGGCATCCCCGTTTGTGGGTCAAGTTTAGCCAAATGCAAAGACTGCAAGACAAAAAGAAGCGTGCAAATTGTGAAAAGCAACGACAAACACAAACTCATCCACAAACACATACACATACACAAACAAATCTGCCTACAAATATCAATACAAGCCAACGCCGACTAAGCCAACAACACACATACGAAAAGGTCGACAGCAAAAAAAGTCACTGCACAAGTTTTGTTCTGCGACATGTGTCTGAGTGTGTGTGTGTGTGTGTGTGTGTTGGTGTGTGTATGACAGCAATGCAATCAACTGCAGGTAGGCACAACTTTAACGGCAACTGTAACTGTAATTCTAACTGTAAATGGTAGGCCTCCCGTCGCTGCAGCTGTGAAATTGAAACATACAGTGTCTTACAGCTCAACTGGAACAGCGCCTAGCAAAAAATTTAATTGCCTGCCATAAACTAATTATCCATTATTTTTCAAAAATTCCAAAGACCGATGGCAGGTACATATATTAACCACCTAAATGACTATATGACCCCCATAAACTGGGGAGTCCCCACCTGCCAGGTCGGGTTATGTAAAAAAGTACCTTAATTTACGGTTACATATTATTTGGAACAATGGCGTTATGGATACCTGGGTGCCATAAAACCCGGATTTTGTACGTCATGTTGATTATTTTCCGTATAAATAGACCAATCCTTCGTAGTCAGTTTAGTTATATCCTGCATCTCGGGTGCAACCAGCCAACAAGGACTATGGGCAAGCGGACTACCATTGAACAACGGAAACTGATTCTGGAACATCTCAAGATTGGATATTCATATCGCTAAACAGCTAAAATGGTAAATCTAAATCGGCTCCACAACTGACTCAACAGGTGCAGGATGAAATGGGGAAAAGGTGCTGTGTGCAAACTGTGCGCCGGGTTCTGCGCAACCATGACTTCAATGCCCGAGTACCACGGAAGAAGTCCTTTACAAGCGAAAAAATAAAGGGACTAGGATGACGTTCGCCAAAACCCACTTGGACAAGGACCCACTTTCTGGAACACAGTCAAATTTGCAGATGAGTCCAAATTCAAACTGTTTGCCGAGGACGGACGAAATTAAGGGTGGCAACAGTCAAATACGGAGCCGAATCCCAAAGACTTAAAGGCAACAGTCAATCACGGCGGAGGAAGTGTCATGTGATCATACATGATATTATACTAAGTATTAACATCTTTCTTTAAGTTTTTATACGCCAAATATGTTACTTTTTGAAGACATTTCGAAATAAGCTTTGATATGTATTTTGAATATGTTTTCAGTTTTGACTAATTTTAATGAATTAATATTTTAATAAAAAGTAAAGTTTCTTTTTCAAACGTGATATAACATAAAACAAATTGGCATTTAAACATTTTGCGTTTGTTTTTTTGTTTAAACCTTATAGCACTTTACATTTTTTGCTAGGCGCTGTTCCAGTTGAACTGTAAGACACTGTATTTCGAGCGCGCTTTCGCTTTTCGCTTCTCGCTTCTCGCCTATTCTCCCAATGTAGGCAACGATTTCTGTATATATGCATTCCCCCTCCTCCTGCCCCCGCACACTCACACACACATGTGAGTGGCCTGACCTTGGCATTTGTGCTTTTTTATTTTGTGGCAAGGTAGTGCGAGGCAAGTATTTGTTTTTGTGCTTCCTTAACATTCTTGAAATGCTAATAAAGTGTCAGATATCGAAATAAGTCTCAACTAGACGCACTTCGAATACCCTTGATTAAGTGCTTATAGGCGATATTAGTGCAAACAGTCATTCAGATGTTTCTTGAAAATGTTTAACCATCTCCAAGAGGTGAAATGAATAAATATTCAAATTGTCTATTCAAAAGAAGCTCTTCAAAGAAGGGCACAATCAAGTTGCATAGCAGCCAGTTGCAAGCAGCTCCAACCCCATAAAGTATATATAATCTTGATCAAAATCAAGAGTCGAGTCGATCTAGCCACATTTGTTGGTTCTCGGAGACTATAAGAGAGCATATTAAATTAATATATATATTAATTATATATATTTATATATATACACATATTTATTATTTTATTTAGATTTGTATATAACGATACATAATACACATTGTCATAATATTAATCAACAGTAAAAATTTCAGATTTATTTTTGTTTACTTCTGAAAAACTCATTTCAATAAAGTGAAAATTTTGTATTTAAAATATTGCAGCTTGCAAAATTGAAATATCGAAAATGATGTCTAAAGTACTCGGACGGGTTCCTGATCATAGGGGGAAACGAAGCAAGACATCTCCGGCAATCGAGCTCGGCAGGGATAATAGGTCTAAATCAGATACGATTTAGGCCAGTACAATTCGTGGGGAAGCACAGACTCAGAATACTCAGCGGTCTCTTAACAGGGCACTAGACTTAGACTGACTTAGATTTGGACTTAGACTTAGATTTAGACTTAGGCTTAGGCTTAGACTTAGATTTAGACTTAGACGTCACCCAGCTAAACTAGGTATAATCAGTAGCGGAATCTGTCGATTTCGAAGACATGGAAACCCTGGAAACGCGTAGAAAAATTGTTGAATTCGTGCAAGACTTGTGGTTGATGGGTTTATAGCTATATGCTTTTAAGGGGGCACAATAGATTTGGGTCTAGGTCACAGTGCATGAAGCTCTTCAATAGTAAATTTGAGAAAGGTTTCAGTTTCTGTGGCATATTTTGTTCAGGTGTGGTAATCCAATGTGGCACTCTGGAAACAAGGTTACTTTCCGCCATTATTTTCTATGGGTTGATGTGGTTGCCCCTTCCACTTCCCCTTCCCGTTTCCATTCCCGTTCACAAGGACGCCATATGTTGCACTGATGCTGCTACAACTGCTGTGGCTGTGGCTGTGGCTGCTGTTGCTGTTGCTGCTGCTGCTGCTCCTGTTGTTGGCGTTAACTGACTCGTCTAACGGTAATGCTAACGATTTCATCAAGTTATCGCCTTTTCTCGCTGCGAAAGTCGCGCCCGCAACGCTTGCGAAACGCGCTGCAGCACCTGAACACGCCTCCCTCACCCCCGCCCTCCCCCTCCTCCCCCGGCCACCATCCGCATGACGGACAAAAAACCCTACTCCTGACGGCTATCCTGCCTTAAATGCTTGCCCATTTTGGCCAAGGGCTTCGTTTCATTTTCGCTGCTTGCTGCTTGCCACGCTGTGTTTTTGTGTTTCTTTTTTTCTTTTTTTTTTCTTTTTTCTGCTGCCGGTTTTCTGTTGCGTTCTTTTTTCGTACTCTATTTTTTGCTTGTTTACCTGGAACATGATTTACGGCATTTGCACTTTGCCACGCGTGTGTGTGTGAGTGTGTGTGTGTGTGTGTGTTAGTGTGTGTTAGTGTTAGTGTGTGCGTGCTGGCCATGGAAACGGATCTGGGTCTGGGTCTGGGTGCGTGTACGACCGCGGCCAGGATATATGATAGTTAGCTAGTTGCTGTTGCTAGAGGGCAACCCCTAACCCCTGACTCCTAACCCCTAACCCCTAACCCGTAACCAGTAAGCAGTAACCCCTAGCACAGTCTCTACGCCCCTACACCCGAATCGCACATTCCACATTATTCTCGTCTAAATTATTAAAAAATATAATACAATTTTTATGAGCATTAAAAGCAGTCGTAGACAACCTGTGGCCAGGCAGTGTTTATGACCATTTCTGTTTTTTAATATTTATATGTTTGAGCGTGTTTATTTTTTGTTTTGTTTTCTTTACTTTTCAGTTCGTTCTTTCCCTTTTTTTGTTTTTTTTTTGTTGTGATTTTGTTGGCTGGTTTTATCTGCTTTTAGTGGCTCCCCCTCTTCTCCCACTCTCTCTCTCTCTCTCTCTCTCTCTCTCTCTCTCGCTGTCTTTCTCTCTCTGGCGCGCGCTTTAGGTGCTGTGTGGCAAAAAGTTGTTGTACAACAGGAAATGACTCGAAATGATTTTATACGCACATAACTTATGCTTCTAGCCATTGTAGATCTTTTGGTTAGTTAACTGAACTGGACTGGACTGGACTGGACTGGACTGGACTGGACTGGACTGGACTGGACTGAACCACTATATGGCCGCAATGGCTCAATGGCGCTATGGCTCAATGGACTTCCTCTCCCATTTCCCACTTTGTTCCCCCCTCCCTCTCCCCTCCCCCACCACCAACGCCAATTGCCACTGCCATTTCTATTTACATTTCCATTTCTATTTCCATTACCCACGCCTTCTGCCGAAGTCAAGTTTCTGTTTGCGTGTCGGTCGCTCCATTTGGAATAGACTCTGTGTGGCTATTATATGTGTATCATTATTTTTGACTTTAATATTGCATTTTGCATCCTGTTATGATTTCGATTGCACCTCTGGGAGTCTGCTAGAGTTGCAAGTCATCCAATAATACAGCACAGAATTGCTTCTTGAAATCCCAATATATACATGTGTATAAATCGTGTTTGAATATTCTAGAATCGAACGTGGATGTGTCCAAATTTTATAGTTCATAGTTTAATCACCCTGAACTCCTTCTGCACACAAGACACAAGTATTCCTTTACTTCACATTAATATCTAAGTTGAATTATATCGTTTTTTAAAATAGATTTCCATGCTTTAGTTGTTCCCCCTGACCAAGCTGATGATGATTATTGGGAAACTAGAGTTATAGTTGTGGCACTGTCGAGTTCAGCCTCGTTTCCCAAATTTCAAGATATGCATTTGCCACAAAGAGAGAGAGAGAGAACGAGACATTTTCATAATTGAGTTTGTGCCGCACATTTGGACGGATTTGCATTGGAAGTGAGTTGAAGCGAATTGAAGCGAATTGAATTGTGTGAATCAAGTTGAATCCAGTTGAATCGAGTTGAATCGAGTTGAATTGAGTTGAGCTGAATTGTGTCAATGATTGTCAATGATTCAATTAACATTTGACATGCCAGCAGGCCAGAACACAAAGTTGCAGCTCCGCATTTTAAAGCACAACTAGAATGGCACACACACTTACACACACACACCACACACACACTTCCACACACACAGCACACACTCATGCATGCATACATTAACTGGCAACAGGACCTTTCAGCGCTTGGCTGATCCTTGGCCAAAGCTGCTGTTTATAATATGCAGGATTTTGTTATTAATATTCAATTAAAAGGCAATGCGAACCGACAATGCCCTCGCTGCCAGAGCGTGGGCGTAGGCGTGCTGGCCTGCCACCCTCCCCCTTCCCCGTCCAACTACCTAAAAATATGAAGCAAAAGTTGCTCCTTTCTGCCCGACTCCCGCCGGCCGCCTCGAAGGAGTTTCCGTTTGGTTTTTTGCTCGTTTGTTAATTTCACAGCAGCCGCTGAAGCTGGTTGATGAATTTGTGGGTCACGCCCAGACCCTCAAGCGGTCCCCTCCCACTTCACCTCGCCCGCCCCCTCAACGCACGGCATCTTGTCAGCGTCATGTGGCAGGCGCCTCTAATTTATAGTCACAACAACAACAACAGCAAGAACAACATCCTTTCCTAGATTTGATTAGAATTTCTTGGGTTGCTTTTTTGGGGAACAAAACAAAAAAAAAAACAAACAGAGAAAAGAAGAAGAAGAACATTTAATGGGGGCGTTTATGCGATTTTCTAATTGTTTATTCAGTGCAACAAGCAGTGAAACACACACACAACACACACATCTATGTGCGCACATAGATGTGTGTGTGTGTGTGTGTATTTGTTTATTTGTGTATTTAGGTGTAGGGGCGTTGTGCACATGTGTGGGCGTGGAAGCATCTTTAGTCGCTCAATGTGCTGCGGTTTTGCCTTCAACTTTGTTGTAAACTTCCGCTGCCAAAGGATAATAAACACATGAGCCCCCCAGCAGAGAGCAGGCATACGCAAACACACACACATGTACACATGTATGTGTCTATGTGTGTGTGCGTGTGTGTTTGTGTGTCACTAGCGTTTTCCGTGCCATGTGTTTCAGTTTTTCCGTTGCTGCCACATTTGCTTTTGCGGCGGCATTTTCCGCACGTGCGTTGCCACAACAGCAACAGCATTAGCCAGCTACCTTCCAACTACTACCAACTACAACAACAGCAGCAACAACAGCAGCAACAACAATGTTGACAATGTCTGCAATTACAATAAACAAAACAGAACGCAGCAAATGCTAACGGCTCTTTCGTTTTCCCTACCTGCTGCCCCGCTGGCCCGCTCCAAACAAAAGAGAAGCCCAGCAAAGGGATGTGTGTTTGTGCGTGTGTGTGTGTGGGGGTGTGGGTGGGGTGGGGGTTCAAATGAGAAAAGGGGCTAAAAGGAAGCTGCTGTCGGCGCACTCAAGCACCAACATTGCCTAGTTCAAAACAAACTAAAAGAAATTTCACTAATTACACTCAATCAAAAACAAAACAAAAAAAAAGCCAAAAATAGATGGGGCAAGTGAAACCCAAAATGCAAACAAAGCTGCAACACTATCTATGTAATGGATAACACAAAGTTGTGCAAATTATAAGGCATTCTAAGGCAGTCTACGAAGTCGCACCAATTTGCATATCAATATATCAATCAGCTAAGGAATAATCAACAAATATAAAAATAAATAAATTGGCAGAGCGTAGCTAATTGTCTTAGTAATGGGTAACTAATAGCTGTTCAAATGGGTATTTCAAGTTTAAGAAATCCCATTTGTGTACCCATCTATACTAATACCAATTCCAGGGTATATCTTTAAGTGGTGGAAACAAATGGAAATCAACAAATTGCATCGTTATTCAAGCCAATTAGCCTAAAAGTTGCACTTTTGTTGGTCGAGCAAACAATCAGGTGAAAAAAATGCAAAATGTTTACGCTTTTTATTAGCTAATTCGGAGTGCATTAAAAAATTGATCAATTTAACTGAAAACAATTGGGGAGCAAGTATTAAAAAGCGCCACAAAGTAATCTATTATTTGATGGGAAATTGGTCAAGGATTGCCGGGGATACCTGGCTGGGTGGGTGGGTGGTTGTGTGGGTGTGTGGGTGTATCATACTAGTTATTAGCTCACCCAAAATGATTCTTATCAATGAATTTGCAAACATAAACCTTGCACCCTTGCAAGCGCCATCTACCACAAATATTTGTCAGCTCGCACTTTGGGTCAGCCAAAGGCCAACGCTTGATTTGCTTCCTTCCACTTGCTGCTATTGCTGTTGCACATACCATAGTGTATATGTATATATATACATATATATGTATATATACATTTATATATTTATGCATGCACATGTGTAGAGGCAGTCGCAGTTGGCGTCGCAGTCGCAGTCGCAGTCGACGGCGCTTTGGTTTATTGTTATAGCGCAAACAATTTCATGTCATCCGCAATTAGGTAGACCTTGGTCGTTTCATCGGTGGCCGCGGGGAGGGGCCTTCAGACTGAGGCCCGCTCGGTCGCGTTATTATCGATTTAATTGCGCGCCAACAAACCATGCGCACACACACATACACACATATATGTATATATATATATATTTGTATATGTGTATATGTGTTAGGGTTAGGCAGCACATTCATTAAAAAGTAAAATAAAGCGACAACAACAACAACAACAGCAAGTGCAGGACTGCAAAATTGAATACATACTCACATGCACATATATATATATATGTGTATGTGTGTGTGTGCGTGTGCGTGTGTGTGTGTTGTGTGTGTGTTGCACGCTAGGCACTCAGACACAGACACATTCACAAAGGCGCAGCTGCAAATGCAAGCTATTCATTTATTATTATTTTTTGTTGTTTTCAATTTGCTAGTAGGTAAATTTAATGCATTCATCTTTAGCTATATCCGCAGTGTTTTGCTAAGTGTAATTTGTTTGCCAAAGCACTTGTTTGATTTAATACGAACTCCATGTCGAATATTCATCTGTTTGAACAAGATTGCAGTCATTTGCTGCAATTTGTGCCCAGTGCAACATGGATATTTACTGATTTAATTCAATGGTAACTTGAATGTTGTTCACCATTTTATTACTATATATTATATATGTATATATATATATATACGCTCGAGTGAGTGCATTCACAAAAATGGATCCGTTGTAGAACAAGTTTTCATTGGCTACAATACTAAAGCATTCATATTCCATGTGGTAGCCATGCGCGAATAACTCAATTATAGCGTTATTCATTCATTGATACATTCCAGAATATCACTGATTTATTCACTATGCTCGCGTTAAATAACAATATATATATATAAATATACATTTACACTTACGCCGCATAGGCATCCAGGGCAGCGACTACATATAATAATAGAAGCGCGTATGCAGTGCGACTTACTCGTTTGTATTCATTTCTGCGTGAATCATTCATTCAACGCTGACTGTGCGCCCTCATTCATGCTCCTATCTTG
Source organism: Drosophila hawaiiensis (assembly GCA_037043685.1). NCBI lineage: Eukaryota > Metazoa > Arthropoda > Insecta > Diptera > Drosophilidae > Drosophila > Drosophila hawaiiensis. The sequence goes on from JBAMBA010000163.1 coordinate 312,437, forward strand.
TGCTCCTACTGCTGTGTATGCGTCTCTCTCTCTCTCTCTGTGTGTGTGTGATTGTGTGTTAAAAAGAAATTGTTTATTATGCAGCAAGCACAGGCGGCAGGAGGCAGGAGGCAGGAGGACTTCTACACACATGTGTCGGGCTTCACATGCAGCTGCAACAAAAAAGGAGAAACACATGCCTGCATTGGCTCCTTGGAGCTGTCACGGTGCCTCCTTCGCCCAGCTGCTGGGCTGCTGCTGGGCTGGGCAGATGGCGCCTTGTTGCACATGAATAGACACGGAGACACGCACTCCACCCAATCCTTTAGTTGCCTCACTGCACATTTTTAAAACGCTTAAAGTTTATTTTGCTTGCTGTTTTGTATTTCTCTTTTTTATTTTTGCTTTCAGCTCGACCCATTTGCAATAGCAAAATTGCGTGTATCTAGGCGCATTTAGGGAACTTCAACTCATTTGTGCACCTTTGTGCAACATCAAGCCAAAAGAATGAGAAAATATGGAGAGAGAGAAAGTTCTAAGCTAAATACAAGTGGCACACATGCATGTGGCATATGTAAAATATATATCTTAAACAACAACTTAGATCTTCTCTGAAGATCACCTTGAAAACAGAAGATTTTGTGTAACTGATGGAAATCAAAAATAAAATCCAATCCGCTAGTTTAATGATAAGCATATAATTGCATGAGAAACGTTTACGAAAGGGCCACAAAGCAGAATCGCAAAGTGAAATGCTCACGTCAAAGTACACCTACGATGTGTGTGTGTGTGTGTGTGTGGACACATATTAGTTAAAGTGCTCAATGCAATTTATGTTTTGTCTCTCTTCTGTTATTTTTTTCTGTTATTTTCTTTTGGTCTTTGTTGCTGTTGTTGTAGTTGTTGTTATTGTTGTTGTTGTTGCTGTTGTTGCTATGAGGCAACACAAAATGGCATTAAATTAAATAAAGACCCATATTAGGCATGCTCTTACAACTTGCACACACACACACACACACCTAGAGCTAAGGTATGCCACGCCTCTCCGCTTGCCTGAATCTATGTGTGTGTGCGTGTGTGTGTGTGTGGATCAATAATGGGCGCAAAGTTGCCAACTAAGGCACAACAGCAACCAGACTCGAAAGGGTTATACGTCGTCTATGGCAAAACGTTTACCAAGTCCATTTACTGCCAGTGAGTTTTAAAAGGGGCTAGAAAAGGGATCTAATGGAGGGTGGGGGTGGGTGGGCTGTGGCAAGGTTTAGTTAGGTGCTACGGAAAGCATTTCTAATGCATGCGATGTAGTTGTGGTTGTTATTCCTGCTGTTCCTCTTGCTGTTGTTGCACTCAACTCAACAAAAACCAAGCACAACAATAATAATGACAACAGCAACAGCAACAAGAACAGCAACAATAATGCCAAAAGGGTAACAATGTGCACTAAATTGTGCTAAACTTTTTAGTTTACTGTTTATCTTTTACTTCGATTTGCAATGCAATTTCAGTTCTGCTTTCCATTGTTGCTGCTGCTGCTGGTTGTTGCCATCGGAATCAGAGATTCGTGACACGATTAACACAACCAAAGACAAACAACTCGATAATAATAAACATACATTAAATACAAGTACATTCGAACATTTCGAACATTTGCCAGATTCCCAAAAGAGCTTAATGGCTTCCTGACTTTCACAAGCGCCGTGAGTGCTAAATAAATGCTATTTATCAACTTGAAACCACTATATCTTGTACGAAACTCATATGCAAAGACAACCATTGATAGTCCAGATTATATACACTCTATGTAAGCAGTGAATCAGATGGTTCAGATCGTATACACTCTATTGAGTGGCACTCATCTGGTAACTGGCAACTGGCAGGCGGTAAGGCCTTGCTGGGCAATTTAACGGACTTGATCGCGTTAGGATCAGGAACATTCTTTAGCTATCAGACCAGACCATGTTTCAAGGGGATTATAAGTGTGCGTGGCAATATTTGTCCAAGTGGAGGGAGCTTTGTTTCCGTCACGGCAATCTAACCTTAACTAACCGGTGCATGTGTGTGTGTGTGGTGTGTGTTTGTGTGTGTGAGGGAGAATGTGTTTGTGTATTTCGGCAATAAATCGATCCCCCTTTAGGCAGCAGGCGCTGGATACTGCCTGCCATGCCTGTCTGCCTCTGTCTACCTGTCTGCCCCTGTCTGCCCCTGTCTGCGTCCGTCTGTCTCTTTCACAGCGCTTTTTATACGGTATCCCTTTGTCTCCATCAAATGCTATGGCAACCGCGTTGGCTTCTATCGATTTGGCTGCTTTTCAAGTGCACAATTTTCCTTCTTTATCTTTTTCTTATTTTGCTGCCTTTCTTTTTGCTCTTTTTTCGCCTTTCTTTTTTTCTCCGTTTTTTTGTTTGCATAGCGCGCCGCGACATTTGCATAAGCCCGCATGGAGCCATGTATCGGGCAGAGCCCCTGATACCCTACTCTTACCCCTTCCTCAGTCTCATTCTCTCAATCTATATTTTCTCTCTGATATGCGATGCGATGCGATGCTATGTGTGTGTGTGTGTGTGTCTGTGTGTGTGTGTGTGCCTTATATACGAGTACATGGCCTCTGCACTTTATTATTTACTGCATTTCCAATAACGTCGACATCATCACCATCGTCCTCGTCCTCGTCCTCATCGTCGTCGTCATCGTCATCGTCCTAGTTGCTGTTGTAGCTGTTGTCCACATGGTTGCTGTCCTTGCAGCGAGCAACGTCCACTCATGCGCAAGGACAAAATGCATTTAAATTGATTGAAAGCGCGCGCCAAAGATAACTAATCAATAAATTATTGAAATATTATGCCAGTCGTCTTTGCAGCCGGAGAACTTTTATCAAACAGCGCACTTAATGGCATAGAGAAGGAGCACGAGCAGCAACATGGCAGAACGAGAGAGCGACAGAGAGAGAGAGAGAGAGAGCGGCAGCGATGGCAGTTAACGGAATTTTTGGGGTCAAAAGCGCAAAGTGGAAAATTAAGGAACAAAATCAATAAGAAATGTGCTTGAGGGGAACAATGAAATATGATCAAAAATGTAAAAGGACATCAATAAGAAATGCGCTCAAGGCACAATAAAACAATACGATTTGATCGGGTTTGAACGTTCACAGAAATTTTGATATATTTTTTTTATTGAAAACAAGCATTTAAAACAAAAAACCCAAAAATAAACTCAACATCCCAAAAATATATACGCCTAATAATTTCATTTATTTATGTATATATATATCTATATGTATATTTACAATCCACTACACAAACTCACAACAAACTGTAAGTAATATAAATAATAATAATTATGAAATTAATGACAATTGTCATAATTCAAATAATCTATTTATTTACTGTATTATTATTAGTTTACCGAGTCGAAGGCCTGGATCAGCACGCGCCAATAAACCATTATGATAATAAGGTTGTAATTAAATTAAATAAAATTAGTATTATTCAACCATTTGGCACATGGCTGAAGCCCCTTGCAGCAATCCACAACTAGCTTTTAAGTTTTAAGCTTAATGCTGGCAAAAAAAAACAAAAAACAAAAATAAATAAGTAACTCAAGCTCTAATCCCAGCAGTAGCTACAAACATAACCAGAAAAGTAAATAAGGACTCTCTTTTTTAAGTTGAATGCAATATCACTCAAGCTTATCAGTTCTCAAACTTTTCACTGCTTAAGTTTGTATTTGTTTTTAAAGCACTGTTCCATGAGCATTTATTTCAAATATGCTTTTCACTGTTGTTTGATTATTATCTCAGATTGAAAATAGTAAAAGCACAAATTGCATAACTTAATATTTAATATTTAAAAAATGGTTTCAGCTTTGAATAAGTTTGGGCAGCTTAAAATCTTGAAAGGACAATTTTAAAGTTTAACATGGCAACATTTTTGTCAAGAAATTTTGGAGAAATGATTGAAGCAGCAGCTACCTAATTCTTGCTTCGGCAATTCACAAAATCTTCCTGTAAAATGGTTTTGTAAACCATTCAAGCATTGCTCCTATCTTCAATTCAGAAGCTTACTTCTTAAATATTATCTCGCTTTTCGCTGCGTAAGATCTGTAAGAGGATTCTTGAGATATGTCCATGATGTTGGATGGGAATTTCAAAAATGAAGATATTTAATTGAGGAAGCAAATCTAACCAGGATATATTTGAATTGGCAATTGGAATTCGAATTAGCATGTAAGTATGCCCATATGGTTATGTCTTTCTGCGTGTGTATTTGGGGACAAGTCCCGTAAACTTAACATTGTGGCAGCTGCCACTTTGCCACAAGACACAATCAGAGGCACACGCTATGCCCTCCGTATAGCCGCACATGTGACAGAGTACATAAAACCAATGCACTGGCGACACGCAACCACGGCAACAATAACGACAACAATAACGACAACAACAACGAACAACGAACAACGTACAGGAACCGAACCAGGCGGCCCAACAATAAAGAATCTAGGGTCGAAGACTGAAGTTTGTGGGAGTTTGGGGGCTGGTTGTTAGTGTTTTACTTGAAGGCGTTGATGGGAGCGAGGCTGGTGCTTGGTTTGTTAGTGAACCGCTAAGTTCATGCGGAAACTTGTGCGCGACCGCAGCGACCGCGGTTCAGCAGACAGCCAGTCATTCGGTCAGACAGAAAGACAGAGAGTCACTCAGGCAGCCAGCCAGCGACCACCAACTAAACATTACGCATACGCCCAGTTGGCCGCAAAACTGTGTGTATTATGTGGCGATGTGGAGCGCTACTTGGATGCCAATAAGGTAGAAGTGAGTGGTTGAGTGGGTGACTGGGGGAGTGGGATTAGGGGGTGCTTTTAAGGGTCAGGGTTCTGCGGTAAGCAGCAGCTGCCAACTCTCTCACAGGAGCAAGAAGAGCCCTTCCACTAAATTCATTGTCAAGCGTGTGGACGCGGGCCAGCAACGAGCAGGACACGATAGGATAGTAAGTGGACGCCAACTACCTACCGTTGGCTGCAGTTAACGTGGGACGTGGTTGGCCAGTAATGAAACTGAACTCAACTGTCGACTGCCAGGCAGACATCAAACGCTTTTTTGACGACGAAGCGTTTATTAAAACTAATTAAAATGCTTAAAACATTTATAGAACAAACGCAAGACGTCAAGTGTCAAACGACAATGGGCCCGGGCAATAGTCGGGACCGTGTCGACTCGCCTCGCGTCGCCTCGCGTTGCGTCGCGTCACTTCCTGCCAGGTCCTGACTTGCGACCGTCGCTTAATTGCTACAATTAAGTTGGTAACAATCATTTTCCAACTTGGACAGCGAAAGTTTTTGTTGGGAGTTTAAGTTGGAAATAATAAAAATACAAAATTAAAAAGGCACACCACCAACAACAGTAAAAACGAAATATTAATAATAAAAAAAAATAAGAAAAAACAAATGGCGTTTGATAATGGAAAATGTATTTTTATGAAAATGACGAATGACGCAGCGAGTGCATAAATAAATAATCACTTAGGGGCCACATTATTGAAGTGGCATAGTTGCAACTAGTAACAGTTAACTTGATATGGGCTAGTGTTGGGAAGTACTACGAGAAACATGCTTGTTAGTAGTAGGGAAATGGGGATTCTATGACAGGAAGCGGGTTATTGCTTTTTTGATTTTTAATTGCTTCATTATTGGAGCTAATTTATTGCTTTTGGGTGGGGGAGTGACAGGTGTGTGACCTTTTTAGGAAAATGAGTGATTTTGGATCACGTATGAGACATTTATGATCGAAGGGTATAGATTTATGGCTGCCACTTTTTTTTTATTGTGGGTTGGCATGAGGTGGAGGATCACTCAGCAGCACTTGTGTGTGCGTACGTGATTGTGGTTTTAAGGAGAATATTGTGCCCTAGGCATGTAACCTGTAACCTGTATGCTACAATCAAGTGGAAGATCAGCTAGCAGCTGGCGCACTGTAGTGCATGTACATGATTTGATTTTTGAGGGTGGGTGCAATGATCAGTGGAAGACTATACGGAAAATGGTCAAAGCATTGGTACTATATACAAACTGTTTAAAAATGTTCTGCAGACAGCACTTTTCGAAAGGAAGCAGACATTGTTCTCGTTTATAAAAATAAAAAAAAAAATAAATAAATAAATAAATAAATAAAATAAAATAAATAAAAATAATAATGATTAAGGAAAATCTAAATATGAAGAAAAATAACTTCATGTGTGGAATGTAAAAGTTGCAGCGAATAGAGAACGCCCCCGTTTCGCTATAATAGGCTTTATACTGGATACTGGATAATAAATTGATTCAAAATCAATTGCGAAACTCGAAAGTGTACTTGAACTCTGAAACATATCCCTATGATGATATGAATATAAATTTTAATCGTGAACGATTTGCAACTTTGTATGATATGTATGCAAAATTCCAGGCAAGTTACTATATGAAGCAGTCTGAACCGTTGGAATTTAAGGAAAAAGCACCGATTGTTGTTATAGATCTAACACATCAGAATGAGTCTGTTAAAACAGGACCGATCGATATCAGAGTTTCCATCGAGTTGGAGAGTGCAAGTGTGAGAAAGACTAAAGTAGCTGGTCGTATGTGGTCTGTGGCCCCCTCAATATAATTATATAATTAACTAATTTCAAAGCCATTCACAGCTGAGTTTTACTTGGTCCTTCAGCGAACGCAATCTTAACGAAATTTTCTGTTGCCTTTTTTGTGTTTTATGTTTTTTTTTGTTGTTTGTTATTTTTTTTTGGCACAGAATCAGGAAAACTTTTCAAAAATGAACGCTTGCAAGAAGTGTAAAATAAATAAGTAATGAAAAATGTCGATAAAAAAATATATACAGCCTTCGTGCGCAGCACACCCTCTGACCCCCGCAACATCAAGGGGCAGAACACTACCCCAGGCTCAGCTCAGAGGCGCAATCGCCATTTTGTTGTCAACTCGTCGGCCGCGAAAGGAAGACGATTTGCAGCCATTTGTCATGTTGGGCCGGAAGTGCTGCCGAAAAAATAAAAAACAACAAAAACAAATACCAAAAAAAAAAAACACAAAAATTGTGTAATCGCGTTTGTTGTTGTTGTTGTTGTTGTTGCCATTGCTATTGGAATGGGATGCGCTGGAGTGTGGATAGGGTGTGCAGGGAGGGAGAGATGTGGAGTTTGGTGTTTGATGTTAAAATATATAAGCAGTAAATAAGCTTAAAAGCCGTAAGGAAGCAAGACGGCTGCGACTGCGGCTGCTGCTGCTGCTATTGCTGCTGGGCCAGCTGGCAATTTATGCGTCTTGATTCTTCACACATGCAGGATTTCCATCCAACCACCCCCGCGCCCCCGCGCCCCCACCTCACTCAACGGCAAGCACAACAACAACTGCTGAAAACGCTAAAAATTGTAAAATAAGAAGAAAAAAGTTTTGTATTGCTTGCTGTAAATTTCGTTTAAAAGGCGCGCGAGGAAAGTTTTCGGCGGCCTCGATAGACTTCTCGGGTTTATGGGCTGCTCTTTGTTTCTACACTCAGCTTTATGTATTGTAATTTTTTTTTCGTTTTCTCGCTTCTTTTATCCACTTGGCGTGTGTTTTGTTTTGTTTCCAGCAATTTATTCAAATTGAGTTTGCGACTGCAGCCATAACTCAAAGCGAACTTCGAACGTTTTAGGCCGCGAAAAAAATGTGCGTTGAAATATTTGCGTTTTACAGCACTGGACGATGCCTGGCGCCTGCCGATCCCTAAGCAGGTGTTGATGGCTCCATTTTGATGGCCAGCCGGAAGCCGCAAAAGTGCGTGAGTCATAAAAATAAACCACCAACAACACACAATACACACACACACAGACACACACACACAGACACACACACATAGCGAGCAAAGGCAAGTTGAATTATGCGTTTTTGGCAGTCAATCGTAATACGGATTGAATGTCCCCGAATGATTTTGAGAGAATGCGACGGGTGGCGGGCTCTCTCTCTCTCTCTCTTCCCCTCTCCCCTCTCCCCTCTCTCTTTTTCTCCCTCTTCAGAAAGAATGAAAAGCCAAATATAGTTTGTTGACTTTTATCGGTTGCTGCTCTTGTGAGTGTCCTGGGAATGTGTCAGAACATAATAAATATAAAAACCAGCAGCAAAATAGGAATTATATAGTTTCAAATATATTTCGTTAATATTGTCTACAAGCACAAGGAATAAGTGGCAATAAGCAAAGGCAACAAAACTCAGTTAAAAAAAATGTAAAAAAAATGTTTTATGGGAATTAGTAAAAACAAACTTACGATTTATGTCTGCTTTTGGGCAAGTTCACGTCGAGCTTTAACGGTGATATTTATTTATTGGGTTTTGCCTTAATCGAAGCGTAGATAAGCTTGGCTTCTCGCTTTTAACTCTTTTGCAGGCGTTGCCAAAAGCAACTTATCGCGTTGACTTTCGCTTCTCTTTTCAGCTCTTAATGAAATAAAATTCCTCTCCTCGCTTTTACGCGCTTATCGCTGCCTCTCATTTCCCCTGCCGCTCCTCTCCTGCCTCCCCCTTATCGGTCTTCTTTCTCTTTTATGACACACGCCACGCCGAGCGATCTCATTGTATAGCTAGTGACGGATTCTTTTTGTAGTACTTCGACTTTCATGTGGCCCCTGCGGCTTATCTCACAAAATATTAACGCTTCTTGCAGCAAAACTGGCTAAGAGATTCTATGCTCCGCATTGGCAATCGAAAGAGCTTTCAACTATGCATGTATAATATAGTATGTACCTGAACACACATAGTATGCTACTTACGGACATACATATACATGTAGCATGCAGATGTACACATATATTGGTATATGCTTCACTCGGCACGTTGCAACCTTCACATGCATTTTGCGGAAAAACTTCAATGTGTCATTAAGGCTGAGCCCAGGCCGTTGATGCAGCTTGCTGCTGCTCCTGCTGCTGCTGCTGCGGGCACGTCTTGCCTGCATGCGGCTGATGTGGCCAACACCCAGCCCAGCTGCCCCATTTTTGGGGCCCATCACGTTCCCGTCTCAAATAGAGATGGGAATTGGTAGTCGAGTACTGGGAGTTGGTAGCTGCAGACTGGATGTCTCAGCTGCCTTTGGCCATAAAACGTGGCCGGGGCGTAAGGGGGGGAATGGTTCACTGAACAAAGCAAAAGTTTTAAACGTATCAATGCGATTTATGCAGCGACAAAATGTTACGGCACGGCACACACACAAACACACACACACACAAACTTACACACATGCCACGACGATAAAAAAAAGATGTGAGAGGAGAAAGGAGAAAAGCGTGAAGGAAAATGGAAAATAAATTGGCAGCTACCTTTTGGCTGCAACCTCAAAAGCCTTGCCACAGTTGCCCCTCGACGTTTGCTGTTGCATATTTCAGTAGAATAGAGCAATGGACAAAAGCAAGTGCAACCAGACGAAGCTGGAACGGATCAAGAATGCCCGCCAGTAGAATATCCTGTAATTTCGTTTATTTTCTTGCAAGAACTTTTGGCTTCACTTGGAATAAATATAGAATGGAATATTTGGAATAGCTTCAAAAGAAGGTTCGCGAATACATGCGTCTAATACAACCATACGCAAATACTAATGTACAGGGTATACAACAATAAAAATAGAGGAGAGAAGAGCGCAATAATCCGAAGCTAGCAAGCCAAAGAAATTCCGTTCGGTCTTTTGTCTCATTGTCGCAGCCACAGGAAAAATTCTTGGCATAATGTCGCCTCCAGGACAACAACAGCAACAACAACAACAAGAAGAACAAGAACAAACCGGAATGCCAAAAGACAAAGCGAGATTCTCTACTGTCTCTCACGTCTATGGGCCCGTTGTCGATGGCCAAGCTGAAGGCCATTAATCAATGGCAGACGCACTTCAGTTGGCCACATCTTTTTCTTATAATAATTTTTTTTGTGTGTTTTCAGGCCTATTTTGGAAGCTGCTCGCTGAGTGTTTTGGTTGCCACAACAGCTGCTGGCTAGAAAGTGTTGTGCTTAGCCAAAAGGTTAAACACAGTCAGCCACGCCTGTCATCGACCAACGGCACCCGTCCACGCCCCCGCCCCCGCCCCCACCCCTCGTTAACGCGCAATTAGCGAACATTTGGCGAGAATCTCGTTGGCATTTTGAATAATTATGACAATTGAAAAGTTTCTGTCAACTGAAGCGCGCCAGACGAATGCGATGAAAGGCGTGGCGTGGCAGGGGATGGAGGTAGGGTAGGCTTATGCATGGGTTGACTGGCCCAATAATGAGGTTAGCTGATTGGCACCATCAACAACACGCATAGCATCAGAGCAGACCAGAATGGCGCCATGTGTCAACAGTAAATTGCTTAATTAGTAGTCGAAGTGAGCGCGGAAAGCGAGGGAAGCGGGGAAAGTGTTGCGAATGTCTGGGAAAACTCGATGATAAGATTAAGGCTTAGACAATTTGAAAATTAAATCAATTTGGCTCTGTCTGATAAAAATAGGTTGGTTAGAAAATTGAGTCCTTTTGTGTCTGCCACTTCATTGATGAGTTGTTTATTTCATTATAGATTTATATTGCTTAGCTGTGAATTGGCTGAAGAAAAATATTTATGTTAATATGCCGCCAACAGTTAACACAATACACTATAAACTATAAACACATATTGATCTTCTTTTGTCAATTTGACTTGATTATTATGTGTATTTAAGGGAACCTTGGCCATAGATCAGACTTGCATGATCATTTTGGAAATTGTCTACTGGCTAGAAAAGGTGACAGTTTGGATAACCAAAGCAACTAAGCCGGTTCTACTTGAATACTGACTGTATTTGGTGCTGTCTCTCTCTCTCTCTCTCTCTCACTCTCCCTCTTTCTCTCTCGCTCTCTGTCTTCCGGTGCCCCTCGCTATCCTTGTAATAGCCTTGCGCTGATTGTTGTGCTGACGTGTCGCTGACAGCCAATTAGTTTTGTTGGTGTTGTTTGGGCATTATTTGGTTTAAACGAGAGACATGCAAATGCTCGTCGCGATTTACACGTGCAAAATCGTCTCAATAATTGATGTGAATGTTTTGCCTCACTTTGCCTTGTTTCGCTATAACTACATACAAGTATAGTATCTCTCTCTCTCTCTCCCTCTCTCTCTCTCTCTCTCTGTCTCTGTCTCTCTCTGTGTGAGTGTGCAGCTGGAACCGGAAATCACTAAACCAACAAAATGGCCGAAAATACTATGCGTGCCGGCTAACCTGCGCTCCTCAACGACCTTTCTATCCACACACCCATTCGACTATGTATGCATGTGTGTGTGTGTGTGTGTGTGTGTGTCTGTTTTGGGGTCAGTTGCCGCAATCAATTTCGATTTAGTAGCTGCCATAGTTTTGCAATGCGCCATTGTTCGATTATCAACGCCAGCCATTCGGCTAGAGTGCGACCAAGAGTGAGAATGTTATATTGAGAGGGGTAAGTGGCATGGGAAGAGGGAGAGAGTCAGAGTGAGAGTGAGAGTGAGAGTGAGAAGGGGATAGAGAAAAAGCCTGATGTTTTGTAAGCCCAAAAGTCGCACGCCCACTTAATTAAATGCCCTGGCTAATTCGTACTTAACCTTGAGAGAGCGTGCTAACCCAAACAGACAACACATTCGATGAGCACCTGCTCCGTCTTCCGTCTCTTCTGCCCCACACCACCAATACACAATACACCGCACCACGTCACTCCGCTTCAATCCGCACCTCTCTTTACACAGTGCTGGCACTCAACTGACCTGAATGAGCGCCTGCCGGCGTCTGATTCTCACAATGCATTCGCTGAAGATAAGCCGCAGTAAGGCCGCATCGGACACAGTGCTACAAGCCGCACAAGCAGCGAATGCCGAGCGTCTTCTTCTTCAACTTGTAACCAGTAACTTGTGCTTCTTCCTATGCATGTCATTGGATTGCGCTCTGTAACAGGCACACACGTGTATTGAAAGCGTAGGAGTGGGCGTGAGCCAGGCGGACGATATATGAAGAGAGAGGGGGAGGGGGAGAGGGAGGGGGAGAGGGAGGGGGAGGGGAGTGTGTGAATTACAGCACATTTGCTTTTTCTGCTTTGCGTTGGCATTTTTCTACTCAATAGAACGGAATGGCAGCAGGCAGCAGCCAGCAGGCAGTAGGCTTTGAATGCCTGCCACTGCCACTGCCTCTGCTACTGGTAGTGCTAGTGCTACTGCTACTTCGACAGCCTTTGCTGCCGTTGCTGCTACTGCTTTTGTCAGTTTATTTTTATTTTTTACTTCTTTTTTGTGCTGTTGCTGCTGCTTTTGCTATTTCCTTGGCTTTAGCTTTTGCTGATTCTTTTTCTCATTATTTGCGGTTTGCTGCGCAAAGTTTTGCCCGCTTTGGTTCGCATATTTCACCTGTAATTTTTGCAACTTTCAATTAGGAAGGCATTAAGCCAGAAAGTGCTTCCATTGAGCTAACCCGTACCCCTCCCCCTCACCCGCCCTCCATCCCATCAAAACGAGGCGGAATGAAAGGCACTGGCCACAGAAAAAAAAAATAGTAAGCCGGCAGCAAAAGAAATGTGCAATAAAAAAAAATATGGCAAGCAGATGACTCGAATGGTTTGGATTTGACAGTCTATCCCACAGTCTACACCTACTAACCCACTCTAACCCCTTGCTTCGGAGCACATCCGAATGGGAGCAGGTTGCTGACATCAAATTGTACTTCATGCTCGCCTTATATTTGTTTAGTGCCCGCTGGGCGTGGCACTTTAATTAAAATTCCACCCACTCTGCACTTGACTCACAATAATAAATATGATTTGCCATTAGCAGCAGCAGCAGCAGCAGCATCAGTTGTCAAGAGTATTCTCTCCTAGCCAGGTCAAGGATGCGCTGGCTCGGAGTGAGTCGGCCCTAAAAAAAATCAAATTGCAATCTCATGCAAGCAAAACTACTAAAATAAACTCGACTCGAGCATATATACCAAAAGCAATTGATTAAGTGCCCAGAACAATCAGCTTCATTGTTGCCACACTCGAATTGATCGCAGATACTTTAAATAATGTATCTGTGAAATTCCTTGCAAGTTCAGAAACGTATGTTTTCTTCAAATGTTAAACTATTTATAGTAAGTCAAGCAAAATGTTATAATCGAATTACTTCAGTTTCGCGTCATAGTTATTCGATTCATTGCATAAATCAATTGTAAATACCTATTTGGACTTTTTAATGTTGACTATGCTCTCTGCCCATTCAGCGTGAAACTCACCTGCAATGACAAAGGAAAAAATATAAATGAAATCATCTATTAATATCAATGCCTATGAATGTAACGCAACTTTTAGTTGGTTAACTAGCTGGAAAAAAACGAGCCCGATGTCAAATAGCTGCCAAAGCCATTGACAAGCCAACAATTACAACAGTTGCAGCAACTAAACGCACATTTGTATGAATAAAACAAAAAGTTGTCGACCATTCTGAATACGGGAAATAAAAACACTAAATGCAAGCACACAAAATAACAAAAACAAAAACAAAAACAAAAACAAAAGGAAAATAAGTAAGAACACTGCAGTCGAGTGAGCTCGACTACGATATATCCTGAAATGCAATGAAATATAACAATGTACAATGGTTTGACTGTCTATTATTATTATTCAGCGATTATTATGCCATATTTATGTATACAGAAAATGTTTGCGCCTGCTGATCGAAATGAGATCAATATGAGAGTATGTTATCGACTATAACTTAACCGATCTTGGTGAATATGCATATTATGTATTAATAACAATCCTCTGCCTTTAAAATTGTGACATATATTGCTATTGGACATCGAAATGTATCGATATGCGCCGGTTATCGATACTGTTGAGCAAACTTGATCTGCGCGGGATATACGAGAACCAAACTTGAATTGATTCAGCTGTTGATATATACATATATATACAAATACTTTATTGGGTCGGAAATGCTGCCTTCTGGCTGTTACATACATTTACACAAACCCATTACACCCCATTTACCCATTTTCAGAATTCAGGGTACAAAAATGCTAATGGTCAAAAGTGTTGAAAACCACAGAAACAGCGAAAAATTTTTGCGCTCTTAGCAAAATATTATGGCTGGCAAATATGAAGTTACAGGAAATTGCGGAAGAGGCAGGAGAGGGGGAGGGGGAGGGGGGCTGGTGTGTATGTGTGTGTGTGTGTGTGTCGAAAGTGTGGAATCATTTGCTCATTGCATTTATATTTGAAACGTGTCATGGTGAAATATGGGTACACAGGAGGAGCTCAAATCAACAGACAGAAAGGTCACAAAGCAAAGAAGAGGATGAATGAAGGTAATGGTGAGAGAGAGGCAGAGAAAAAAGAGAGAGAGAGCGAGGGAGAGAGAGAGGCAGACAGAGAGACATTAGGGGAGAGAGAATTGGAAATCAATGTTAATGGGTTTTGTGGGGAAATGGTAAGTTGATTCAAGTTTATTCATTGTATAAATATAAGCGAAGAAAACCTTAGCCTTGGAAAAGATTAGAAGAAAGTTTCTAATGCGTGTGGCATTACTCCTTTTCAAAGGGTTCGGGATGTATGAAGGAGTGTTATAGTTATAAGAGCTCAGCTCTTTTCGCCCATTTATTGAGGAGAATAAAAAAGAGTTGAATCATTGCTCGAATGTTGATGAATAATTGATGCACTCGACCATTCAGCCGCATGCATTCGCTCGTTGGCTTGTTTGTATTCATTTGAAATGATTTTTCGCTTCCTCCATGGGGACACTTTTGTGTGCAAAGCAGACATTGAATGTGCAATGAATGGTGTTCAATTAAATTTTTTGGAAGCATGCACCTGAATACGCCAACTCGGTATGCAGTTGAATGTAATTAGGAACAACATAATTAGTGCAATGACCATTCAACGAATGCATTCGTTTTTGCAACATTAAACATTCATTTGCTATTCACATCACAATCTGCAATTGTTTTAATGTCATGTAAGTGATTTAAATGCATTTTCAAACGAGCATAATTCCCACGCATTAACAGCTTAGACCCATAGAATTGAGCGAGACAGAGAGGGGATCGTGGAGAGGGAGGGGAGGGGAGGGGAAGGGAGATGAAGATGGAGATGGAGATGGCATTGAGAGGGGTATAGAAATTGTGAAAGCTGTGATATATAACGCCCCTGTGCATCTAATTAATAACAAAACTTTAATCGCCTAACGATAGCTGTGTATTACCTAACTCGCACACTCCCTCCCCGCTTCCCGCTCCCCTTAATCCCCAACCACTGCATTGCTTTACCTATACAGAGTGTGTGGTTGGCTGGGGCTAATATCATAAATGTTTGTCGCCGCCCATAGCCACTGCGGCTGATGATTATTATTATGGTTATTGTTATTAGCGCTTCGAGATTTATGTGCAGAAATTTATTATTTGCTTAGGTTCAACTGTAAATGCAGTCTACCTTATTGTTGTTGTTGTTGCTGTTGTTGTTGTTGTTGCTCCATAAATTTAACTGAAATTGAGCATAATTTTTCATTTAAGTGGAAATTAATATTATACGCCCACGCAGCCACGCCCAGCTAATTATGTCACGTCGGAAATTCAGCTGCGATAGCGCAAGTGAAACAGATACAAAGACCGACAGTGGGAGAGTGAGAGTGTGTGTGTGAGAGAGAGAGAGAGAGAGATAGGACATTATAAAAAATAAAACCGTGTGAAAAATTAAGGCAATGAAAATATTTTGATGAATATAAATGCCAAAACAAACGGCCGCTGGGCGTCACCAAACTTTGTTTTGCTGCGAAATGAATTATTAATTTTTGTGCGGCAGTTTTCCCTAACCGAAACCTCTGCAAAAAATACGCAACAACATTTTGTATGCACTTATAGTGGGTATTCAAATGTTCTCGAGTAGTTTGTCACACATTGAGGACGACGTCTCCAAGACCATCAAGTGTATTCATGTATTCTCGATCAACAACACTAGCCAAGTCAATGTATTCAATGTCCGTCCGTCTGTCTGTCTGTTTCTATTCAAACTAGTCCCTCAGTTTGGGCATATAACCGTCTTATTGTTCTAGGCAGTCCCGTAGGAGTAAGGAATAAGGATGCTCTACCGAAATTTTAAATCGGTTTTCAAGGGAATACAATCGTCGACCTGCCCACTTGTTCCTACTTGCTTGGCTTTATTTATGGATTCAATTGTTATGATAACTGTACTTGATCACGATTTGTTTATATACATATTTGATTACATTTTGTTTCGCACGATTGGATCATGGTCTTTATGAAACATATTGCAATCATGCATATATTTGATTTGATGCATAAGGAATTTTCATAGTACTTAAGCTCATGGACCACTTCATTGCCTTTTGAGTAGCTTATACTGATTTTGTGCTCATAGATATTAAAGTATATAAAATATATTTATTTTGTCATAATTCGAATTGTGACCTGACCCTGAACCCTTTGAAAATGGGTATATTCCTTTTGTGCAAATGTGTGACGGACGTTTGTCTGTCTGTCCGTCTGTATGAACACGTGGATTTCAGGGACTAGGTTCACTTGTGCTACTTTCAGATCAAGTTTGCTTTGCTCTTATCGATAACTGATCCGTTTTTGGAATATTGATTCAGTTCGGGCCTGCGAATTAATATATATTTATATATAAATAGATAAAACTAGATTAATGCTTGAATGTTGTATTTTGTTTTATTTTTATTAAAATTGCAAAATATCAAAATAAACTAATTGTGTCTTCAAGAAACATTTGCAAAGAATTCGTAGCATTGATAGACAAGAAAATCTTTCCGTAGATGACTTGATTGCTTTAATAAAATGTTATCAAAGCTTTAATGGCAACAAAGGAAGTCAACTGCCTTCTTTTAAGAGTTTCGACAATATTTTATTTGTGCAGTTGC
Organism: Drosophila hawaiiensis; assembly: GCA_037043685.1. Lineage (NCBI taxonomy): Eukaryota > Metazoa > Arthropoda > Insecta > Diptera > Drosophilidae > Drosophila > Drosophila hawaiiensis. The sequence goes on from JBAMBA010000163.1 coordinate 329,307, forward strand.
GTGTCAAAGGCACTTTTACATCTGTTCTATGTGTGCAGCTGCTGTTTTTTGTTTTTGCCATAGACACCCACACATACACACACACACACACACCCACACCCACACCCACACACACACATAAATACACGCACACTCTCGCACTTATATACAGTGGGCATGCGAAGTTATGTCCAGAGCACAGGCAAAGTAATTTTATGTATCTGTGGCTCATTAATAATTGAGACCCTAGGAAGGAAATCAAAGTTGTTTGTGGTACCAGCAATCCCTTCTGTACTCGTGCCGCAAACATTTCCCGCACATACATATACCCCGCCCACTGCCGCCCACTGCCGCCCACTGTTGCTGGCTGATAAGGCAGCGGCGTGCCAGTGCCGTTAGTTTTGTTGTCGCTGTCGTGTGTTGTCGCGCAGAGTATTCCGTTTGGGGCACGCAAATGCGTTGCGTATACGCAATATTTCAACAGCCAAAGTAATGCACAAGCCACGCACGTTCTGGCCACATACCAAGCGACCAGATGCCAGCTGTACACTCAGAGAAAAATAAATCGCCTTAAAATGTAAATTTAGGCCGAAAACTAGAATGTTTTTTATAAAATTAGAAAATTTACTGTTATTTGAACAAATATTTCTTAATTTTTAAGAAATATATTTCTATATAATTTACTCATCATTGAGTTTTTCGATTTCTGGTGAAGATTTCTGCTCCGAGTGTAGGAGTTTAGGGAGGGGGAGTTGTTGTTTAAGTGCTCTGTAAGCCAATATCTCTGTTATCTTGCTGTTGTTGATGCCGATGCTGCTTCTGTTGATGTGGTTTTTGTTGTTGTTGCTTTTCCAATGTAGGCTTTCTATTCTGCTCGCTTGATTCAATGAATTTTTCACAAAACTGCAGCTGGACATTCCGTCAAAGTGGTGGACGGGGGAAGGATGATGCGAAGGGGAGGTGTGTCCAAACAAATGTATGCAACACGCAATACGTTGCTCGGCGCGTTAGATGCGAGTTTTAGGGGCGGAGAAGGTGGAGGCTGAGAGCCAGAAACTGCTGCTGCTGCTGCTGCCAAAAAAAAGTAGCCAAGCGGCAGAGGAAGTTATGATTGTTTCACGATCTGACAAATAGAGCAACATGCTCTCGCTTTTTCCATCCCTCTCTCTCTCTCTCTCGCTCTCTCTCGCTCTCTCTGTCTCTGTGTGTGTGTCTCTCTTTCTGCCGCTCTCTGTCTGTCTGGGGCAACAAAAGTAGCCAGGCACATGCTTTTTGGATTGCTCGACAAATTTATGCGCCTCCGATGGATGCGCCCGGAACATGCAATGGGGCAATGTGGCTCCGGCTAGCTCTTCACTGTTTGTTTGTTTGTTTGTTTGTTAGCTTGTTTGTGTGTGTGTGTTTGCTTGTTGGCTGGCTTTTATCAACCCTTTGAGGGTTGTGCTATTTGCGCGCGCGTGTGTGTGTCTCTCTGTGTGTGTGTGTGTGTGTGTGTGTGTGAGGTTGTGTGTGTTTGGCATTGCTAAAAATATTGTGGCAAATCTTTCTCTCTCCGTGTGTGCGTATGTGTGCATTATTCGCTTCGGCCTAAAAGTAGGCAATGAAATTTTCATGCTCACTCAATTGTTGCAGTTGACAGTTTTCGCCAAAAAAAAAGACCAAGAACAAGCAATAAAACAATGTAAATGAAAAGTTATGAATGCACTCAATTGAAAGAGGAAACCCAACCCAACCAACCCAACCAACCAGAAATTGCCAGTAGAAAAGCACATGCCACGTGAAGCAGATGCCTTGCAACACCAATTAATACTCGTACGTAAAATTCGTTTGACATTCGTTTAGCAAAGGTAAAAGGTAAAAGGTAAAAGTAACTGAGATTATTGGATCGCTGGTAGCCTTCAACTGCGATATTATTGATATTGTGCCTCTGCATTTTAATTTGCGGCAACACATTATGGGTGATGTATTTATTATATATTTATTTACCGAACCGCTAATAGCATAATTAATTATATTTTGTAAAAAAAGTCACCTTATATTTATAGGCCAATTTGGTAATATTTAAATTTGGCTGCACATTGAAAATAATAATTGTTGGCCGTGTATTTTCAGTTGAAAAACACACGCAAAACAAATCATTAAATGTTGTATATCTGTATTTAGATTTGCGCTTAAAATTGGTCTAAAAAAAGGGCACTTAATATGACTATAGTATGCACATTGCGGCTGTTGACATGTCAATTGACCGGATTAAAAATGATTAAATGTGATCAAATAATAGAAAATATGTATAATCAAACAAATTAAAAGAGAAACTTAACAACGGGCTTAGATAATCATTGTCTCCTTTTGACATTTGCTGCCAAATACTAAATACTTTGTGTACAGCCCGCATACAAGTACACACATACATGCATACATATGCATATATGTATTTAGCCATGTTTGTATTTTGCTGTCTGATCCCTTGTCTTGGCTTTAAAAATGCTCCAAATAAAACAAGAAACAGCAGCAATTGGCAAGCTTTGAAGTTAGATTCGTCTGACTTTTACTTTTGCGCCCTCATTCCCAACACACACACACACGCACACACACCCAGAATACAAACAAGCAACAGTGCTGAGCATTTGGCATTTAACTTGAAGCTTTTCAGGCCCCTCAGCCACTCCCTCGCTTCGCACCTCTCTATCTCGCAGCATCTCATCATCTCACGAGAAGCAGCAGCACAGCCGTTGTGGAGCTTTAATTGCCAAAGGAAGCTCCCGATAGTACTGTAAATATTTTTTAAAGCTTTAACTTGTGCGCTATTCTCTGTGCTGTGTTGTGAGTGTGTGTGTGTGTGTGTGTGTGTGCGTGCTTGCAATGCTTATACTGACTCTTCGGCTGGCAATTGTTGCGCCAACGACAACACCAGCAGCAACAATAATACGAAGGCGTGATACGTAACAAGCGGCTAGGCAGAGAGAGAAAGAGCGAGAGAGAGAGAGAGAGAGAGCGAGAGAGAGAGAGAGAGGCAGAGAAGTGGTAAGAGCACAAGGATAAAACAAAACAAGAATTGAACGCACCGAAAAATAAGAGGAAAAATGAAACAAAAAAAATACGCAAGCATTTTAAAATTTTAATGCGGCGCTGCCAGCGGCAACAGCGACGCAGGCGATACGCTGACTAAGCAGCGCTGGCTGCGGGAGAAGCTTGCGTCAATAATACGAAATACGTAATACTGAATGTCGAATGTGCCACCACCCCCTCCCCTACCCCCTGTCCTCTGGCCATCGTACACCAGTGCTCCGCTCCGCTCAGAAGCCAAAAAATTACGAACGCGACATGAAACGCTGATAAAAACGACAATTGATGGGCGTACGTGGGCGCATTGGGGCGTGGGCAATTGCTGAGTTATGTTTATGACAAATGCGAGCGCGTCACTGGCACTGGCACGGGCACGGGCACTGGCTCGGGCACGGGCACTGGGCGGATGATGCTGTCGCAGACACGACTCCTCCACCCCCCTTGCCCTTGCCCTTGCCCTTGCCAGTGGCCTGTACTCTCTTCTCTAACAGCGTCGACTCCTGTACAAAGCAAGCACATTGACTACGTCATAAACTTTGGAAATAGCTGGGAAGGTGATTGGAAAAGTGTTTGAAAAAGTATATGTCTAGTACTCCATTCACTCCATATTGAAAATGCAATTAACTTTTTACAAATAACTGATAAGCATAAGTGTCAACAATCATATCAATGACAACAGTTTTTTGTTTTTCAACTACTTCATTTTGTCATTCTATTTATTTTGCTTTAATAATAATAATTTCAAACAAAGTAGTAGAGTAAAGCAGTATGTGCAAATTGTAACATTCTTTTCACATATCAAATTATATTCAAGTCAGCATATTTCGGACTATTCTTAAGCCTAATCGTTGTCTTCACATTGGGCTTGTCCTGGCTTTGAAGGGCATTGATGAGTTCGTGATGTGAGATGTGCGTTGATCTTTGGCTTTGAATATCTCTTGTTCATATTCAATTTTTTATTGTTGTCGCCTTTTGCTTTGCCACGCGTTACGTGTCCTGCTTGGCTAATCACAACTTGCCCTCCCCCAACCTACCCCCTTCCTCCCACCAACCGCCCATAGCCACAAAATAAAAGTACAAAAATAAGAGTACACAAGAAAAAGAGACATTTTGTTATTGTTGCAAAGCGAAGAGCACAACGGAATAGCGCTCAGTGTGAGGTCTGAGGAAGGTGCAGGATGTGCAGGAGGTGCAGGAGGTGTAGGCAGGGCGTCTTTCGATTGTCAATCACATGCAATTTAAATAAATTGAGTGTTTTATGGGGTTTTCAATTTGATGCGTTCCGGTTTTGATGTTGGGGCCAGCCATCCTGTCACCATGCTTATTAATCATCATCATTATCAGCAGCAGCAACAGGAAACAAGCAGCAAGCAGCCAGCAGCACCTAACAACAGCATCGGCATCGGCATAGAGCCAGAGCTCAACTGCAATTCAGTAAGCTTTTGTTTTGGCCGGCCAATTGCCAAATTGCAATGGACGCAGATGAGCTGCACAAAAATAATCAGCCATCATTTTGCATATTGCATACTGCAGTGTGGCGTTGCACACACGATGGACGCCAGCTGCTGCTTTAGGCGTATGTGGCGGGTGGCGGGTGGCGAGTGGCGAGTGGCGGGTAAGGTGAGGGCCCATGGAGGATGTGCAGTGCATAATTGGCAACTGGCATGCACTCGCTGCCGACTATGCAATTAATGCGCGTACATTAAATTCAATTTTGGGGCTTCACATCGTACTTTATGCAATGCCAAAACACACACTCGAACACACAAATGAAAATCAATGAGTTGAAAACAAGAGTTGCGTTTTGGCCGTGTTTAATTGTTTAAAAGCTGCTGGTCAAAGGTAAGCCTGGTACCCTTAGATTAGGGCATCCCAAATGCTTTCATCCGAAATCTTTCTAAATGGCGACACTCTGAAAAACAGTTGTCTCGATCAGACAATGTGAATAGAGCAAAATTCATGACTTCTCTTGAATTTAATTAATATAAGGAACCACAACATTTTTGTTGCTTTCAGGGCAATTTTCTAATAACATTTTTTTTCTGAGTGTAGGGAGTACTTAAATGTAATGTGTATCATTATCATTACTCAAGTAAATATAATTTCATGCGCAATTATAAGATTCATTTCGTTGATATCTGTTTCTTTCTAGGCCGAAACAACCTTGAAGGAAATATTGTCGTAGCCGTGGTGTTTGAAAATGGATTGCCCGTTCAGAAATCGCTTAAGCCATTCTCAAACTCGACAAATGTTCACATTATGAGCGGAAAACGAATTAAGTAAAAAATAGAAAAATTAAGTGAGTTAAAGCAGATATAAATTGGAATTTCTTTTTCTTTTTTTTAAATTTGTTCTAAGCTTGTGCTTAAGTTGTTGCCTACTTGTTGGCACAGTTAAAAATGTTTCAAATGAATACAACAAGTGCATCTTGCAAGTGACATCCCGTGACAAATCGTGACACGAAATCGTGACTGGAACTCGTGACCTCGGAACTGAATCACATGCCAAAATTATAGTTCCTTGCACCTTGTTGCAATCGAGTATTAAGTAACACATCCACACAAGGCAAAGTGTCACATTAACTTGTTTAAAACGCAGCGAGCGTGCAGCGTGAAAATTGCAGCTGCTGTGCATGCGTCGCTCGTTGCGCGTTGCTCGTTGCACGTTGCGCACAAATACGAGCCTCGATTCGGGCAGGGCCAGGCCGGAATAACGGCTGTCGGTAGTCGCGCAGGATAACAAGAACAATGAGCGTTAAGCGAGTCGCATACCAACAACAATTGTCACAATTGTTAAATATTTATAATAATAGAGTTTTTATTGCTGTGGCCACGTAAAATATTAAGCGCGCTTATGCGACAACTCAGCAGTGGCGTGGGGCATGCAGAATGCAGCGTGCAGGACGCAGGCGGCGAGCCGTTAACAATGGCGCATTTCCGGCTTGCCACAGTCGCAGTTGCAGCCTGCCACGCCCAGCATGCAACAAATTGAAAAACATTTATTTGCTTGAAAGCGCCAAGTATTTTTATTACTTTTTTTTGTTAATTTCTTGACTCATTTTTGCCATTTTGTTTTTATTGTTGTGCAGTTTTAATAATTTATTTATGTTTTTTAATTTTTTTTTGCTTGCGCTTAACAAATTTTATTTTAATTTTAATTATTTTGCTGTTGTTTTTTGGCCACAACTGCAGGCGTGTCAACAATTGGTTGGCCAGTTTTGATGTTATGCTATTCCTGTTGTTGTTCTCGTTATATATTGAGTTTAACGCCCCGCAACACAATTTTAATTTGCCACAGTTGTTATTGTTGTAGCTGTTGCTTTAAACAAATAAACTTAACTCTGTTTTGTGGTTGTTGCTTTTGGTTGTTTTTAATGAATTTGTATATTTTATGTACAACATATTTTGTGGCATTGCAGCAACAGCAATAAAGTGTCAACGCCGTCACAAATTGTACCGCAAGGGGAAATGGGGTTAAAAAGAAGAGGGAGGGCAGCTCAAGAGACTTGTGTACTGGTTCATTGTACATATAATCAAGTATAAGTATCCATCACTGGATTCTAATATCCTAATGCAAGGCAGAGCGAGATAGATGGTGCGAGAGAGCGAGAGAGAGAGAGCGACAGGGCGAAGGGTTAGGAATTAAAATAGATACGTCCTTCTTTTGAATGTACATAAATATGCTTATGGCATTTTCGAGATACATTGAGAAACAAAAAACTCTTTCCAAGCTACGCAGATAAATCTAAACTCTTTATAAACCAAGCAACGCAAAACTGAGAGCGGGCCGTACTTTTTTTGCTTGTCACTTTTCAAATAAATAAATAAATACCTTTTATTTTGATATATTTTTCGAAACATACAAAAAGAAGAAATATCAAAAAATGGAATAATAATCAGAATAACGTGATTGCGAATAAATATGAATTTAAAAACAACTACTCAACAGCGAAAAGCTAACAAAACGAAAACAAACGCCCCCTTTAGAACACACACACACACACACACACACACACACACACACATACACACACACAGACACATACACACTTATATATAGAAAAACATACAAATACATAGAAGTAGAGCGGTTGTGACCAACTTTTTAGCCAAGAGAATACAAATGCAAAGAAAAAAACACAAGGAATTAAGGCTGAATTCAAATAATAATTTTATGGCATATTTATGTCCACATTATTTGTTGTTTGTCATATTGTTTATTGTGGTTTCGTCTTTTTCCATAATATTATATATAATAATGCCGCCCAATTCGCAATATTCATCGCATGCACGTCGATATTCATCGTGTATTTTACCTGAGGTCTGCTGAAAGCTGTTGACTATAATTATCTAAAATTCAGCGCTTTTAATGGAGAATACATCAAAAATTCAACTGTGGTCCGCAACATATTCAATTATCCACGTGTATCTCAAAGGGAATCTTAGAGCAGTTCTTAGAAAACCTTTGAAGTTTATTAATGAGTACTAATGAAGTAATGAAGTGTTGCCAGCCACTTTGGCTATGCAACGAGGAGACATAAAAGGAATCAGTTGTCATAGATACACTTGGAAACATTCAGATATTAAATTAAGTCAGCAACTGTTTATACTCTCGGACTGGAAAAACACATTCATCGCAGATTTATATTAATATACTTGTATTTACTTAAGTTTTCGATTGATAACCCTATCGATGGTATTCTTTATCTATGTTTTTATATTGCCATTATTAATCATTATATTTCGAATACGCAATTCGTCAAGTACAATTTATGATTAGAAATAAATATTTAATTTTTTTTGTGGCTAAGCTTAAGAAAGTAACTTATCGATAGAATGTTCGATGCTATCGATCCTTTGCTAGTGATGAATAGTAAGCAGCATAAAATAGTTTTGTTTTTTTTAGTTACCAATTTACCCATTTTTTGGTTTTGGGAGCAGAGTATAATGCTTAACAAAATATTCCCGTTCTCAAATCTTCATGGGTGTGTGTGTTAGTGTGTTTGGGTGTATGTAGGTGTATGTAGGTGACGTAGGACACAAAAAGTTCAACTGACTGTAAATGCTTAAATGATTTCAATGCAGACTCGGCTCTTACCACAAAGTCTGGCATATGGCGAATAAATGAATGAATGAATGAATGGATAAACGAATGAATGGACAAATGTGGGAATATATGCCAGACTGGCCGCTGGCTCAGTTAAGAATCTGTCTGATGCTTGGCAAACTTGCAGTCAGCTCTCAACCATGTTCTGAGAGTGGATTTCGATGGCAGAGCACATGGGTAACTAATTTGCCAGAAAGCAGATACAGCACCAGCGAGTTGAGCAGAGTGAGAGCCAGGGGCAGGGGCTGGAGCAGGGGCAGGGGCAGGAGCAGGAGCAGGGAGCAAATGCATGGGAGAGGAGCACAGTTTTAAGTTCCTTGGCTGCTTGTTATAATTTTAATCAAACTTAAAACAAATTTCCTAAATAGTTTGAGCTAGCGATCTCCCTCTCCACTGTCTGTATTACACTTAGAATACGCATATCTCTCTCCCACACTCTCTCCCTCTCCATCACTCTCTCTCTCTCTCTCTCGCTCTTATTGTGCCCGTCTGTCTGCCTGTCTTGCTCAGGCATTTTCTGTCACTCTTGCTGCTGCTGTTGGGCGCAAAAGTTTTAAGCTGTGGCCCCTGCAAAGTTTTTGACTCAATGAGCTCAAAAATCTCTTTTTAATACTTAAGCATAACTAAATTAACATGCCTAAGTGGGCGTGTATGTGTGTGTGTGTGTTTATATGGGTGTGTGTGTGTGTGTGTGTGTGCATATGTGTGGCTTTGCGACGCAGCCAACAGTTAGTAAATTTTTGTTTGTGCAAATTAAATTTGCTCAGCGTTGTAAAACCGAATTCCTCGTTTTTTGGTGGCCTAGCCACGACGCCTTTAACGCCCCTCACGCGGCACGGTATAGACGTGGCTGTGCTGCGGCTCGGTTGAGCTGTGTGCACATGCAATTTGATTTGCGGGTCGTCGAAAGCAGCTCAAAATAAATAAACCCGCAAGCTCAGCCAGCTCTATGCGCCACAAAGTATGCAGCACTTTTTGAAATAAGCCAATTAATCGCTTTTGGTTGCGCAGAGGTGGAACATCAGGGACAGGGACAGGGACAGGGGCAGGAACAGGCGCAGGAACAGGGGCAGGGGCCCTGAACTACTTTTGATAAAGTGAAGCCATAACTTAGATACTGATAACCATTTTGATAAGAAAGTACGAAATTGGATTCCTGTGTAAAGTATGACCGGTTAATTAGCTAATAACTAAATATATTTGTTTATGCAATGAGATCGAGAGAGACATATATAAAAAAGAAATGGGTAGAGAGCGAGAGAGCGAGAGAGAGTGATTGAAGAGTGTGTGTAAAGAGCTATGCAATCTTCGTTATATCTTTCGTTCTATTTCTTCCATCCAATATTTTCTGTATCTCAGTCCTCAACTCTCACTATAATAAAGGTGAAGTTTCCTCATTTTAAATATCTATTTGTAAATTAATAAACGCGTTAAGCAGAAAGAAATCTGTTCATTTTTAATATCCTGAAAAATGGGAAAAAGGATAAGTTGAGGTTGTGCAAAATGTGTGCAACAACTGCGAGCTGCTAAGATATTCTTGATCAATATCGAAAGCTATTTGAAATATAAGTTCTCAGATTAATCTTAATTAATTTGATCGAGAACTGATCCCGTTTCGTGTATATCGATACAAATCGATAACCGATGGCAATAAAGGACAGAATTGCAACGCTAAAGCCATTGTGTGTGTAATATACCCAGACAAATTAGTGATCATCTGTAAACTAAGATCATCAAGATTCGACAAGAAACGAAGATTTTATTAATCAAAGCATCAAAAATTTTCAGATTGAACAATCTACTATGAGTGGGTGCACTGCGTATTTAACAGCTGAGCTTAGGGTATCTGCTAGTCCACCTGTTCTGGCTAGAGCGTTCTGACTTATTTCCTATTTATTTCCTGCAACATTGACTTTAATACGAATGATCTAATAGTTGAGATCTGGCGGACATTAATGATTTTATTCGATTATTTTTTTTATGTATTTTCTTGTTGTGGTTTTCAGTGTGTGTATGTATTTGCGAGTGTGTTCGCATCAAATGAAATGATTTGCCATAATGTGCGCAAAATAAAACATGAGCCTGGCCGAAAAATTGCGTTGGTGCCCGCAGATACATCAAACGTGGCCTAAACTACGACGAAGCCATATCTAAGGATATCTATCTACGCCTGTGTATGTGTATGTGTGTGTGTCTGTGTGGTACGTTTGTTTGTATTAGAAATGACCGCAAAATGAATGTGGCAAGTCCGTCAAACCAACTGAATGCGTTGCGCAATGAGCAGGAAGGAGGGGGCGGGTTCGGGTAAGGATGATAGCAACTGCAGTTCAAGCTGGACTGTTGGCCACCGCCAAAGCCAAAGCTAAAGCCAAAGCAAATAAACGCTTTCGGGCGCAACATAAAAATTTTATATGCAAATGAAGGCAAACAGCAAAAAAAAAATAAGAAAAATTCAAAATAAAACAAAATAAAAAAGGAAATACATAAAAGTCAACAAATATCTTGCTCAATTTTTGTTGTGGTATTTTTTTTTTTGCTACTTTTGCGATTCGTTTTGTTTGTTTCCTTAGCTGCCCCACTCAGGTAAAATGGCCAAGCTTTCGGCCAAAAAAAAAATACACGAATAAGAAGTCAGAGCGGGTCGACTTCCTGAATTCGGCCACGCTGACTTGCCTGCTTGGGTGGGTGGGCGGTTGCTGGTGGTGGGTCAGTGATCTAGAGTCCATGTGTCTCAGCAAGGATGCGGCCAGGATGCGAGTGAGCCACCAACGAAAAATTTGGTATTCGTGACTGCGACTGCAAATGCGGCGCTCAGCCCGTGACTGGGCCTATGAATTGAATTATTAAGTAGTGTATGCGAGTGTGTCCAAGTATGTGTGTGTGGGTGTATGTGTGTGGAGGCTGTGGGCGTGACACATTGAGCAGGTCATTCGAATGCGCAGCGCAAAAGAAAATATTTCGCTGTATAAGAATGGAGTATAAATAAGTGTTCACTATGCGCCTGATTGCGGACTCCAGGGAAAGGGCTGTGGGTGTGAGTGGGGCGAGTGGGGCGGGTGGGGCGGGTGGGGCGAGTGAGGCGAGTGGTTAACTGTAAAAAATGCTTTAAAGATGTGTGTCTTAAGCTGCAATGGAATGGCGGTTGGCTATTTAAAGCCAAGTTGCAGAGGCAATGCAAGTGCCCCTGATACAATAATACCAATCAGCGATAATCAACCACAGCAAATTAGGATCAATCGCAAATGCAAATTGCCTGAAAAACTCTCGAAGAAGTCGAGTGCGTTTCGCACGCGACTCTTAAATGCTTGACACTTGAAGGCAGTTCAGGAATTGCTGCACTCTGCTCACAGATCCTGCTTGCAATATTAGTATTAGTATTTAGTTAAGGAAAAAACTAAAAAGAAAAACAGGAAGACGACTGCAGACAACTGTAGACTAGAGCAGATTCCTGAGCTTAAGTTTTGATGTCGTACTCTGATTTCGAAGCCAAAGTAATCAAAAAGTAAGCTTATCGAATTGCTCTTGCTCTTCCCGGTCTTCTCACCTTTATTGCAAATACTATCAAATATTTGCCAAACATTTTGTTTGCCAAATGTGAGAAGAGCAATTGACGCTTGTCAAATTGATGGTCTACATTTCCCAATTAAGTGTTAATTGTAGACACACAAATTTCTTTCAAATAATCCGCTACGATATGGAGAAAAAATTGGACACATGGTTATATATATAGTTATATGTATGTATATATATATATATTATATTTTATTATATATATGTAAAGTTACTTTTCATCTATCAAATGCATAAGCACTTAGCATATTAATCAATCACAATTGCTTGGACCTGACACGGCTATATTCTGTGTGTGTGTGTGCGTGTGTGTGTGTGTGTGTGCGTGTGCGTGTGCGTGTGTGCTATCATTGCGCATTCCCCAAGGACTCGCATTTGTTTTGGGTTTCAGCGTGTTTGGCGTTGAACGTAATTTCAGTTTGTGCTTGTCACCTGCCAGCTAGTCAGCCAGCCCGTTAAGTGGGCGTGTCAACGCCCTACATCCCTACTACACTAGCTTTCGATGGGCCTAACTATTTAACCGATTAATATTCCCTCACACATTTGTTCGTGTTCCAGCTCCTCTAAGTATTATGTCTTTAACTATATCGTTAAAGTTGGTTCTTAATAGTCGAGTCGATAAAGTTGAGGAATCCTTTTCAATGCCTGCAGTTGGACCTCAGTCGGCAAGGGTATGTCGTCTTTTGGCATGCCCATGATAACTGTTTTTTCTGTTGTTTTTCTTACTTATTGTTGGTTTTAACTTTTGTTTCTGGGGATTCTCTTCTTTTTTTGCTTCTGTTTCTGTTTCTGTTCTGTTCTGTTTTATTTTTTGCGCAGTTTGTAATTGACATGAAAATTTAATGGCATAATTTTATTTTATACCCGCGTTGCTCCCCTTCTCCCACTCATTCTGCTTCCTCTCCTGATTCCACTTCCTCCTCTTTAGCTGCCTTAACTTCAGACTTCTTGAGCTTTTTCTTGTTGTATTCGGCTGTGTTTGGCTTTGTGCTTTTTTAGATTAGAAAAGTTTGTCGTAGTGTTGCTTGTTGTTGTTTCACTTTGGTTGGCTTGACATTGTTTATATGGCCAACGCGCCTATGCAGCAAAACTTGCAGCTAACCCCGCCCCCCCTGATCCACCAACCCCCTCTGAACCACAAACCAGGCAGCTATACGTACATATATAGAGTGAGTCAGTGGAGCATTGGGCAAAAGTTTTGGTCAGCCTCGACCCAGGCACATTGGACATTGTCTACTTCAACTGCAACTTGGCCAAAAAACAAGCAAAAAAAAAAACAAAAAATTGAAAGAAAACTCTGTACTCGGTTGGTTGCAGATGCATGGGGCAAGTGCCCATCTGCTCAGCTGCAAGTGGTAGTATATTATACATATGTCGTTGAAGATTTTGCGACTTTGGCATTGCTCAACTTTTTGCCACTCAGGTTCAAGATTTAAATTTGAGTTTGCCGCCAAGTTCTTGCACTAGAGATTTTGATGCTTTGTTGGCCCGCAACAAAACAGTTAATTTAATTAAATAGTTGTTATCCACCAACTATCTAACTTCGGAAAACTTAGTGGCTTAGATACTCATATGCCGATTGAATGAAATCCTTGGAAAACATTAATTAAAGACGCTAAGATAAATTAAAAAAATTTAACTTCTTTCATTGGTTTTTGCTTAGGATAAGTCAACACAACTAGATGGAATAGTTTTTAAAATATGAACAAAACTCTCAGGTGGAGAAGCACGCTAAACTTGTCCTGGCATTTGATATCATATTATAAACTAGATATAAATGAAATAGTCATGTGTTAAACTACATTTCGTATTTGGTTGATTACACTTCGGTTTATTTAAAGCAAACTGCTCAATGCTGAAAAGAAATTGGTTTTGTTTCTGCCACTCTTCAAATGTGTGTTGAAAAAAATGAAAATGTTGTTGTTGGCTTGTTGGTTTGTTGGTTTGTTGGTTTGTCAATAGCGAGGGGGTGCAAAGAAACAAAAGTGCAGGAGAGTCAGTAGTTGTTGCTGTTGTTGACCACTCTGTTTCTGCTACTGAAAACGATATCATGAAATGGTGCAAATGCTCTCATAGTCGAGCATTCTCGACTGGAGCGCTCTTGTTTTGGGATATTTTTATAAATTGCGTTAACATAGCTTTTCCTCAGGTTATTTAGTAATGATATATATATATATATAGTCTATATATACATATATATAGATATATTTATAGATTTATATATGGACTAGTTAACTAATAAGTTATGCATTTTTATTTTTGGTCGTTTGAGCTTCATCTTCAATTTGCCAGTCAAATTTCGTAATTGACCTGTTGACCAAATTTAAGCAATTGAAATTCTGTGCAAGATAGAAACATGCTGCCCCCGCCGCCTTGCCCCTTCCACAGTGTGTCATTGCTACCTTTTAAGAGTGGAAAGGGGATAGGAGGGGTGGAGTGGAAATGGAGGCAGTCAGGGATCAAGTGGAGTTGCCAGCTGCTTAGCTTTTCTCTCCTTTTCTTTTCTTTTTTTTTCATTTTTGGCTTTCTATTTTTATTTTTTTGTTGTCATCTCTCTTATTTTCAATTCGCTTTATTCTGCGCTCGCTCGCACTCAGTTGCACTGTGTCAATCTCTTTCTCTCTCTCTCTCTCTCTCATCTGTCTTTCTCTTCTTTTGCACCTTTTGCTCAGCCTCGCGCCGTTTGTTAACAGTGCATTGTTGTGCCTATCCATTTCCCATTCTCCATTCTCCATTCTCCACTCTCCATTTCTCATTCCCACTCCTCACTCCTCCCGTGCGAACTCTCATCTCTTTCGCACTCGCTGTCGGTGCTTGTCCTTTCTGTCTAATTCGCTCGGTTGGTGTCTGCTTGGCTGGCCGCTTGAACAAAAGTTTTTTGCGCTAGTTTCTTGCCTTTTATTTGCCTCACACGATGCGCCTTTAGTTTTTGTTTTTTTTTTTTGTTTTTTCTCTGTGTGCGCCCGAAAACCGAATCAGAAACAAAAAATAATACAGCAAATATAAAAATAAAAAAAGGAAACAGTGTGCGGGAAAGAGATAGAGAGAGAGAGAGAGAGAGAGAGAGAGAGAGAGAGAGAGGGGCAGCAGACGAACGAAAAGTAGGTAAAAACTTTTTGGCCACCTACTTTTCGTTGTTCGCATTTCGTTTTGGCGTTGTTGTTGTATAATTTGCTGCTGCTGCTTCTGCTGCTTCTGCTGCTGTTGCTGCTGTTGCTGCTGTCTTCGGCCAATTTCCGGTAATTCAGTTTTATGCAGGAACTTTTTGCGTTTATATTATATAAATAAATATGATGCCAGTGGCAAATGGCGATGCTCAACGCTCAACGCTCAACGCCCAAAAACCGGCAGATCGCAACCACTCCAAGGTCAGCCATACATGTGTGCGTGTGTCCGTGTGTGTGTGTGTGTGTGTGTGTGTGTGTGGCGCACTTTAAATCGCTGGGGCTATGGCAAAAGTTTTAGCTTGGCCAAAATACAGCAACAAATGATGAGCATTATTTATGCTTTGTTAGTCTGCGTGCCTCTGTCTGCGTGTGTTTCTCTGTGTGTATGTGTGTGTGTGTGTGTGGGTGTGTGGGTGTGCTAGCTTCTTTTGGGCACTTGGTTTATGTGGCTACATAATTGACTTTGATAATTTTCACTTATTGTTGTTGCCTAGTTACCAGCAGCAACAACGACTGGCAGTCAAACAGACAGCCAGACAGGCAGACAGACTGACAGACGCAACAGATTCAAATTCTCCGTTAATTTGATTAGAAAAGTTTGGGCGCGTTCCGCTTGCCACCGCGTTTCGCCATTATTCCCATTCCCATTCCCAGTCCCAATCCGCATCTCACGTAGCCAGGCCAGAGTTGCGCTTATGAAGCGCAAATGCTCCAAATTTTTAAGCACTCGAAAAGTTGCACTCTTTTACACCCTGTTCACGCATAAAAGGGGGCAACTTGGTGGATTGCTCTTGCGCTGCTGCTTGAGCTAATCATTTTGGATTCAACTATATTTACAACACTGCTCCATCTTCTCAATCTTCGTCTATATGGGCATGGAGCGTTCTTATCAATATGTGTCCTAGTCTTAGGCGCAATTTGTGTTGCTTAATTGCTGATGAACGAACTGCTTTACGAAAGACAAACAGATTTCTGCAGTTGTAGACATAGTTGAAGAGTCACAGGGTTATTCGGGTATTACTTTTGTGATCACAGTTTTGCAGTATTCAGAAATTATCTGAAAAATCAATATGCTCACACAACAGTCACAGATTGGCTTCGGATAGTAGATTCAACTTCGACTGCGTGCAGTCTTGCTAGCGGAAAGACCTTTTTACAATTGTATACAGAGTATTTTACAGTCGGGCCACAGCTGAAGTTTTTGTTTTTTTTACTTTACTCTTTTAACAGATTTTTTTTCTCTTTTAAGTCATGCCCAAAGGCAATTGGACGCTTTTGAGCTTAAAGAACTTGCAATGCTGATAGTATATGTATATACATACATATATATATATATATATATATATATATATACAGATATATTTAAGTACCTAAACATATTCAGAGTGGTGTTTGTGTGTGTGTGTGCGTGAGTGTGTGTGTATCTGTCTATCAAGTGTGTGCGAGCTGAGGACGCACTTGAAAAGCATTTTCAGCGCCTTTTAGTCCCCGCTGAAAATATTTTGTACTCGTTTGCTGTAGCTGTTGCTGTTGTTTTTTTTTTTTTTTGAGGTTTGCACTTTAGCCTCCTCCCCGACCCATCCAGTAGCCTCACCCAACCTACCAACACAACCCCCGCACTTCATTCCGCTGCAGAGCTGCTAGCTTTATCCGACAGCGCTGCTTTGTTGTGGTCTAAGCCACATTTTGTGCGCGAATAGTTGAAAGCCCACCAGCAAGGGGAGTGCGAGGAGGGAGTTGGGAAGGGGGTGGAGGTGGGGGAATGATAGGGGCCAGGTGCTGCTGGTAAGGGCAGGCAGTCAGCAGGCATGCAGCCGGCAGACATATAAGACACGCAAATTTGATTGGCAGCGTTTTTAGTGTGCCAACAACAACAAAAACAACAAAACACCAAACAACTTTGTCATTGACAATTGGCAAAAAAAAAGAAAAAGAAAAATAAATAAATAAAATAAAAATACAGCATACAAAAGTTGGCCAATTTGATTGGGGGCTTAAATTGAAGCATTCTATTTAAGTGCTTCGAGTGAAATGTGGCACAAAAAAATGTATTTAATCGCAACGATTTTCTTCCAAGCGAAGTAAGCTTAAAGTCGAAGAATCGCTTAGGAAATCGAAAAGGTTTATCAATTAAGCTTATTCAAACTATAGTTTTATTATAACAACTATTCGATTCAGAATAACAAATGTATAATCCTAGCATCCACTCAAATTGTAGCTTGCAATTGTTTGTTTTTAGTTGGTGCATTTCTTAATTAATGGCAAAGTCGAATGGACAGTTGCGGCTGATCTAGAATATATATATACTTCCTTCTCCCTGTGGCATAATTTTCCACAATTCATAGTTGCATGCAACGGAAAGCAATACGAATATTTGCATTGCATTTGGATTGCTATAAAAATCGTTTCTGACATTTATACAAATTAGAACGAAATCCAGTCAGAATTACAAGCTGAAATTGAATAGTACATCCACAATAAATAAATTAAAATGCGTGTATGTGTGCAACCCACACACACACACGCACATATACAAACAGATGTTCAAATATTTCCATTAGACATCGGATCAGCTAATTGGATAATTTCCTTTGGTAGTTCATGCCCCTGCTGCTGAAGCTGCAAGCGAATTCCCCTTGATGCCTCTTGATTACAATGTCATTGAAATTCGATGTGAAAATATTAAAATAGCATTTGAAATTTTAAGCGTGCTACGCTTGTTGTGGTGGTGGAAGGGGAACGGGAAGGGGGTGGGTGTGATATTATTGAAAATAATTTGTAAATTGCAATTTGCACCATCAACTGTGTTGCGCTCTGATTGAAGTTGACAGCGGGAATTGATTGACAATGGGCAGAGTAGTAAATGCATTGCGAGCAAACACACACACACACACACACACACATGCAAATGGCAGCTGTGGTAGAGTGACCAAAAAATTGCAGCATACTTTTTAGCGCTTCAAAAGTTTCTTAACCAAAAGCCTTAGCTGTGAGCCTGGCTACCCGCGAGTCCCGCGAGCTGCGTCGTCTTAGGTATATAAATAACTTACCATAAAGAAAGTGTCCAGAGGAAAAGTTGCAGGAAAAATGCGAACAACACAAATCTGTTTTTGTTGTTGTTGTTGTTGAGGCGGCCTATCTGCCTGCGGCTCAGTCTCGGCTTGCTTTGTTGCTGCCTCTTGTTGCCTGTTCGAGTTTAGCAGCTTCCCGAAAAAACGGGTTTTTCTCTGCTCTTTTTTGTAATTTTTTAGTAAGATTTTCTTGTTGTTGTTGTTGCTGCTTTGCTCCTCTGTTTTACTTTAATTCTTTTTCGCTTATTTATTTTTATTTTTTTGCGCGTTGAACTTGTGGTGCAGGTGCAGCGCTGCTGGTCGCGTCTTGCGGCTTGTTATGTGTCGCCGGAGCCTGCGACCGGTTGCACAGGAAGCAGCACTCACACACGCACACACACACACTTGATCACACACAAGAACAAAAAATTTAATGATAAGTTTCCATTGATTACTTCCACCCAATAATTTGTTGTTTTTTTTTAAGTTTTTTTGTTTTGTTTTTTTTTTGTAAATTGGCTTAAAAACTTTTTGAATTTCACTTGAATCAAATGCAAATGATCAAAGATTTTTGCAGATATTTCAGTTAGTTGAACCTACGACAACAAAACAAACACTTGCCAAAAAAAATAATAATCACAGAAACACAAGCAAAAAAGATGCGATCAAAAATTCCATTAGAGCCAGCAGCACATATATCCGTTTATATTTATATATATATATACATATGTATTAATAAAATATATTGCTATATGTATTTCTAGCGATTTGTAGAATTATTTCGATTTTGTCACGCTCTCGGGTGGAGGGCGTGCTGGGGGTGGGGGGGTGGGGTATTGTATGCGGACGCTCTGTTGCCGTTTTATTTGGAGGCGCTGCTTCTGCTGCTTGTTTGGTTTTTGGGGTCCGGCTTTATTTGCTTTTTTGCGGTCTGCGTCTTCACGATGTTAACAGTCGGTATCGCTAACACTACTATCGCTAGTCAGAGTCACAGTCAGCGCACCTAGTCAGAGTCATCAACACAGCACACACACACATCACACACACACACAGTGTCCGCTTGAATGTTTGGGGCGACGACTGTTTGCTAACACGGCGGAACACGTACTAAAACTTGTTTCACGCGCGCATCGTCGAATCAGCGTCACAGCAGCAGCAGCGCCATGGCGCTGCGACAGCGACGCCAGCGTTAACAGCGGTAAAAGAGCACAACAGACGACGGCACACGCAGCCCATTGCAGTCGCATACTTGAAAAAAAACTGTTCCCAACGAGCTGGCGTCGCGTGTGCTGCTGCTGCTGCTTTTGCTGCTTCTGTTGCTGCTATTCCTGCTGATGTTACTAAAACAACACAAAAAGAAGAAGGAAAAAACAACAAGTCCGTCGCAATGTTGCTCTCGAGAGTGTGTGTACTAAAAACATTGACACGAACGCTCCAACGACGAAGCGATTCGACGAACGACAGCGTTAGCGACTCCTTTATGAAACCAGGTCGTTGTCTTCGTGCCCTCGTGCTCTCGTGCTCTCGTACTGCTCCTCCTGCTCTGCTGTTGGTCGCCGATAGACAGCAGCAGCAGCAGCGGCAGCAGTGACAGCAGCGGCAGCAGCTGCTCGTTTAGCAGTCGCAGCGACCGTTAAGGATAACAGACCCAAAATAACAGAGTCTCGTTATAAATATATCAACAGAGGCGGGCAGACTTAAGTGATATTATATACAAGCATAAATAAGCCATCCTCCCTCCCCTGTTTCACACACCCACGCACTCGCTCTTGATTGGTGGGCAGCAGATGCAGCAGCCGCAGCAGCAACAGTAGTGTGAGGCAAGCAGCCGGAAGCTAACAAAGTGTCAGCAGCAGTCAGTAGGTGCCCTGGCCAAAGGTGGTAGTGATTGGGATTGGGGAAAGGAGGGGGAGGGGGAAGTGGGAAGTGGGACCATCGATGGCCGATGGCACGTTGTGAAAGTGTTATATGGGAATGGGGCCTTTTGTCACAAAAACACAGAAATGCATGCAACTGGGGCAGTAGTCCACAGAGCTGCCAGCTGTGAGCTGAGAACAGTTGCCTCAAGATGATATTCCATTTGCGTCACTCCAGAATTCTTGAGCTGCTTTGCCTAAGTGTTAACCACAATTAGTAGGCAAATAAACAGTTTATTTAGTTGCAGTCACTTTTGCTTGGCAAAATTCCACAACTGAACCCTCCACGAGGGTGTCGACTGGAAATAGCATAACAGTGGTCCTGCAAAGTACCGATGCTATCTAAGACTCGTGCCCTGAACCTTGGACATGAACTGTCCCCATAGTCTTGTCCATGGGAAAGGACCGAGTCTTGGTTCGAGGTAATGGGCCGAAATAAGGTGTAATGCGACCCGTGCCGATAGTCAGCCAGGCTGGGGGCCCTAAAATAGCCCAGTCTTTTACGGAGCATATCGGATACCTGGCAACCTCCGATATTAATCAGCCCTACCTGCACATCGCGGATCTCTGTGCAGGCGGACATTTCTTGTCTCCGCAGCTCGTGGGAACCAATGAATTCCAATTTAAGCAATAAAAATCAAAAAGAGTCCGGTACTCTCTCAAAACCGGCAGGGAGCAATCCCAGACAAGTAGCGGAGGCAGTGGCTCGTAAGCCTGGCCAAAGCGAAAACATGACAAAAGTGGCTGGTAAGCCTGTTTGTCAAGCCAGTGGTGAGGGTGCAGCTGGTAAGAACCCTGACCCATCCGACTCCGTGGTAAGAAGGCAAAGCACTTGTGCAGCCAACCTGCCAGCCGGGGCGGGTGCAAAGAGCGAACTACCAACCACCAGCGCTGCGGCAAAAGGTTCACATATGGCGACAGAAGAAATGCTGCAAGCATTCTGAAGCGGCAGAACGCAAATACAGTGGCTAACCCACCAGCCAAATGGCAGAATAGGGTGGTGTGGGCCAGGAAGGTGCTGCAAAACTTCTGCGAGGCTCCACCAAATAAAGAGCAGAGCCAGGCAAAACGGCAATGCTCGCAGGAAGCCCATGGACCAGTTGCAAAGCGAGCCAAGGTGCCGCAGGAAGGTCCTTTGCCGATATTGCCAAGGAGAGAATCCTAATAGGGATCCTCGATAAGGGCAACAAGGACGGAAGAATCCCGAGAAATCAGTGAAAGTGGGTGGAAGGAGCCCTCGCTGTCCACTGCTTAAAAATGCTGAGCAAGGTGCCTGGGCCACCACCGGTATGTAGAGATGCCGGGTGGTACCAGGGCAACACGAAGGTTATCGCCTGCCAGGATGCTCGCTCGGTAGAGCTTTATAAAGCTGCCGTAGCAGAGATCGGCGAGGTCTTCCCCGGGGCGAAGCTGGTCGGTGTCGACTGGAGCGAAGTCCCGAGTAGACCTCAAGCACGCATCTGGATCCCGGCCTCTTTGAAGGAACCGGACCAGGTGCTAAACCACCTGCAATTATGCAACCCCTCTCTGCCACCCATGATTGGAGGGTGGTGAAGATTGAGGCCACCGATGGGCCAACTAACCAGGCAGTGCTGATCCTCAACAAGGAATCGCTGGCCCTCATCGAAGCAGCCAAAGGTGAGCTCAATTTTGGCTTCGGCTCCATTACTGTTAAAGTATACAAATCGGATGCGCCGGCCGGAGGAGACCCTGCTGTCTGTAACAAGACGGTTGAACAGGGTGGTGGACACCTCAACTAAATGTCCTTCGACAAAGTTGCAGGTCTCTTTTCAATGCGGCAAAAGCGCAAAATAATGACCAGCAATGGTCAAAATACAAATCAAGTCTGGCTGAATACAAAAAGCCACCAGACAGAAAAAAAGGAAATCTTGGAGAGATTTCTGCTCGGATATTGATTCAACTACTAAAGCTGCAAGGCTTAGGAAAGTTTTATCAAAAACCACACCCACACTAGGTTATCTGATAATGGATGACAACTCATGGTCGGTTTCCAGTGAAGAGTCACTGGACATCCTCCTTAAAACACACTTCCCTGGCTGCTCCGAGCAGCCATAAACTGGCTACATGAAATCTTCAGGAAGATTCTGAAGACATAGCACACCAGACATGGCCAAGCATTGACTCCAAGCGCAGCAAAGAGCTGTGCAGTCTGAGTCGGACTAACCGTTCCGCAGTGATCCGGGCTCTCAACTGGGCACTGGCTAGTCGGCATTCATGCCAATAGACTCCAGGTGCCATACAACGACTTTTTCAGAAGCTGCAAAGAGGAGGAAGAAGTGGAATCTCCGGAACACTTCTTCTGCCTCTGCCCAGCACTTGCCAGGAAAAGGCTGGCAATCGTGGGAAACTACTCCCTAACTGGTTTATCGGAGCTCCGATATATGAGACCGGCCAAGATAGCAAAATTCATAAACGCATCGAGTTGGGCTAATGTTTGAACAAAGTTAGAATGCTTGACGGCACGACTGCAGGAGAAATTCCCTGATCCCATTTCGGTATCACAACGGGCCAAATATGGCCTAAGTGTGTCAGCCCGATGGGCTGACAGCCGATACAAGCTAACCTAACCTGCAGTCACTTTTTGTTGGCTCATGGACCATAACCACAACTTTATTTTTCCATCAGTTCAGTTTACAGCAATCGGCTTCAATTATTGTATTAGTTATTTGAATACTTTGAATACTCAATACTTATTCCCTAAAGTTAGCGGATCTCATAAGCGAAATATTTATGCATTGGGTTGCTAAATGTTTACTCATCTAGTGATTCTGTGATCAGGATTGATTGAGACCACATGTAATGTGACACATTCCACCCAGACAAATCCACTGACTAAATACACTAAGATTTCCTGTGATTCCGGTATTCATTCTGATCACTTTGTCTAAGTTTTGAAAGAATCATTGTCATTGGGATGTACTGTGATCAGTCAAAAGATGGTTGTGAATATTCATATGCTTTGCTTACAAAGACTCTGTGACTTGCCTTGACATTCACACCTTGATTCATATTGAGCATAGTGATAATTCACAGTTGAATCAAATGCTCACAATGAATGACTTGCAACTGATTCACTGATTCACACGATTGAATGGAGACGCCCTCGAATCGGTTCGCGGAACTATTGAAAAATGCAACTTGTGGCCCTTTAGCTGTTGTTGTTGTTGTTGTTGCTGCGTTCTGGTTAATGCTATTCATAAATAAACTGATTGTGAATGAGTTGAGAAATTTGAATAAAATGCGCATGCAAAAATTGGCACAGCTGGGGCTGTGAACATGAGATGATCGTTAACAGCGAAAAGAGAGATGCGAATGGAGAATGAACAGTGAACAGTGAAGAACAAAGAACCAAAGTAAGCTCAAGCTAACAAGAACAACAACAATAACAACAACAACAATATCAACAAGATAAACAACAACAACAGTAACATTAATAGCAATAACAATAACAATAACAATAACAATAACAACGGCAAACAGTTGCCGCCTCATAATTAAAACGCTTCGAGTGGCCCAGAATGCATGTTGCCCAGTTCGCCCAGTTTGTGCCTCAGTACATATGTACATGCCCCAGACAGACATACATATGCATACACTCTGAAAAATAATAATATATTTTCTAAGGTCAGGGGCGTTTTCTTAAGCGTACACAGAGTTCTTAAATTATCCTATTATTATATTTAGAAATATATCTAGATCAATCAAAATGATTTTAATTTTGGCGCAATTTTCTATATATCAGGGTATTATATTTTTCTGAGTGCATACATAGTGAGAATATCCACAATTCTCTGCTGCGCTTATTCAGGTTACCATGTGCAAATTGTTTTCATGCCCAAATTGTTTGACGGCGCAACAAAATTTACGCCCCCTAAAACACAAGGGTCCACAAAGAGGGGGAGAGCTGAAATACAGAAATAGCGAGAGCGAGAGAGAGAGAGTGAGAGAGGGAGAGAGGGAGAGAGAGAGAGGGATATAGAGATAGAGATTCCTCTCGATAAGAAGTGCTTTGAGTGCGGATGCGGCGTTGTGACAGACAAATGTCAATAGTTTCTTGCCGCACCACCGCTCACCTATCCATGGCATCATTCCAAATCCCCACAATGCCCCATTCTCCATTCACCATCCCTATTCACGTTCCCGTTCGCGTTGCCGTTCCCATTGCTCATTCCCGTTGCCATTCCGCTGGCAACAACAAGAGCCGCCCATCAACGACAAATCAATGACGACGACACATGTTGGACATGCAACAACAACTTGAAAGAAACTGAAACTGAGTGGCAGGCATAGCAACTGCCACAGATTGAGGCAAGAGCAGCAGCAAGAACAACAATAACAGCAACAATGAAAGCATTTAAGCATTTGGAAGCAATTACCACAGCAATGAAGCATTGAATGAATGACTATGAGTCGAACAGAATGCACACACTTGTGTGTGTGTGTGTGTGTGTCGAGTGTGTGTGTGTCGAGTGTGATCGGTCCAGCGCCTCAAACGAATTTATGCCCCTTTTTTCCAGGGATTGGGATTACTTACTTAGTAGCAACATTGACGAAAACGAAGACAAAGACGATGAAGTCCACGGCGGAAACACGAGACGCTTGAAATGCCAATGAGCCAAAACGATGAGCCAGCTAAGTGAGAGCCATATAGAGACAGAGAGAGTGAGAGCGATAGAGAGAGAGAGAGAGAGAGAGAGAGAGATGGATTGAATTTTGGGATGAGTTGATGACAACGTTGCGTGGAGGCTGTTTCCGCGCCCGCTGTCACAACGGAAGCGAATGTCGAATGTTGAATGTTGAATGTTGAATGTCGAGCGTTTCCATTGAAACGTGCCTTTTGCAACGCTGGCTGGGTGGGCGCACCAGCGATCATCCATCTACGAGAACGAGAGAAAGGGAAAATAGAGAGAGAGAGAGATAGAGAGACAGAGGAAGAGAGCGAGTGAGAGTTAGATCGTTAGCGTGTGCTCTAATTGCTACACTTTAAAAATTGTCTTGAACAATTTAAGCATCTATCCCCTGCTTATACACTTTTATGAGGGGGTCATATTAGCTTAAGTAAAGTTTCGGACTCAACCGTTGACTGAACGGTAAAAGTGAAATAGATTTTTAACTAATAGAAAGAGGTCATCAAGCAATTAGCGTTGAAGCTAAGCTATTTGCTCCATTTCTAATTTAAAGCAATTATAATTGGACGGATGATTATGAACTCGACACAAAAATCAAAAAAAATTAAAAATATACGTTAATATTATTTTAAGTAATTAAATCAATAATTTTTGATTTGCATGCCATAATTCTTGATGGTAATGGTAATGGTAATCCACTTATCACTGATAGAAAATAAAGAAATTTTAATATATGAAATTAATTTGAATAATAATAACAACAATAAAATACGCATAACAAAGCACTGAAACTTTACTGAAATAAATACACAAATGTTTTTATCTTGTGGGCCACAAAATTTATTGGCAAGCCAAATATTAATCATAAATTAGCTGTCAACCTACAGATATACTTTTATATTTTTCAGGGTATTGCCAAGTCGTTAATTGTGCTGCTGCATTTTGTTGCTTTTTTTGGTGCGCATTTTACGATGCGTCGTTTGGTGTTGCTGCTTTTGTTTATGTTCTGCCTCTTTAGCGGTGTTATGATTGCAGTTGTTCTCCGCTCATCTTGTTCTGCTTCTTGTTGTTTTTGTTGTTGTTGTTGTTGTGGTTGTTTGCGGCCCGCAAGCGTCGTTGACAGCTGGCGGTGCAAGCGCCGCTGAGACTTTGGTCGGCACAGTGGGATGAAATCAACAGTCAAATGCAGTGCACAGAATTAATCACTTGTCATAGCGAACACTCTCGTAACAACAACAACAACATTATTATTTATTTACATTATTTTTTAATTGTAATTAATTTAGAAATAATATTACGTGAAATATTTTATTTAGTATTTATTTTTGTAGTAAAATTTAGAATAATACAACCTTAAATACTGTTTAACACACACTAAGACACCAAATTGGTTATGCAATATGTTTATATTTTTATTTTATTATTTTTCTTTAAACTTACAATTATAAATATTCATTACAATTAATTAAGTTTAAGTTTACTATTAGTTTCATTTGAATTATATATCTGCTGTATTTTAATAATCAATCATCATAAATCTTTTTAGACACTTCTCAGGATGGTCTCTTGGCGTCTTCAGGGAATTGATTTGAACTGCAACATACATTTTTTTTTAAATTTACAAGCAATCTTTTCCAATGACTCCTAGCCCACGGTAACCAGGTTCAAATCACTGGCTAAAATGTCACAAAAACAAAAAGAAAAAAAAAACAAACAAAACTAATCGGAAACGCTTTGCGCTTCCGTTTTACCAGGGTTTTTTTTTTCCATTTGAAGTGCTTTTTTTAACACCCTTGTGTAGAATGTTATCATTCAAACATTCAAAATGTAACATATACAAATACAAATGCACATATGTGTGTATATCATATGGGGAATACAGAATACAGAATCATAAGTTATTATTCACTTGATTCTTTTACCATATTTTGTGTTAACATATATCTTTATCAGGCTTGGGATGATAGCTTTTATGAAGGGTATTTAATGTTCGGCGTTGGATAATCGTTTCACTTTTCCCGTATCTTGTTTGTTTTGTGCATTTCAATGGCAAATTTAAAATATTTTAGTTGCGGTGCTTATGTGTGTATTTACACATATACTACAATGCTGTATACAGATTTATTTTTATTCGTTTTCCTTCTTTTTTTATTTGTATATAAGACTGCTGCCGTTGTTGTTCTCTTTGTGTGTTTTTGTTTCAAATAGAGTTTTGTTGCTGATACTTTTATTTAGACCCGCTTCCAGCACAGCACAGCACATCTCACACCTCACCCTCATCCTCATCACCAGCATTCCCACCCTGAGGCCGAGACCCAGTTTCAGTTCTATTTTTCAGTTTCAGTTTCAGTTTCGAGTTTTTCTCTTTAAATTTCAGATAATACGTAAATGATGTTATTATACATATGTGAAGGAGAGTGCGTGTGCGTGTGTGTGAATGTTGTTGTTAAGGGCTTGATGAGCGCTTCCGTTTCCGCAGTGCCAGGCCAATTATAAAGCTGTTCAAGCCGTTCGAGCGCAAAGCATTTGAAAAATAAAGTTGCTTTCGCAGTAGAGCCAAGAAATACAGCTAAAATATCAATACGCAGAACTTAAACACAATCATCATCATCATCATCATCATTATCATTTGCTATTGCTGTTGCTGCTGTTGCTGCTGTTGCTGCTGTTGTCATTGTTATTATTGTTGGAGGGGCACACGTCAATAATTGCGCTTGAAAATAAGTTAAAGAAAACACAATCAAGCAGAAGAGGGCGACCAGCTCCCACACAGACTGACAGACAGGCAGACGGGCGGACGGACGGACAGACAGACAGACTGACTGACAGTCAGCCAGCCAAGCAGCCAAGCAGCCAACCGAAGCTCAGGAGTTAGCAGCCTAAGGAGCTGAATTCCCTCCCCAATCTCCGTAACCTTCACTCAAACTCTTCCCTTGTTGCTCCCGACTCACATTTAATGTGAAAATGATGCAATGAACCGAATTCAAACGGAAATGATTCACACTCCAGCTGTAATGCTCGTATGTATGTATGTATGAATGTATGTATGTCTGTATGTATGTATGTATGTATGCATGTATGCATGTGTGTATGTAAGTATGTATGTAGTATTCAAGTGGGGGAGTCATCATCATCATCATCATCTTCATCTTCATCGGCATCTTCATTATCATCATCGTCATTGTATTGAAACTGTTAGAGCGAAGTTTCCCCGCGTCAGGGAATGCCTGAATAAGAAAATATTGCGAAGTACCACCAAGTTGTGTATTCAACCAAAGTTTATTCAAGACTGTAGCAATGCTGTTAGTTAACAGTATCGATATTCATTAATGAGGGACTTAACATATATATGGATGCATGCTTGCATTGAGTGTAAATTAACATAATTTTCAACACCCTTCCACAATGCAAACATGCTTTCAAAACATCAATTCAAATTTAACATGTTCCTTAATTCATTATGTTTCCTTTTAGACAAGTTCTTAGTTAGCATGTCTGCTATCATGACATTTGAAGGAACATATTTCAAGACAATATAACCCTCATTTACAGCTTCACGAACAAAATGATATCTTATATCTATGTGCTTAGTTCTACCATGATGTACAGGGTTCTTTGCCAATTGTTGTGCACTCAAGTTGTCTCCGTACAACACCGTCTGGGTAGTTTCAGTGCCACAACCGACTTCGATAATCAGCCTTCGCATGACGATAGCTTCCTTGCACGCCGTCGACAAAGCCATATACACAGCTTCTGTGCTGGTGAGTGTTACGCTGCGTTGTTTCTCCGACTTCCACGATATTGGTCCGCCAGCAAGAAAGTATACGTAGCCAGTATACGATTTACGATCGCCCTGATCGCCAGCCCGATCGGCATCAGCAAAACCTTCGAAAGCCTTTCCACACTTTCTGTAGTGTATTTTTAGCTCCACTGTAGACGCTAAATACCGCAGGACATACTTCACGCCTGCAAGGTGTCCGCTGTGCGGATCCATGTTCCGTTGAGCCAATTTTGCAATCGAGTGCAAAATACCCGGTCTTGTTGTAAGAGCCAGCCACATTAGCTCACCCACTTGTGCTTGGTACGATGTCTTATCCACCTTTTGACATTGGCTTCCGTTGCAAGCCGTCTGGTACCCAGCATCCAATGGCGTAGCTGCTGGTCTGCATCTTTCCATACCATGGTTACGCAAAAGATCCTTGATGTATTGCGTATGGCCCAGAGTGATCTCTCCAAGTTCACCCTCACGTTGAATTTCCATGCCATGTCAACGCTTTCAAATGACTTCATATAATCTGATTTAATACTGACTAAGTCCGATTTCGATTGACAAGCTATAAGGAGATCATCAACGTAAACTAGGATTAATGCCAAATTATCTCCCTTTCGCTTATAAAGGCATGGTTCATTGTCGCATGCAATGAAGCCAATTTCACGCAAAACGCTGTCGAGCTTAGAGTTCCACTCCCTTCTAGATTGCTTCAATCCAAATATCGCCTTTTTTAGCAGCAACACTTTGTCCGTCTGATTGCCTTCAGCATATCCTTGTGGTTGCTTCATATAAACAGTATCTCTTAGATCGCTGTTCAGATACGCAGTACAAACGTCCAGTTGATGTAGGTACAAATGCAACTCTGCTGCTAACGCCAATATAAATCGCACGCTCTCCAGCCTGCAAACCGGTGAGAACGTTTCGGCGTAGTTAACACCATACTGCTGTGCGCATCCTTTTGCCACCAGTCGTGCCTTGAACCGTTGTATTTGGCCGTGCGCATCTCGCTTCAAACTGTAGACCCACTTGCAGCCAATTGCACGATGACCTTTCGGTAAATCTGCCAGCTGCCAGGTTTGATTCGTAATCAATGCCTCATACTCCTTTTGCATTGCTTCTTGCCAAAACAAAGCATGCGAACCGCTCGTTGCCTCCTCGTAGGTTGTTGGAATGAACATCTCTTGTAACCATTGCACTGAGTATACTAAATTGCTTCCTCGGACGACCAGGTCTGCCCGTCCTTGGCAATTTCGGTGTTCCAGGTCCAATTCGTGGGATCTGCTCTTCCTCCAGCTTTTTGTCATCCGCACTACTTTCATCAGTAGCATCTGAGCGAGATGTGATGTCTTCCCCATCATCATCCTCTTCGTCAGCTTGCTCAACTCGATGCCCTACATTTGACATATCAAATGTTACCGCTTCGCCCTTTGCCTGCTCCAAACAGCTGACCTCGTCAAAGAGAACATCTCGTTTGTCGACCACTGTCTTGGATTCTGCATCGTAGAGCCGATAGCCTTCCGCCTGCATTGAGTAACCGACCATGCGGTATTCTTTCCCCTTGGGTTTGAACTTGCCCTTATGATGACCCTTGTCCAGTGCCACTGCAACGGAACCAAAAACCTTAAGATGGGTCATCGTTGGTTTCTTACCAGTCCACGCTTCCATTGGTGTCATCTCGATCAGTGCCTTTGTGACTGCACGATTACGCAAATACACCGCTGTGTTTACTGCCTCTGCCCACAGTGACTGATCCAATCCTGACTGCTCCAATAAGCATCTAGCCATCTCCATAAGTGTACGATTAGCTCGTTCTGCCACACCGTTTTGTTGTGGAGTGTACGCCACCGTCAATTGCCGTGCAATTTCATTGTTTTTTAAATACTCGTTGAACGTTTTGTTTACGTATTCGCGCCCTTTGTCGCTGCGAATACACTTGATCATCTTTCCTGTTTGACGCTCTACCAGATTTTTGTACTCCACGAACTTGTGAAAAACCTCGTCTTTTCCTTTGAGGAAATACACAAAAATCCGCCTTGATTTGTCATCAATGAACGTAAGGAAATACTTAGAGCCGCCAAGAGACTTTGCTTCGAAAGGGCCACACACATCAGTGTGCACTAGTTCCAAAAGTTCTTGAGCTCGGCTTTCTGTTGATCCTGGGAATGGCTGCACGTGAACCTCATTCAACATGCATGTTTTGCACGACACTCGTTGCAACACGTCAACACTTTCCATTCCTCGCACCAGTGCCTTGTTTGCTATTTCACGCAAACTATCATAATTCAGGTGGCCATATCTGTTATGCCACAACTCGCTGTCTGACTTAACAGCAGCATAACATACATGTATGTTACGATGACTTTCAAACGTATACAGATTTCCTACTCGTTTGGCCTCGAATATACATTCGCCGCCTTTAAAGACTCTTGCACTTTTTGCATCAAAATTTACAATGCACTTCCACAGACATGAAATTGCCTATCAACTTTGGCACGTACAATACGTTACCTAAGACCAGTGTACATAAGTCCGTTTTCAATTTAACTTTGCCTCTGCCTTCTGCTTGCAAGAAGCCGGCGTCCGCCAGACCGATCGTTTTGGTATGCGTCTCAAAATTTGAAAACATTTGTTTATCGCAACACATATGACTTGTTGCTCCACTGTCCAAGCACCAGCCGAATTTCTTAAAGCTGTTTGCATCCAATGCGTTCAGTGAGCTGCAGTTCTGCGGTCCGCTCTTTATTTCATTATTTTTGGCAATTATTTTGCGACAATTCGCCTAAATATGCCCTATTTCACCACAGTTGTAACAGGCAAACTTTTTCATTTTCTTCTTTGTAGTGACCTTCGCTTCACTAGCGCTATGCCTCTGTCTCACTGTAAAGGCCTGCGTGACATTGCTGTGCTTTCTGCGCTCTCTTTCCTCTCGTCTTCTTCCTTCAACTTTATACATAGAATTTCAAACGTTGGAAGACTGTCGCGCGTCTCGATGGCGACAACGAAATTCTCATAAAAATCTGGAAGACTGGAAAGCAAAATAATGACCTTGAGCTCGTCAACTATTGCTATTCCAACTCCGGCAAGCTGATCCACGATTTCATAAAATGTGATCAAATAGCTAGCCATGCTTTGCCCCTCCGCCATGCGTGAATTGAGCAACTTTTTGTATAGCGAGGCTTTACGAACCGGCCCGCTTGGCTGATGAACTTCGCGCAACTTAGTCCATGCCTCCTGCGACGTTATGCAATTCTTGATGTATCCCAACTGCGATGCCTCAACACTTAGCGTGATCGTTGCCAATGCCGTACGATCCAGTGCACTCCAGTTAGTATTTTCGCCCACATCAGACTCCAGTAAATCCCCCGACGCAACTTCCCATAGATCCGCATGCACCAACACGCTTCGCATCTGTATACTCCAAGAATCATAACTCTTTTCTTCAAGCTTCTCAATTTGGTACAATGCACTCATTTTTCTATTTCTGCGACGCAATTTGCATTTACATACATGTATACGCAACTGCCGATTTTTTCTTTTGAACACATCCGAGTTCGTAACTCTAGATATCGAGTCAATAAACTTTTACCAATATTATCAGGCCACGTGCTCTGGGCCCATAACCTGTTAGAGCGAAGTTTCCCCGCGTCAGGGAATGCCTGAATAAGAAAATATTGCGAAATACCACCAAGTTGTGTACTCAACCAAAGTTTATTCAAGACTGTCGCAATGCTGTTAGTTAACAGTATCGATATTCATTAATGAGGGACTTAACATATACATGTATGTATATGGATGCACGGTTGCATTGAATGTAAATTAAAATCATTTTCAACAAAAACGTAGTGAGCATCCTTTAGCCAGGAGGCCAAATGAAATTGCGTTTACGAACAATTGTTACAACAACAATAACGCCGTTTGAAACAACAAGTCCCCCACCCTCATCCCCACCCCCCCACTCTCTTCAAAACACACACACACACGCACACACACCCCAATTGAATTGTACTCAGATGTAATGGGGATCTGAGCTGCCCCTTAACCACGTGGTATGTGTATGTAGCTGGGGCATACATGGCCCACATGAACACACATAAAAACATATTGCGAGCGATGTCAACGTAAATATTTCACTTCCTGTCTTCGATTTGCCGCTTCAATATTTATGGCTGTGGCGCCACTTGGCTGCATTTTTCTCTCTCTCTCTCGTTCCTCTTTATTTTTGGTATTTTTCCGCCACATTTCTTTCATTTTGCTTATGCACGTTTTTTTGCTTGTTGTCTCAGTTCAAAGGTCAAGGCCTTACACGCTTTAATTAGACATGCGGGGCGCCGGCAGTGGGCGTGGTTTAGCTAACATCTTGTGGCAAGCATTTGAATTACAAATTAGCCTCCTTAGTTACAAGGAAGGCGCAAAAAAAAGTTCTTTCAAGTACAGCCTAGAGTTCAAATAAGACACGAACAGGTTCTATTTTTATTTTTTTATCTTTGAGCGAAAATCGTATTTTTAAATTTGAATGAAGTTTTACTTTGGAGCTCAAGTCAGATTTAAAAGGTTTTGCATTTAAGATATGACGGAAACGTTTTATACCCACTAAACCCCTTTAAAATGGGGAAAAGGGTATAATAAAGTTGTGCAAAAGTTAGTTACAGGCAAAAGGAAGTATGTCCTTCCACAGAACGTACGTAGAGGGAGACTTAAATATAGGTTCTCAAATACCATAAGAGCAAAAATGTATTTTATTTAATCAAAACCTTTTCCTAGTTAGCGAAAATCGATACAAATTGATTTGCTATAAGCAATAAAAGATACCAACTGAAATAGAGTATACCCAGATATATTGATCGACTGATCAAAATCTTCAGTCACTGGACACTATCAATCATCAGTCAGTGAGTCAGTCAGTCAGTCATTCGAGTAAAAACAGTTATATTTATTTTAAGAATAATAATATCGTTGAAAAGTATGGATTATTGATTTCCGGGAGCAGTTCAAATTAATGTCAACAAAGTGTTTCTATACATTTCGAAAGTGTCACATTGAGTGACAGATATAGCTGCATAGCATATTGGAAAATAAGTGTGTTGTCAATTTGATTCGCTGTTGATATAGTTGTCATGCATATTTTTGTTGTTGTTATTACTTTTGTTGAGATGTGTGTATTTATTATTAATTGGAAAAGCGCATTTCACAATATTCGCATGAGTTTTAATTTTATTTGTTCAGAGGCAGAAATTGAAAGCAATGGCACAAGATTGCGAAGCCAGCAACTGAAGTGACTTGCAACTTGAAGCTTGCAACAAATGCCAGTTGCAATATTTCAATTGCATTTCAATTCGTTTGATTGTCTGCCGTGCTGCGCTTGCCACACACATGCACACACAGATGCACATACATATGCATATAAGTACATCTGTACATCTGTATGCGTACATATTTGCATTCAGGTTCAGTTTTTCACATTTCACACATTGCAGTTGCAATTCTGCATTTGGCATTTTCCATTCTGTGGCAGCTTGAAAAGGCATTCGGTGTGCCATCTGCGACTGCATTAGCCTTCGGTGACATTCTGCATACGTTGGATGACTTAATTATGTCGCACATATACAGTGCAAATACATTTTCAGCCAATTCGAGCTATTACATTTCGAAATCAAACTACATAATCGCTTATTCATATCAATTTATCACTTATCAACATCTCTGCAGCTGCAGCTGCTCCTGTTCCTGTTCCACATCCACATCCACATCAACTCACAGAATTCAAATGTGTTGGAGTGAAGATGATCGATAGTAACGATGACAGCGACTATCGCAACGTGAGTCACGCTTACAACAATCAATTTTAATATACTCGTATATATATATATACATATATATATATATATATTTAAAAACACATTTTGGACTTATCAGACTAGGTTATCACGAGCTCACCAGTCGCATGACGGAAGTGCATTTTATTCTGATTTCAACTCACAATTTATATATTAAATACGTTGATAAATTTCGTCTTAGTCGATGTAGTTAAACGCTTAAACTCAAACACGAATAGACTGTATTTGTTTGCGCTATCAGCTTTTTGATAGCTTTATTTTCAATAACTAATAACACGAAGTTATTTCACTTTATAAACTTTATTTCATATATTTAGACTAGAAGCCTGGCTTAGTCTTTTCAAGAACACAAACTGCACTTAACATAATGTGCATATGTAATTAAGACTAACAACATTCATATTAGGCCACTTAGGGCTCCAAATCCAAACATGTTAAAGATTCAAATCAATTATAGTTCTTGCTGCTGCTGCTGCTGCCAACAGTATTATGAAGTCATATTCACAATGACACTATGCAAATTACCGCTTTATTTAAATAAATCAACTGATCGGCCTAATTTAAAAACAATTTCATTTATATTGTGCTTTCGGCAATAAATTATACAAATAAATTACACTACGTAAGTGGGCGTGGTATCATAATAAAATATAGACATATCATCAGGGATATGTACACGTAATAGCTCAAACAAATGTTTGTGTTGGACTTACATAATTGGAATTAGGTTATGCGCAATTTTTGGTTACAATTTGGCAACATCTTCTGCGGATCTGATAGAGTATTGTATTAGCTGTATACGAGTAAGTTAATACCATAAGCCATCACGCTCCCTCCGTCTCTGAGACATGGTCAGACTGAGGACAGTTGTTGACATGGCGCTGCTCAAAACTGTTGCATTCTTTGTCATATTCTGTCAGTGGGTGTGTGTTGCCTTTTCTGGCTGGTCTCTGTGACACTTACAACAGTTCGCCATGACAGCGTCGCTCTATATACCTAGAAGCTATCGGTTTTGCGGAGCTGCACTCGGAAAAACAAATCAACTTAAAATTTGCAAAGTTGCCCTGAAAACTAGACAGTTTTCTGGATTCCGAAAACTAATAAAATGGCTTAAAATAAGCAAAAAATTATTAATCAATCAGATGTGTTGAGTATTTTATGATATCATTTAAGAATTCTGTCTTCAATATATGGAATTCCCTTTGTGAAAAATGGGCTGAGTTGCCTTTTCGGATCGATTTTTTTTTCTGAGTGTAGGCTGTTACTCATAGTATGTCAACTGAGGGATGAGTGAGGCACACACACACACACACACACACACACACACACACACACACACACACACACAGACATGCGTGGTAAAACCATAATGGCGTCATAAAGATGATATCATAATTTCCTACTTTGCTTTCGTTTCCTTTTTGTTGGCTGTTGTTGTTGTTGTTGTTCCAGCTTTCTCATTTTACTGTTGCACACATTTCGCGTTGCGACTATTCCTATTTGCCTTTGGCCTGGCATTTGGCTTTTCCTTATTATTATTTTTTTATTTATTTTTCCTACCTCTCTCTCCATTTATATATTTATACATTTTTTCAATGTTGCCTTTTTGTCAAGCATTTGAATAGCGCCGTCAATATTTGTCAGCGCAGCCCTCAAAGTCGTCACCATAGGCCGAGCTCCCCAGTTTTCTTCGCCGTCCCCACCCAGCTCCTAATGCGCAGTGGCCAGCAAATTGTTCGAGGAAATTGAGCGAGCTGCACTTTTAAATGAATTCCACTGGCAAATGCGACACTAAAAAAATATAAATACATTTAATACCCCATTGAAAAAACACAAGTGGGAGTGCTCTAGTTGAGACAGCTCAACTGGGAGATACCCTGAACACAGCTGTTAAATACACATTAGACTTGCTGGAATTGGCCTGTTCACTATAAGAAAATGCTCATCAATAATATATCAGGTTATATTATATATCAAGTAAGCAGGCTGCATCTTTACAAATGTTTTTTTTTTGTTTTTTGCTTTCGGATATCGATTTGTATCGGTATACCTGAAACGAGGTCAACCTCGATAAGATGAAGTACCACCTGTGTTAGGTGTACGAGAGCTGATAGTGCTTTCAAACTTGAAGTCACTAGTTCTAATAGAATCTGCTCTGAGATCGGCTTGTTCTTACTTCATTATACCCTTTTGCCATTTTCTCCTCTAAAGGAGAAAAATGTATTTTGTATGTATAAGCAAAAGCAACAACAGGAAGGGGCGCGTGCCAGTTCGCAACTTTTCAGGCCGGATACCCGGTGCAGTTCAAATGAAGCTGGTTGCCCCACGCAGCCAAGCAGTTGAAATCTATTTAAATCACTCGACCAAGAGAAGGGTTGAGAAGAGAAAGAGGGCTCAACTCTTGGAAATGGAAGCAATAAAAGCGATGACGATCGCAAGTCGGCCATACACATATATATTAGGGGTACTTGCAAAATGTTTCAAATGTAGACTACTTGCTACATAAAACACATGGATAAATACTATCCCCTTTAAATCCACCAAGATTTGCTAGCCTTGATAGATATTCATACCAACAATGGTTTAGGAAATGTTAAATTCAAGTTGTGTGTGTGGATTACAATCTCCTATGGATTATAATAGCTGTTGATAGTGTTAACAGATTATCAAAGACATTTGAATCGCTACTTTACTTTATATATTTTTAATACACATACATATATATACACCTGTTATCTATATATTACCTTCCTTCTGATATATATATGTTATGCCGATGTATGCTTGTCCTCTACTGACACTTTTACTGGACAAGGGCTTCCAACTGACTTGGATAGTTTTGAAACCTGGTGTCGAGTAATTTGATTAAATCTTAATTGTGATAATTAATTCTTCTTATAAGCGAATGTCCTCTTTAAATAACAATTTTCTTAATGGTAAACAACTGAACCGAATCGAATGGGTTCATGATTTGAATATCCTTTTATATCCCAAGCTTAAGTTTGACAAACATATTTCTCTGCTAATCGATTCTTTGGCGTCCTATTCTTGAATATGGGTCTTGTTTATGGGCCGCCAAACAAAAGAATTTATATTATGTGCCCTTAGGGGCTGAATTGGAATGCTCATACTTTTATTGATAATCTTCCTTCTCTTTCTGATCGTAGAACAATGCTGGTCGTAATCTTTTTACATAAACTTATAAACGGTGAAATTGATTCTTCTGAGTTAGTTAGCCAACTTTATTTTGCAGTTCTGACCAGAAATTTATGGAATTGTTTACCTGTTTCTCTTCAAGCTTGTAGTTCGAGTTATGCTCTCCATAACCCATTTCGGATCTTATGCTCAAACTATAATGTGTTTTTTCGTATTAATAAGTTGTGCTTCTTCTATATCTTGTATTAAAATTGTTGTGCTATTTTATGATAATACTCGTATAGCTTTAAGTCTGACGACAAGGCACTACCGACTGTGGGGTCGAGGAATGCCTAACAAACTTTAATGCAAAACCATAATATCTCCCGTACAAGGCTATAATGTGAGAGGTTTCGATGAACTGATTGAGCCAAGTACATGTCAAATATCGGATTAATTGAACTGTTTATTTAGATGTACATGGGTACATCTGATTGTATGTCTGGTATACATATCTGATTTTATCAGCTTACTTGTTTTGCTTTTTTGTTGTCTTAATGAAAATTCATTAAATGAATTAAACATTTTTTATGACGCCTTTGCCGTCGCCTTCGCCTTAATGGCTTTCCGTTGGGCACGAAACTTTGCGCTTCGCTTCGTGTTTCGTGTTAACATTTAACGCACCCTAAACGCACAGCCCGCTGTCCGCACCCAGCCCCTAAGGGGTGGCACCTCTGGCGAACATGGCATAAACTCTGGGAAATGGGAGCTGGTAAACTGTAACCGCAGTCCTGGGCAAGTTAATAAAATTTTATTTGCATTTCAATTCATTTACTTGCATTTTATTATTTTATTTTGATCATTTTGCGAAGACAATCGACATGAACTCAAATGAGTAAACTTTATGAAGGACATTAAACTGAAATGCTGTCGGCAAAGCAAATACATAAATACAAATACAAATACGGATACGGATACGGATACGGATACGAATACAGAAACGTGGCGAATACCTAAACAATTTATTTGCTGTGACATTTAACGTTGCAACTGAAATGAAAACTTTAACTTTAAACTGTATTCCTTTTGCGAAATACTCGACAAGACTCTCATAAATGGCGATCGTATTCTACAATCACTCTCCTTGTTTTCCACTGTCACCATCTCCTCCATCAGTAACTTTTCCACTGAACTTTCTATTCCTAAAGTATCTTTGTAGTAATAAGTGCTGTTCTACTTTGGCTTCAGCGTAGGTCTGTTCCAGCTGCATTTGTTTTCTTGTTATCCGCAGGCGTCGAGGTGAACAAAGTTTTATTTTGCATATTGTCAATTCAAACAAATCATGTGCCCAACTTAATAGAAATTAAACAATTATTAAATTATTATTCAATTAATTTAACCCAAAATATAAAATATATTCTAGAATTACTTTTGAGCTACCATTATCCTTATCGACAGGCAAATAAAATATGTCTACTTAGATATACACGACTATTTTCAGCATGCTGAATATATTTCCATATTTTGTGTCTTTTATTTTGTGGATTCTTTTTCCTTTGCTATCTGTATAATGCAGACATTGCTTGCGCTGTGGTTTCTGAGACTGTGCCTAAATACCATCTAATCGCGCTGGCCTTTAGCATCTGTTTGCTTTTTGCTTTTGCGTCCTGTTCCCGGCCTATTCGCGAGCAGCGTTCTGGAGTCAGCTGCTTTTGTATTAGGTTCAAGCAAAGTCTCGTAAATTTAATGATGTTTTTTGTGGCTCTCTCTCTGTGAGTGTGTGTGTGTGTGGGTGAATATAGGAAGAGGAAGGGAAGGGAAGGGAATGACTAGCTCTCTCTATCTCTCTCTCTCTCTCCGTAAGCCACTTGGCGCCTAATGAAGGCGTTGATGAGAGACGCCTGCCCTTGCCCCTCCGCCCAACTGGTGTTGCAAGTGTGTCTAACGTTCTAGAAATAACATTTGCTGGTAATAAATTCCAAAGATAATACACCCACAGCTGTACGGCTGTGCTGTAGCGTTGCCTTCTGGTTTCTGCTAGGCGGCCGCTTTCACTGTGGCAGCAGCCATAACTCGACTCAGCTATTTATTGCAGCACCCAAGCGGCATCAGTTGCCAACTTGATCTGCTTCTTCTTGCGCATGTTGTTGTTGCTGCTGTTGCTGCTGTTGTTGCTGTTGCCTGCCAGCCACTAAGCTAAGCACAAATATAAATTTGCAAACACAACGCAGAGTTGAGCACACACACACGCACACACACATTGAAATATTACACCTGCAATTGTCGCGGCTATGAGGCGTTATTCACACCCACACACAATGACACAAATAAGCATACACACACACACACACACACACACACACACACGCACACGCACACACAGACAGACAAAAGCAGTCGCACGCATTTTGAGCTGTTAATGAGCTTGCGTGTGTGTGAGAAAATAATGATGCGTTTATTAATGCCAGTCATAGTCTTTATTAACAAGATGGGCGCCCATCTAAACTAATTTTGGGTTTTTTAATTATTAAACAACGTCTCGAGTTTCATTTCATTATTTCTAGATGTGATCTACTCATATTTGTGTCAGCGGCTATGCGAGACTAACTCTGCGAGTGAAACACATTCAAATCGCTTTAAAATTGATTTGAAGATGGTTTTGAAAAAACGGAACTGCCACAACTAGTCAATTGTTGAGCTATAATACCAATATTGCACATAGATTCTTTCTTCTTTGTTTTTATTGGGTTTTATTCGTTAAAACTCTTTGTATGATTGCTAAAGCTTATTTGCCTTGGTCGACATTCTTTTTGTTGCTGTATTAAACTAACATTTTATAGCCGTTCAATGTATTAAAAATAAAAAGAAAAGAGAAGATATCTGAGCTGCATGTATGTGTGTGTATGTTTATATGTGGATACCAAACAATCTACGTACGAGTATGCACAAAATTCTAGCCTAATAAAAAATATATGCTTGCTAGAGGGCATGCACAGCGTTGTTACGCCCAAAACTACAAAAAATAAATATATATATTTATTATATATATATATATATATATATATATATATATATATATGTACATGAATAAAATGAAATGAAGACAAAGCCTCGCCCAACAGAAGTAGCTCGTCTTTTGTTTTTGTTAGGGCTTTATTTTACAGCATTCGCCACTTACTCATAAGCAAATGTGAATTGGAAGCGTGGAGCGTACAAGGAGAGCAGGAGAAAGGGGGATTTGAGGGGGGGATGGGAAAATGTCGAATCGAGGCACATGTTGCTTCGTTCATTAGGTTACATACATGCCTGTAATTACAACTCACCGAGGAACGCAACAAATGCGCCACATGAGCCGCATACCAAAAGCCAGGTTCTTCTCTTTTACCTTGTTTAAGTACGACTAAGTATGTAAATCTGTGGCGGGCTGCTGCTGCTGGGTCATCGATGCCAGGGTTCACAGTCGTATGTTGATTGTCTCCTCAACAGCGCGGTAGGGATAGAGCGATGGGGAGCAAGAAACAGGCGCTTACCTTTTGTGAAACAACAACACAATTATGTCATAAAATGTTTTTGCGTTGGCTGCTAATGTTGAGACCTAACACACGCGCACACACACACACACACACACATATATATATATATATATATATATATACACACACACGCATTGAGTGTGTGGCAGAGTGTGAGCAAGTGAGAGCAAGAGACACCTTGCCACAAAATGCCGCATTAAAATCACAAAACACAAATACAATATGCAGGAGGCTACACTCTGTGGTTGCTCCGCTGCCATTTGCAAAACCCATAAGCGACCCAGTGCAACCCAAAGCACCACCCACAACAAGCACCCAACACCCCCAGGCAACTTTTATGTTTATGAAAAATTACGTGAAAGCCCCGACACAGTGGTGAGTGGGAGGGAGGGGAATGCCACTGCGCCACACAGCCAAGTAACTAACTTTTCAAAGTTGCCAACGATAAAAGGCGCTACAAATTTCGATATAGAATATTTCCCATTATTATCCACAACGGCAGCTGCTTTGACTACAGACACCCGTATCCAGTATCGAGGAGGCTCCTCCACGCCCGATTGTCCTGAGACCCATTTACAATAACAGCAACACCAACACCAACAACAACAACAACAATGGTATAAGCAGACTGCCACACACAAGTCTGAGACATTCTCAGTCTTAGTCTAAATCGTGGTCTCAGTCTGTGGCAAACGTGGGACAGAGCGACACAAATTGGGGCACAGAACGCCTCTTTGATCCATTGAGCCGGCTCATGTAAGCTGTCATTAGAGACATGACGATAGCAAGAGCTGAGCTGATCTCCATTTGCAAGTGAATCAATCGACTCCAAGTGAAGCTCAAGCAGCGGAAAAATTCTAGACACGTGTGCACTAAACAGTTGTTCTACTGTACTTAACTTATGTGGCGTTTAATGCATGACAAATTTTCCAATAACCAGAGCAAATTGATTCGAGCTCTTTAAATATATACTCGTATAATTATAACTATCGCATGCTATTGCAAAACAAACGGGTTTGTTGGATGGGATATTTATAATTACTTGAAATTTCGATTTGAACTGCTGATTAATATTTAATTCCAAACAGAACCAGTTCCGTTTTGACTTTAAGGGTATAAAGTAGATAAAG
The DNA here is from genome assembly GCA_037043685.1 of Drosophila hawaiiensis. Taxonomy (NCBI): domain Eukaryota; kingdom Metazoa; phylum Arthropoda; class Insecta; order Diptera; family Drosophilidae; genus Drosophila; species Drosophila hawaiiensis. Next base: position 371,214 of record JBAMBA010000163.1, read on the forward strand.
TCAATAGCTTATAGCTTAATTGCATTGCGCTAAGAAGCTAAGGACTTTACTCAAAGGCTGCTTTAGTTATTAGTGTTTGTAAGCCACGTTAGTGATAGAGTTGAATTAGATTGAAATCCGCTTGTGATATGTCGCACTCGAAAGGCCTTGTGTTCTCTTAAGACCATAAATGATTATTCTTTATGAATATATAATTATCAGCACTTTTGCCAAGCGCCACCAAGGGGTGGGTGGGTGAGTGGCCCTTAACCTTTGAGAAGTGCAAATATGCAGCACTTAACGGCTGGGAGGAGGCACTTTTCACAGTGCAATGGTGCTTAGTTGTGTGGTTTGGCTGTGAGCAAATCAAATAATGCCATTAGGGTAATAATTGCTGCTCGTTATTGTTGTAATTGTGGCCGTCGGCCATCGCCCATTGCTGGGTACACAAAATGTATTAATTAAGCTATTTATCTAAACTAATGCGAGCGTTTAGTAGCCAAGACAGAAGCAAATTGCCCTCATTAGGCAACTGGGTCTAGAGCCACAGTCACTGCCACTGCCATTGCCATTGCCACTGCCACTGCCACAAGCTGTCCACACAAATCCCCACAGTCTGCCGGTCCCTCATTCGATGAGCCAATCGTTTTTCTCTAGCCCTGCTCCCGATGCGTTGATAGAAAATTGCGTCGGATAAGCATCAGCAGAGGCCGCCGACTATGTCTGCAAAGCTGATAGCTACCATCTTCCATTCTTACCAGCAAATCTCTCTCTCTCTCTCTCTCTAAATTTCTCACTCTTTCTCACTCTCTGTCTAAATGCCTGGTTGTGTGTGTGTGACAGGTCACTGGGGAATGTTAGAGCCATTTGAAGATATCGTCACTTCAATGCGATCAGCTTCGACCCATCGGTCAAGTTCTACATCATTATTAAATGCTTCGGCAGAGCATGGTGGGGTGGGGAGAGAGTCTAAAACCTGGAACTCGGCTTGGGGCAGCAGCAGCAGCAGCAGCAGCAGCAGGAGCAGCTTATCGTCTGCCGCATCATTAGCTTGATTATGATTATCAATGAGCGCATCGACAACGTCGAAGTTGTTTAACAAAAAGAGAACAGCTCCAGAGTTTTGGCCTGGCGGCATTTATTGGCTTATGCTGGAATGACACTGGCTGCAAATAACACTTAAGCTTTCAATTAATTGGATATTATATTTTTAAAATCAATAAATGGGTAGGGTAAGTAATAAACCGTATCGTCTAGCTAACTCCGAATTCGAAATAAGACCATTTAAATCTAACTGAAATCGAATTGAAATCCATTACTCAGCTTGTTGCCAAACATATAATATAGCATATCTTTCATTTAAATATACTTTCAGCTAGTGTCATTAGTGCATAATAAATTTATTAGTTTCCACATTAAATTCCCAATGATATCAGTTATTGCAACTTTTATTTTGAGTACTCTTGACAATATTTTTAGAGCATTCAAAAATCATTAACTCAGCTTAAGTTTTTTAATGTATTTCTATCTTTTTATTGCCATTGTTATTATTATTATTTTTGCATGGAGCTCGATACCCAAGATCTTTGTGGATCGATAAAAAGTTGTTCTCTGGAGCGCTGGCAGCGTGACAAATTAGTTGGTGCCGCGATTACTGCTGTTGTTTTTCCAGCTTTTTGTTGTTGTTTTTCGAATGCACGCTAATGAATATGATTAGCATAATGAGATGTGCGGAGCGAAAAATGGAAGATCGATGTAGGGTAGCCTGTGTGTGGAGCAGTGAGGAACAGGCTGGGGGCACTGCAGCTGCCAGCTGTGGCTTCGATTTCTTTTCGTCTTCTTCGAATTTTGTGCTCCCCACTCCTGCACTTACACGTAATCACAATCGTAATAAAAGGCCACACATGCTCCATGGCCAGGTAGAGGTGGAGGGTGTGTAGGTTGGGTGGGGGTAGGTGTGTAGCAGCCGGCGGCAGTCATATCGAAATGAGCTCATATATTAACATGGCCCACAAAAAAAAAAAAAACTGAAGCATCAATTCGCATCCACATCCGCCTCCGAATTGGAGTCCCAAACCCAACACTAAATCAAACAACAACATCATCAAGAACACTTCCAAAACCCACCCCAAATAAGCTGATGATGACAAAGAAGAAGAACAACAACAATAAAAGGCCACATAAGCTGTCACCGGGCACGATGTTTGACAGATGGACTTGGCTGGTACTCCAGTTCCAGCTTCAGCTCCAGCTCCAGCTCCAGCTCCAGCTCCTTCTGATTTGTGTGACTGGAATGAATGGATGGATACGTCACTGAAGCGAATGGAGCTCATCTAATTTCTGGCATTTTGGTGTCGCTGTTGTTGACGGCACAACAACGAGTATTCTGGCATCATTCATCCAGGACAATATCTGGTTTAGTTCTCGAATCAGGTTTGAGTAAGTGCGAGACTCTGCCTTGTGCCTTGTGTCTTGCTTCTGCCCGTGTCCTTTTCGTTCTTCTTCTCCTCCTCACAGTGGCCACAAAATGAATGAAGTTTTAATATATATATGTGCGCCTGGTGACACATTAAGAGGCAGCCAACCCAAAAATAAGAGAGCAGCGAGCCAACAACAATAAGGAATAAACATAACATAAAGTGTGCCCCAAAAGCAGCACAGACCACAGGAATAATTTGAGAGGAATGTGAAATTTGTGTAATCTAAGCAATATGCAAACAGATTCGGATTCAGAGCCGTAGTCAGAAATGTGTATAATTACCTATTACTTTATTATGGGCCCTAAGTCTTGACTTTGCGACCTCAGAACAGGAAGTGTCATAAAGTATGGCTCTTAAACTTTTTCAGCTGTTTCCCATTTCCATTCTGTTCAGAAAGGGATCGCCTCATAAAATTGTGCGTATATTTAGAGCTGGAGTGACGGAAGTGGGCATTAAAACAAGAAGAACATAAAAATATATTTGACAGAACAAATTTATTGAGTTTTAATCGTGCCAGAAGTGGAACGGCTATTAAATGATTTTTAATTGCCGCAAATGGATAAAGTCGGTGCATATGTACGATATATAAAATACAACTGACACTTTCAAATAGATAGTTTATATGTGCATATTTTGATTTGTTCGGCATTTGCGAAATTAATTATGCTATGACAAAGTGGCAATTTCAAAATGACTTTATTTAGCTGCTTCAGGGGAAAACTGTCATAAAACAATTGCTTTGAATTAAATCCATCGAAGAAGAGTTTTACCTTGTAATTATCTATATGTATATGGACATTTTTTATATACAAAATTTAAAATAATATCGTTGTTGCTTATCAAGATCGCTGGACTCCCGTCTCCGGTGAAATGGATCCATAATCTAAACCAATATTTTTTTTTTTAACTTTCTCGTGCGATTTGAGGAATAAGCGTGCAATGCTCTCTGAACAGTCAGAAATGCATGATTTTCTAATGCTTTCGAGGCTTTCGATGTTTTCGATTTCATTTGGCTTCGGGCATAGCAAATCGAGGCGGTTGCCCAGTGTCTAATGACTGCCATAGATAGGCAAACAAAAAAAAAAACAAAGCAACGCCGACAATCGGCCAGCAAAGAACCAGACAAGCAGCAAACCGACAATCGACAACCAACAACCGACACAGTCAACGCCCCCATGAAGACGCCACAATGGGCATGACTAATGCAAAATGCTGGACCATGCTCATAAACACCTCATCAGAGATCATTACAAAGCCTTCTACGCATGAAATTCAAAATAAATAGCTGCCTAGCAGACCGTAGAAATTCCAAAAAGAAAAATGTCTCAATAAATTAGATTTTTTTTTTTTTTTGGCAGCAGACAACGCCGACGCTGACGCCAACGCCGACGCCGACATTATGATCAATACTGTTCGGCATGAATCTCTGAGCCGATCACAGCTCGTTAAAAAATTAAATTAATAAAACTTAATTTGCACATAAGCCAAAAGAACTGAATCGCAGCCAAAAAACAAACAAAAAAAATAAAAATAATACAAAATAATATATAAGTAAAAAAAAACAATGGAGTCCCATGGCAAATTACCAAATCAGTGCTCCAAATTAGCTGCCCACAATTTCAAGATTATTGCGAGCTGCTTGGGTTTTTTGTTTTGTTTTATTTTTTTCGTTTTTCGTTTTTTTGTTTTTTTTGAGGGCGTTTTGCGGCGAAACTTGTGATGATTATGGATGTGAGCCGAGGCGATGCTGATGTCGTCGCTTCTCCGGTGATAATGATCGATTTGGCGCTCATTAAGGTGCTAAAAGCATCGCCGAGATTATTTCAATTGACATTATTAATTAATAATCACATAAGAGTGGACAATTCAATAATTGACAGTAATCGATCAAAACACATGAAATTATACACAATTGTCGTTAGAAATACGACAAAAAGCTGAGCCTACAACCTATGGCTATCGACATCAATCAACTTCTCAACACCAGAAGCAACTCACAGATCTCTGGACAAGGCGTCTCTGCAGAATCCGATATTTGGCAGACTCAAATAAGCAGTGGGCTCTATTAATGCCTCGAATTGACTCATGTACAACATGGTCTCGGAGCTCAGAGTGCACTCGAATTATGTCTTTGGGAAATCAGAGGAACTGCAAGCAGAAGAGGATAGGAATATCGATTAGCATCACAATGGTCGAAAATACGAGCTAAACAGTCCATACACACACACACACACACACACACATATACAGAATTATCAATAATTTTGTTTATTATACTTCTGCAACATTTGCGTCATTTTCAAGAGAAAAGTGTTGTAAATTTACCTCAAGTTCCACTTATGCAAAGAATAATTGTATGCTTGGCATGCTTGTTGGTTTAACACGCTTCGAATAATGTAGGAATATGTAAATCTTTAACAATAAATTGTATTTTATTGAAGAATGCATAAATTAATTTGTATATACCTGGACAGCATGAGACAGAAATCAATTACACACTCTCTTCAGTTTCCACGGCTCGCATTAATGAAAATCCAAAGAAAAAAGGTACAAAATTAAAAACGAAATGAAAACTGAGACGTGGTAGTTTTTGGCTCAATTTGGGTAAAACAAATTCATTACGCAACAACAGCAACAACAGCAACAACAGCAACAACAACAACAACAGCGGAACGGATGCAGTCCATGACAAATGAAGGGCCGCCCAGCGGGTGGCCGAAGCCAATAAAGCAAACCACACACAACGAGAGACAGAGTCAGAGCCAGAGTCAGTCTCAGCTCGGACTTGGACTCTCTCTCTCTCTCTCTCTCTTTCTCTCTCTCTATTACTAGGCTGATGATGATGAGGGGCAAATCAATGTTAACCAAGGCGGCGGTTTAGCGTGAAAAATGTGTGAGAAAAGCCACACAAGTTGCCAAGTTGGCATCTTAAGCGTATTTGATTGAGTTGCATTTCCCATCTATCTCAAGAAGAGTGAGAGCATTTTCTTGAGCACTTTCCATATAAAAACTGAAACGGAAACTTTCATTGGAAAAATCGTGCGTAATTGTAGACAACTTCAAAAAATAGGAAAAACCCGAAAACGATGACGACCAAATGTTGACAAAACAAACAAATAAACAATAATCGCTGACTTTGACTTTGTATCTGACTCCGACTCAGAGAGAGCGACCGGCGACAATTCAAAGGAAATCCGAGGCCCAAGGGCAACAAAGGCAAAATGAGGGCAAGCGATGCTAACAAGAGCACAAAGTTGCGACTCAAATTACAGCTAAAAAAAAAAGCGGAGAAAAAATGATAAGAATGATGAGAATTAGTAAGAAAGTCATAGTCAGCCGTGCTCGACTTGGGCATACCCCGTATGCATGTTAAGAAGTTGTGTAATAAGCAGAGAGTTGTCGCCATTCTGATATGACAACTAATAGGAAAATAGGGAGCTTTATTGATGCTGATTAGTTATTATAATAATGGCTCCGATTACGAGCTGATTATGGTTTCTGCCAATTAGATTCTTTCTGAAAATTTCTGATCAAAATTGATGATGCATTAAAAATTACATAAGTAAATAAGTAATATAAATAAAAATGTTGATTTTATGGAAATTCCAATACCTAAAAGTTATAATGCCTTCCTCCACATAATTTGAATGTTTACAGAGTGTTCAACAAAGGAAATCGCGCAGAATTGAAATTGATGCCAAGAACTTAGCATTGGAACAAATCTGAGAGCGATCTCATCGCTTGACATGTAAGCAACGAAATGCAGCCTGTCATTATCCTTTTGTGCCTTCCCTGACCGCCTCTGTAATGCGAGACCTCAAAATGAAAAAGTCAAGTAAAGCAATGTAGAGGGCACTTAAGTGCGAGTGCGAGTGCGATTGCGTTTGTCCGAGCCCTTAGCTCATTTGGGATTTTTTTTCTTTTTTCCTTTTTTTTGGTTTTTTTTTGGCTGTGCTGAAAAACGCAAAAGGCACTTGGCCAGTATCTTAAAGGATAAGTGCATGGCCGGCCCACTTCAGCGCAGGACATTTACATAAAACTCGCATTTGATGGCCACATGCGGAGAAGGCCTCATTTTTGGCGCCCACTAAATTAGATGCGCCTCAAGTGTATGATGCTGGCCGGGTTTTGACTCCGGCACGCCCTCAAGTGCATCCGTCCGCATCCATCAACGACAAAAGGGCATAGCACACAGGACACGCAGGACACGCAGGACACGCAGGACATTAGGGTGCAGAGCCACAGGATGCTTTGCACTAATTGCCAAAAAGTGTTTGGTTTGCTTTTTGTGTCTGCAAGACGATATTTGATTTTCATGTTTTGGATGTTTTAGGTGGGTGCGCCTAACACGGTCACAAAATAAAGCATAAGTCATCTCAATGGCAATTGCCACAAGTGGCAAAGCCAACTGCAACTGGCAGATGCCACAACTCACAATTAATGACGATAATGTGAAGTACTCGCACTACTCGCAGTACTCTTCACAGTACGCAGTACGAATTAACAGATAATGAAACAAAATATACGCCTTCAGAGATGGAAAACCAAATATTATCATTATCTATAAGCACGTAGGAGTGCAGAGCCGGAATTTTATTTTGAAACTGCAGAATTTTTTTTTTTTGGCAAGTGCTTACAGATATAATTACTGGAATTCGAAGTTTAAGTAAATTTTTGCTGCACTTGGTGAGCGGCATATTCATTATATATTTATACCCGATACGATTACTGATGACAAGATGTTGCTAATGCAGTCAGGGATGGTTTCATTTTCATCTGTCAGAGAAGTAAAGTCCCCAGACAAAGGAAAACACAGACGCCTTTTTCCAGACAGCAAAATATGTGCGTACAGTTGAACTTCCCTATAGTGTCTGTTCCCCGCCGTTATTTGCTTCACTTCTGCACTTGGCTAAGGTCAAAGGCCATTCATCCACCCCTTGAGCCTGGCAAAAGGCACATAAAAAAAGTAATCATAGTCTTAAGCCCCTTCGACTGCAACATATCAAAAGCGGATTTCAATTTTAATACGATTCAATCACGAGTATGACTTTGAGTCATTAAGTTAGCAAAGTTCTTAGCTTCGTAGCGAATGCTTTACCCTCATAACTGTGTTAAAACTGGAAAACGCCATTAAGTTATAAGCTCTGTATTTAACTTGTATACTCTCTGCCCTTAAACTCTTGTTCAAATTGATTTGTATTTGGCATCATATATTGATCAACCGATGATATCTAACCTTAAACGATTTGTAAATATAACAAGAGAGCTCTGCCAACTGCCAACTGTCAACTGACTTTAACTAAACAGTTTTTGCGTGAAGAGTTTTTATGATCTCGTGCAACTTGCTATAGGCAAGTTCAACTGTATACTTGCTCTGTTTGCATTTGCTTTTGCTTTTGCTCAGACTTTGGCCCCTGGGACTTTGGACTTGTGTGGACTTGGGGCCCTGTGTGGCGTCAGCTGTCGGCTGTCGGCTGTCGGCTGTCGGCTGTCTACCGTCTACTGTCGACTGTTTACTGTCTGATGTCTTCTGATGTGAAATCTGCAACCGAATCCGCATCGGAATTTCCAGTCATTTTGACGCGTCGGCTCCAAAAATAGATATCTCACCCCACCTTGCACGACAGTCTCGGTCGCCTCTTGCTTTCTTTCTGTCTTTCTTTGGTTTGGTTTTGTTTTATTTCTTTTTTCTTCTTCTTCTTCTTCGTTTTCGTTTTCGTTTTCGTTTTCGTTTTTCGCATTAAACATGTCAAATGTTCGTCTGGGCGCGTCTGCATCATCGTCGGCTGCAATTAATAAAGGTGTGACATGGCAAGCTGATCGCTCAGCCGCCCCCTATGCTCCCTATTATACTCCCCATGTGCACCCCAAACATGTGATTGTGTCTGCTCTCTGAAAATAGATCCATTCGACTGGCTCATCTCATCTGTCTTGTCTTTTGTGAGCAAGCAGCCGCTTCCTGTTCCTTCTTGCTGTGTGTGTGTGTGTGTTAATTTGTCGCCCGCAGGGCTGTGAATGCCAGCGACTTAAGTGGTAAGGCTCTTCACCCTCCCTACGCCTTACCACTGCGACAAAAAGAACAACAAAAAAAAAAAACACATAAAATGTGTGCCCTGATTCTTGTTATTTATTTGCTGCGTCTGTTTGTCATTTGAATAGTGGAGGGGAGAAGAACTACTACTCCCTCCCTCTATGTACCTATCCCCCCATTGGTAACGCCGCCTTTTTATGACTATGGCTTGCAACATTATTCAATGTGGCAGGGCTTACCTGAAGCGAGGGGAACACTGCTGGGAGCGATTATTGATCTCCAAGCATAGATTGCTGCACTTCCATTTTTGGATCGCTCACATCGAACAGCAATTCACCCTTGATAAAAGGAAAGAAAACACTTCCGTTAATGCATTTATATCACGTGCCATGTTGACAATTACTGTCACGCAGATACCAAAGTTACCAAATTGTAAACTCGAATAGCTAGAAATTATATTCAAGATTTCCCTCCGATTTGTTTTCCATTTACAATCTGAAAACATTTCTTAACAGTCGCTAAACACACATCTTTTTTCTTGGCAAGTAAGTTCGTTTATTTACGGATTTGTGGCAAGGAAATTATGCAAATGTTTTCAATGGCTTGCAGGTCATCTGATCTTACGGAAGCTTCAGTAAATGAAAGGCGTTCGAAAGGCAACCAATTAAAATCTACACAATTGCAAGACATGATGTAAGTCCAATTTGTATACCCTGAATGAAAGGGAATAATGGTTTTGTGCTAGGATGAAGGACGCATCTTCGAATCCATAAAGCATATGTAGTCTTGATCACGATCAACAGATATGTCCGCCTGTTCATTCGTACTTGTTTTTCCTTGAAAATAGTAGTGAACTTGTGTTGGCCTTCGATTGCAATCGAAATAAGCTGTTTGCTCTCCAGGCGATGTGTATGTACAAATATTTGTCGCTGCTCGGAGCTCTGCCAAATAAAGAGGATCACGAGTTGCAACTCCACCCAACTGTAGAAGTTTGTGCCATATGGCGCCTGCATTTGAGTGTGCCCAAATCGGCAACACTATTAAAATGTCATGGAATTCCACTTAAAATTCCTTGCAATTTTACCCATTTGGCCAAACTGCTTTTTGTTGTGTCGCAAACAGCTTTTGTGTGTGGCGTTGAGGGAAAAATGGGGAGGAGCTGTGTGGCTGGTGCTTTCGCGCTGCCAAGGTAGATGAGGCAAAACTTCGACTGGCATTCTATTGCCCGACACATTTTCGCTGTTGCCATTGCACGTGGAAATGAAGGGCTCGCGGTTTTTCCTTTAGCGTTTTGTAATTGGTTGCGGGGAGGGGCATGTGCTGGCTGCTTAAAAATTGAATCCTGTTAATGTGCGTAAGGCTGCTGTTGATTTTGCTACGCTGCCAGCTGTGCATCCTGTCATTGATATGGCGCTGACTGTTCAACGCTGAGCTTCGCGTCGCGTCGCGTCGCGTCGCGTCTTCGCTTTCCGCGCTTCGCCGTCTGTTGTTAATTGTCATTTTGCCGTTTTAAGCCGCTTCGCAGTTGCAGGCAACGTTGTTCAGCTGTGGCTGTTGTTGCTGCTGTTGTTGCTGCTGTTGCTGTTGCTGTTGCTGCAACTGCTCTGTTGCTATTTTCACGCGCGGTTAGCGGCTGTAATTGCATTGCCAAGTAAACGACGCACCCCATCTGAGTACTCTATGTATGCATGTGTGTGTGCGTGTGTGTGTGTGTGTTTATGTGTGTTTGGTTCAGTGTTGTGTGCGTCGTGCGTTGGTGGCGTAAGTGAAAATTTATTTCAACAGTCCCGCCAGGCAGTCGTCAGCAACTGTCGTTTACGCTAAACTTAGGCGCACTCCCTCTCTTTCTCTCTCTCTCACTCTCTCACCCTCTGACCCTCTCAAACTTTGCACATTCAGGCACAGTCGGCCGCAGCCGTTCGAAACCGTCAAGTGTCGCACAATTTAATTAGAATCGTTGTTAAGCTTGTTTGCATATGATAATCCTACAACCATTTGATCTCCCCAGGGGAAAGGGTATTCGATAACATTTTTAAATTACATATAAATAAATCGATAAATCTTCCATTTTAGAAATATACTTTCCGAATAATAATGTGAGTTTTCTTAGACACCAAAGGGATGACGATTTCATAAATCTCAGCGCATTATTTTTTTTAAACTATACTGCTACATATCGGTCATCCTTCTTCGGTTCTCTCCCAGATATCAGATAGCTTGTCTAGTATTTACTTGATTTTCATTTTCATTTGTGTAAAATGCTTGACCACTGATTTGGGCAAATCATCTCTGAATTGAGTTGAGTTGCATATGTGCTGGGCTGTTCTGATCATGATCGACTCGACGATCGGCTGTTGATCTTCGGCAAACAATATGCGTAGATTAAGTACTTGACACGTTTAGAAAGCAAAGCCAGCTCTGAAATGTTGCCTGGAGGGCATTGCTGAGCGGCTTTCTACGAAGCCAAATGGAATACAATGATTTGAGTATTTGCAATAATTCGAACCACAAAGAATCAATGAACGCGAAGAAAGCGTGCATTTGGAATGGGTCACATATCAGTTGATATAACTTTTACGTACTTGAGGCGCCTCCATCTACTATAAAAGCCGGCGAGTCGCTTTGCCAAGCCAGTCAACCCATCGACAATGATCCGAGCTGTTTACATGTGGACGCTGCTGGCGTCAGTGCTGCTGTTTCTTACAACTTGTGCCACCGAGGATTCCCAGTCTCGTCTGGCCGGTCTCTATGTGAAGGATGGCAACGAGAACGGACAGCTGCGTTTCCTTGCCGGCGGCCTGAGTGGTGCAGGTGGCCTCGGCGGCGGCAGCAATGGACTTAATTCAGCGCTCAATCAGTACATTACAAACCAACAAGACATGCTGGAGCAGCTGCGTCCTCCGAGTACGAATGCTGCTGGCACAGGACTTGGCACTGGTTTGGGCACTGGTTTGGGCACTGGTTTGGGCACTGGTTTGGGCACAGGTTTGGGCACTGGCTTGGGCACTGGCTTGGGCACAGGCACTAGTGTTGGCTCAGGCTCATCAACGGGCAATGGCGCCATCTATGTGAATGTGGGCAATGGCAATGCATCACCCACGGGATCTGGTGTTAGCAACCAACAGGCTGCCATCAATCAGGCAATCTATGGCTCGTCGGCGATCAACAGTCTGCTGTCACAAACCATTTCCCAGGGTATCGCACAGCGCATGCGTCCCGCAGGTGGCACTCGCCGTCGAGTACAGCAGCGTCGGCGACAAACACAGACTAAAGGCAAACGCCGCCGCAGGGGCAACAAGAAAGGCAAGGGCGGCAAGGGCAAGCGGCCCCAAGTTGTCGTCGTGCGTCCCAATCGCGGCTAACCCACGGCTACCCGCCCAATGCTTAGACAGCAAGATTTTTTTTCAAAAACCACTTCTTTTTTTGTAAACCTATTAAAAATAATAAATTATTTATTTATTTGAAGAATTTTTTATTAACGCCTGTAAACATTTAATGCCAGCTATGCTTTCAACTGGTGAACGTCCACAAATAGTGGAAGCATAAAGAAAGTCATCTGTGGATAATAAGATAATTATACAATGGGGTACAGCTTTTATTGAAATATTCGTAAAGTTTGGTTTGTTTGGATAAATCCGAGGAAAAAAATATAATCAAAAAATAAGCAGATACTTTAGCCATTGAGTTTTCTGAAGTAGGTTGAAAATTGAATTCATTTTAACTTACTGAAAATCATTGTATTTAGTTGTAAGCCTTATGCAAATTTAATTCTTATTTATTTAGTATTATTGTATTCTATTATATGTATAATTGAAGCCATTAGAACAAGCTTAATCATATACTAATTAGTGCAAGAACGATGGAATTTAAAACCAGGTATAATTTTGGGACGAAGCCATACCAAAAATATCTTAGAAACTATCTTAACTTTTACATGGTTGCTTTTTTGTAAGCCAATTTTGAATCTATTTCTCACAGTCTTTTGAAGTTCAAACTTACTATCCATTTCGAAATTTGGTAAGTTTTACAAACAGCTAATTACAAACATTTTTTAAAGTTTCTGCTGGTTAAGAGTAAAAATTGTTCCATAGCAAATCAGTCAACTATATATTATGTCCATTGAACTGATAAATATATACTTTGTTTTTGGTTTTGTTTTAGACGACTGGCTTGATCTACAAAAATATATTATTCTCGTTTAGTTTCTAGTTTTGCAGAGCAATAAAGCTTTTATCCTGTGCACACCTTGGCCACGTGTCGTCTTCGCTGTCGACGCAGCTGCCCCTGCCTATGCCACCGCACCTGCCTGTGGCTCCATCACTGGATTTGCGGGTGGCGTTTCTTATGCAGTTGCCTGGCATGCTGATTTAGTTGCATGGGTTCTGGCTTGGTCAAGTGCAAGACAAACGGCCGCTGCATGTGGTGTCCAATGGCTTGCGCGAGTACACTCAGCAAAATAAAATCGCCTTGAAATTTGAGAGAGAGAGAGAGAGAGAGAGAAAGAGAGAGTATGAAAAATAAGTTGAGCTGCGCTCGACGATTTTACTGGTTTCAGTACTATTTAGTTTTTCTTAGTGTACCCGTGTCTAGTGTTCAGTGTGTGTGTGTGTGTTGGTATGTGCCCTATGCCGCTTATGGCTGTAATGAGCCTGTAAGTGGCCCTAATCACTGTCATAATAATAGAAATTAATCACGACCAGAACCCACTGCCTACCACCTGCTGCAGCTGCAAGTTGAAGGTAGGACAGGCTCAAGGTGCTCCAAGGCACTCGAAGGTCTTCAAGGCTATCGCTTGGCAGTCCAAGTTCAGTGCAGGATTGGTGGGCTGGTGGGTGGAAGATTCCTGTGGTGTTGTGTGCAGCTTGCTGCGCATACTTTGTAAATGTTTAGTAATGATTTGATTTGAAATTCATTTGAATTATTGCTTGCTTCCGGCTTCCGGTGCCTTCGAAATACTTTCCTGTTTCAGTTATGTTGAGCCACAGCTAACAGCGCCACAGGCGGCCGTCGCACAGTTGTATGCTATGGAAAGGCCACTCTAAAGGCCACACTGTGACTTGCACTCGTCCCTCCACTCCCCATTCCCCACCCAACCATATGATGTACGAGTAAGTTAGTTGGCCCGTTTCCTAGCTACATACCCACATACCCACACACGCACACATACACACATATATTCATACGTACGGTCTGTCCATCTGCTCGTCATTTTCTTTCTCTCTGAATGTATATATGTGTGTGTGTGTGTGTGTGTGTGTGAGTGTTTGTCCCGGGAGTTTATTAAGTACTGCCAAGTATATGCAAGCCGTCCGAGCAGCGCCGACGTCGCTGCCTGTGCGGAACTTTGTTAATATGCAAGTGAATGGACATTTCCGGTAGCTAGTGAACGTGCCAGGCCCTGGCCATGGCTCAGGACCAGTCGCAGACCCCTGCCAGAGACCAGAGACCAGAGACCAGAGACCAGAGACCGGAGACCGGGCATAGGCCATGAGACCCACACCCTAGACAAAGTCAAGCCCACTGTGAACCTTGCTCAGCTGAAGGGCATAACTTTGGCTCCTGCACAAAACACACACACAAACCAGCAAGTACAGAGATGTACACGTGTACTCGGTGGATACATTTCGTTGCTCTATTCAATTGTAAGTTTTTTTTATGATTTGCGCAGCATTTTGATTTTGAATAAATCATATTATTTGTAACTCTATGTTTTCCTTAATAAATGATAGTCAAAATGTTGATCATAATTCTTGATTCTCGATGACTCTCAAGTTGATCGGAGCACTTTCATCCACAAAGCTTGTCAGAAGTCGGCCAAGTGTGAATCCAAATAATTGTTTCTCTCAGAATGGCGTAAGTGTATTCAAGTTTCGTTATACGCTGGCTGATTTTCTGCTATTTGCTACGATTTTTCTTCTCTTTTTTTTTGTTTTTTTTTGGCTTCGCTCATGTGTAATTTTTTTCAATTAAAATGATTTGAGCAGACAACTTTGAACGCTTGCCCGCTCGAGGCTTGCTGGCCACAGAAATACTTTTGGCAAAATCATAAATCATGCAGCAGGCACCAGCCAGGCAGCGGGTAGCTCTGAAAATCGGTTGATGGCTGGGAGAGGGGTGAGAGGTGAGTGGGTCAGCAGACATGAATCGCATTGGAAATCGACGTCAGTTATGCTGGCACCATACAGCGTTGACAGTGTGCAAAGTGAGCGGGGGGAGGATGAGGGCGGTTTGGAGGGTTGACGAGTTGGTATGGTTGGCCAAGTTTCGCTTTACTTTTGAAATAGTTGCAAAGTGGAAAAGTTTGAGCCGCATGCCGCATCATCAGCTGCCACAGTCTTAGTTCGCATTATACACACACAAGCACACACATACAGTCGGCCCACAACTAATGGCAGTTAATGCTTCGCCATTTGGCATGCAGAGTGCCTCAGAGTCAGATTCGGAGTAGGAGTCGAAATGGAGTCGGTGCCGGGGGTCTAATCCTGCTGCTGCGGCTGCCAGTGCTGGTGCCTACCAACTACCAACTACCAACTACCGACTACCAACTACTGGCTGCTGACTGCTTGTGGTCAGCGTGCGGTCAGGCAGCCATAATTGTAGTTTAGGTTAATAAATGGGGCGCCTTTTGTCATTTATCAGGCAAGCACGAAAAAATTACTCGGCCAACATTTCGAAATGCTCAATTGCCATGCCAAAAATTTAAGCGTTTTCGTTATTCGGTCATTTGGTTATTTATTTATTTTGCATTCTTTTTTTTTATTTTCTATTTTTTGTTGTTCACGTTTTTGTTGTTAGTTGCTCTCTGTTTGCATTGAATTTGAGTTCGAGCGAGTGCGAGCTTGGTCAGCGTTGCTTTTAATTGCCATGCCATATTTGATTTGCTTGTTTTACCTCTGCGAGTATTTCCATCTATTGTGCCTTGAAGTGTACAACGGGCATATTGCATTCCGTTCAAATGGAAGAGAAGCTCTCTGGGCAGTTGTTGTTGTCACCTCTAGAATAATACTCGTCTGTAAATTTGGCAACATGACTTTCTCTGACCATGTGGAAATGGTATGCCGTTTTTAAGATGCCCTCGTGATTAATACTAATAACAATTTTCATTTACTAACTTTTCCAAGAGTCGTTTAGCTGATCTAAAGACGTATGGCGTAGTATGTGAGTAGTCGCGTATTCTTTTTCTTAGAATTGTTCTCGTAAATGTTTTACGTTGCTGTTATTGTTGTTGTTGTTGGTTTTCTTTTGGGCCACTTGGCGATTGATTTACTTAGTTGACGCTTGGCCGCTTCACAGGCGAATTGTAAGCCAATTTTCGGCTTTGCGGCCTCCGCAGCAAGTGCGACCTTGTCGTGAATGCTTTTTAGCACACTTGTCGTCTCGATTCAACTCGACACGGGCTCGAGTGGACTGTAGAGTGTGAAGAGTGGAGTGGATTGTTGTGCTGCAGAGTCACGTTGCTGTTTTTGTTTGTGTTGTCGCCTCTACGTTGCGTCCATTTAATTTGTGCCTCCGTGGATTGTTGGCTTGTCGGTTTTTGGCTGCGACTCTAGCTTGACACATTCTTGCTGATTGATTGATAAATGACTTTTAAAGTTAATTACGAAAATCAAGATACACATGCATGTATACACATACTCGTACATACATGTGGAGTATGTACACACAATGGCCATTGTATATGTATGTATATGCTTCAAGGCGCTTACAATCATATTGCGGAGCAATTGAAATTTGGATATGTCTTAAATTGAATTTGAATTTGAATTTTGAATTTAATACGTTCAGTATTTAATGCACACAAGCCCAAAGTAGTTAAATGCACCATGCAACATTCACAAGTTGTTTAAATTAAGGCACAACTGAAACGTAATTAATATTTAAGTTTTACATTCAGATTGGAATTTTGAGTTATCAAATTTATGCAAAATAATTACTTAATTTGATAAAAGGAAATACAGGACACTGATGTGGGGGGGGGTCTTTTTTTTGGGGGGAATGCTCGAAATAACCTTTACTGACCTCCAACCCATTCCATTGCATGCGTCGAAGAATACATTGATAAGAAATTAATTGATTGATGCCGTAATACATAATTGCAGCACATTGTCCAGATGAATGTGAAAGGGCGAGTGACAGTCAAACCTCTCCCTCTCTCTCTCTCTCTCTCTCTCTCTCTCTCTCTGCCGCACCCCACAAACACAAGCCCAGTTTGCCCACATGCTTGGTCCTGATGGATGATTGAAATTTGAGGCGTGCGCCAACTTCAAGTACAGTTAATTAGGCCCAATCAATGGACGAACAGCAGCAACAGCAGGAGAAAATAATTAAATCTAATTAATTTGCAGCTGTCAAAGTGAGAGGAAAAACAAACAACAGCAGCACATCAACAACAACAACAACAACAGGAACAGTAACAGCAACAGCAACAAAAAGGAAAGAAAAATAAAAAGGTATAAGAAATCAGCAGAGGAACTCGGAGGTTACGTTTACGGGCAGCCTGTTTGCCGTAGCTTTGAAAGGATTGAGAGTTTTGTGAGCATACTAATTGGGGGGGCTGGGAGTTTGGCACCTCATCGATTTGTAGCCACGTCATGCAGGCATTCAGGCATTCAGGCATTCGGGACATTTTGCTCATTTCGCCCGCCTGCTGACTGCAGTCAGCAAAGTCAATTTGCCAATACGCCAAATTTGTGCGTAGTAATGATCAATGGGACGAGACAGTTGGGGGTTGTTTGGGGGGGTTTGGTGTGCCTGCCTGTCTAAGACGTGACGTAAATCAGCGTTTTAAGTGTTTTTTGAGCTGTCAACGGCAACGTGGCAACTTTGTTTGGTGCCTGACTCAAAAGAAAAATGAACCAGCAACAGCAACACAAATCAAGCTGACAACAACCATTTCTTTACACAGCACTGCGCCGCATTTTCAATGCTCTATATAGTGGGCAAAATCTTGAATAAATTATTTGGACGATATATATTTATGTATAAATTATATTTTACTTTATACATGCCTATGTTCCTTACACTTTGTGAGTAAGTTTGTAAGCTTTAAGTTCAATTGACCAAACAGTCCGTGTCAACAAAAAACAAATTACCAGAAATATGTTTCAAATTCAAGATTCTACAAGATTTGTAGATTTCAGATATAAAATGCTAAGTTCGAAAGGATTGTAGAGTTGCACAGCAAAATGATTACTAATAATAACAACTGTTGTTCAGCAGCATTACAAATCTGTGATATACTTGTTGTCTTTGAAGAGTACGTAAATTGATAGATAGCTATGCTTTTTGCAAGGAAGTGTTTTAAGCAACAAATTAAATATATTTTGAATTTTTCTGCAGCTATGCCAGACCACTTGTATACCCTGTAAATCAAAAGGCTGACATGGCCATGGCATCAAGCAGCGTGCCAAGTGTTTGACAAGTGTGAAATCCACAACAGAGGCAACATAGTTCAACATCTAAATCAAGACTAAACCTAGCAACAGAGAGAGAGAGAGAGGAGAGATAGTGAGAGAGAGAGAAAGAGAGAAAAAGAAAGACTTGCTGCTGCTGCTTCTTCCTGTGTCTGTGCAATTCACCAGCTTGCATTGTTTTTGTTGTTGGCTCGTCTTGGCTCGAGTTGGCTAGGTTTTGGATCAAGTGGCAACTTGTTAAATGTACGCAAGGCTCCTCGGACACTACACACGCATACACAATTAGGGAGCATAGGCTGCCACGGCGGCAATAGGGCCAGGGGGCAATCATGCTGCCAGACAGGCAGGCAGGCTTGCAAAATTTGGCTCAGTTACGCAAACAGCAAATCAAAAAACCATTTGACGGCACTTTCATCATCCACAAAAGTGGGCATGGGCTTGCTGGCACCTGCTGCTGCTGACACATTAAAACTGCCAATAAGTCTACGCCTGCCTCATCCACTCTCCCCCACACACGCCCACACATGTATATACACACACAAAGTGCAAGGCTTCCAACAACAACAAATTGCATTGAACCCTTAAAAAGCTGCCAAGTCATTTGGGGCTCCAAGTCTACAGGCGGCTGCTTTCTTTGCCCGCTTACTGGCTTTAATGGCCAAAGCCCTTGGCGTCGGGATAATGGCCGACACAGTGTGACCAGAGCTGTGCTGCAATCTGAGCAAAAATGTCTGAAATGAAGCACCTTGTTAGTTGTATTTCTATTTCAAAGCTCGAATTATCGAATGCAAAGATAATAATAATAATTAATTGTCTATTTAATTATCCAAATTAATTATCTATATATTGAGCAATAGCAAATATCGCTGATTATATATATAGATTACAACATTTATTTGTACGTATTTCACTTTTAATGAACAAATAAGGGATAATAATAACGTTGAAATATCTAGTGAGTTCTCTATTCTTAATATATAATTATCATACAAAACAGATTAAGATATTGACATGTATGTTTTTATTTTTTGATATAACATGTCTTGTAAAATTCGAAATTAATAGTGTAGTCATTGGAGTTTCTACAAGTAGCTATGCACAACACTACCACATTATTAAGTTAAAATAATCATATTCATTATATATACACGCAGTCAATGGCATTCAAATAGGTGTGATCACTATTTCTTCTATAACTTACCTAATTTGTACAATCAGCAATTTATTTTAAAAAATATACATATTTAATAATTAAAAAAAATATGATTTTAGAGATAACCTGAAAAGTATGAAATTTCCTACAAATTTACAGTCTTGACTGGCCTGACTGAACATATTATATATTTCAGAGATTTCGATTGGAATTTTCATTATTTTTTTATTGGTAGCTTGCGTTGGAATTATTGAGGCTAATTTGTATATTTTCTGTTATGCACAGGCGATATCAGTTTGCTGCAGCTTTCTACAGGGATATTGTGCATATCAACTGCCACAACATTTATCGACATGGATGGACATATTTCTCAGCGAAACTCGTGACTCGTTCCCAGGTTCTGCTTTGTGTCTAGCACCGAGAATTTACTCAATCCCTTGTTGACTTTGTCTACGGTAAAAAAATATTTTGGTCCAACCATTTTTGTTTGCACTTTTTTCTTTGGGTCAAGTGTTGCCTTGACTGCTGTTGCTGCTGCTGCTGACGTGGCGATGCTTTTATTTTTTGGAGTAAGAATTAAATATAAAGAAATACTAAAAGTGTGTGTGTGTGTGCATATGTGTCGTTGTTGTTGTTCCTACAGCAGCGTTCCCATTGTCCAAATCTTGCTGTTTGCTCCCGGTCTGGCCTTTTTGCATATCATCATCATCCAAGTGAAGTTTACTTTTGCTTTTTGCTCGACTTCTCTGTAGCTGCTGCTGTTGTTTGTTCTCTTGTATTTTTGGTGTTCAAAAGCCCACACATCACTTTAACTTCTCCTTCTCCAGCTCTTTCTCCTTAACATTCTCCCAATTCGAAGCACCCCTGCGTCGCTTACCCCTCTGACCAATCTGGCACGTATTTGTGTGTGTTAGGTACCCCTGGCCCCTCATCAGCTCTCGTACATCAACTTAAGTGAAAAGTTATTGAGCAGATTTTTGTTGCGAATCTTTCGTTCCATCTCTCTTTCTCACCCCTTCCCCACACTTCTCACTCTCTCTCTCTCTCTCGTTCTCTCTGATAGTCTCTGTCCCTCTCTCTGTCTAGAAACCAATCTGTTTCGGCCTCAATTGTTGGTGTAGCCGTTGTACCCGCATGTTTTTTACTTCTTTCAGCTGCTGCTGCTTTTGTTGTTGCAGTTGGATTTGTAGCTGTTGTTGTTGCTATTGTTGTTGTTGCTGTTGTTCGGGCCATTTTTGATGAAGGTAGCCAAGTGTTTTACTGTGTTAATTGATGTCTTTGCTTTGGATATTTTATTTTATTTTCTACATTTTTTCGCACTACGGCAAAGATCTGATAAAGTTCAAAGAAGAAAAAAATCATAGCATACATGAAAATAAAAATATATATTTGTTAATGTTAGCTAATTGCAATTGTTTCGACTTGAATTTCCTTGTAGAAGGTAACATTTCCGGCATTCTTGGATTACTTTTGCGAACAAGCAAATCAGTTTTTGAATCTTTGAGTCGACTACGAGTATTCACCCCTGGAGAACAAGTATATAGTAAATTCCCTAAGCAGCTGTACTTACATATACTAATCTAATATGCCGGAAGTCTACCAATTCAATCATTGAGTCAGTCAATCTTGATGCGCATCAGTCAAGCCTTCAATCAAACTTTGATTAACTTACTTATTTATATTAAATATTTAAATGAATTTACTGAACTTTTAATACATGTCTAATCACAGTTCGCTCCAGTGCATTTGTGCAGTGCATTGCTTGTTTGTTATCCCACATGAGCACAGCATCAATCAGCGGCATCAATCAGCATCAGCACCAGCTTTTGTCAGCACCTTGGCTATCATTTTGATTGCAGTCGTTTGACGATTTCACGGATTTTCCATACCAGATTTGCCGATAGCCGATAGTCAATTGGTTATTGACCACTGGCCCTAGTTGCCTTTCCTGTTGCTGTTTTTGCGTTTTGCAGCATAAATCAAAAGCGGAAATTGCCGTCGAATGCGACGCATTTGTATGCAACACGCTGATGAGATGACTTCATTAGCATCTGCTTTTACTGTTCCTGCTGCTGCTGTTGCTACTGTTCCTGCTGCTGCTGCTGAAGCAAGTTCTGATTGTTTGCACTGGGCCCGATCTGTCCAGCCTGGCCAATCCAATCAAATGAGACGCGGCAATATCAACGAAAAGAAATTTCACATCGCTTCTGAAGGACAATTAGTCCGAATGCTAATGAAAGGTGCTGAAAGTGCAAATATAACTGTGTGCACTTCATTAGGTACATCCAGAAGGATGCGTTGCCAACGACCACCAACTCATAAATGCCAGCAAACCTAATCGGAGACCCATCACACAGCAGAGCAGAGCAGAACCCGAGCAGCTAATTAAGTTTCCCTTCATCTGAGGTTGAAGGTTGAAGTTGGCAGCCAACTGGCGCTGTTTAATGTCTTATACATATCTATGTATATATTTATTTATTTCTTAATTCCATGAACCCACATTTATCATCGTTTCATTTTCGGTATCTGTGCTATATCATTGTTTTTTTTTTTTGTCGTTTCGTGATAATAAAGACGTATGTGGCCCAGACCCAACGAGATTTGTATAAAAACAACAAAAAATAAACCAGAAGCGGTTTTTCCTCTCTTTGTGTTGAAGAAAGACGAATGCATTTTTAATTAACGGTTGCTGTTCCACAATTTTTTGTCAGGAAACATCTTGTCAGCACTCTGGTTATGTTTCAGTTTTCTTTTCCATCACTTTTAACGTGTATTTAAAGTTTGGCTTGGCATCTGCATCCTGCAACTTACAAATTAGGTAGCAAAGTTGAAAAAAAAAAACAAAAAAATGAGTAAAATTTTGAAATAACAAGAACAATAAGAAGAAACCCGAAAGCAGAACAGAAATCTAGTCTGCATTTGCTGGCGCTACCTTCAGATCCTTTAGCTGCCTGCTGGTTGCAACTGTTCGCTTGTAAATTATGATGCATGAACTCTCACAAAGATGAGGTGGAAGAGGGAGAGAGAGAGAGAGAGAGAGGAGTGAGCGAGAGGTGAGGAAGATACACGCCTCATAAAATACATAGCCCATTGCACTTCACATAATTCACTAGGCGCTCCAGTCTGTCACTCATTGCTGAGAGGCGAGAAGAAGGGAGGCACAGGCAGAGATATGGGCGGCAGCCATGTGTTACCTCAGATGAGCAGAAGGAGAACAAGAAGTCATACAAATTATGCCGATCCCATCAACTTTGACTAATATGCAAAAGAGTCCAACGCAATTTATTCTACATGCATTATTATCTTACGGCATAAATAATCAGAGACTGTCATTCGATAACGAATTCATTTTAAATTTATTTAAGGGCAAACGTTCAGATAACATAGGCTGGATGAAAACAGAGGATGAAATTATATTTCTAGTTTTGAAAAAAAAAAACAAATAAAAATGTATATTAATGAGTACTTCGACGCTGTATTCTAAAAATGTATTCTTAACATTTCAAATTTAATGAAAATTGCTTTAATGTTTGTTAATGCTATAAGCGTTTAAATTGTATTTATTAAGCATTTGGTAGCCAGACAAAAAATCAATATTTATACCATGAAATAATTGAAATTTTACTCTTCGAAATTTACATTCACTTTAAATTAGTTTGTCTCCTAGTAAACTATGATTTCCACAGACACATTGAATATATTCAAGCTATTGCACATAACAAAAGTGTTTATTATATTTCGATTGATCCAAGTGACAAGTTTAGTTTTTTTTTTTATTCACTGAACCCATTCGAAATAGTTCAAAAGTGTATCATAAAGTTGTGCCGAAGTATGTTAGAAGCAGCATCTTCGGTAAGCATCTCCAAGCCGAGAGCTTGTGGATTGGGGCTATTTTCTGCTAGATAGCCACCGCATCAGGCGGTACTCGACACCAGCTAATAGGTCCCTTGAGTCAGACATAAATACTACATCTGCATCTCTTTCATCGTCAGGGGGATGATTCGCTTCTCACGAATCTATTAGGGTTTAATCAATGAAATTGCGAATACCCCTGTGGTGGAACCACACGGTTTCCAAGTTTCACATAAAGCGGGGTATCCTTTCATTATTTTATCGACTAAGTCATCACAATGGGACTATAGGAATCAAAATTTAAATCTGAATGGATGCCATTGCTGTGTACGATTGCTTTGCTCATATTGAGAAGGAATATATACATAAGCAGTAACAAAATTCAAGTGCTAAACGCAACAAAGAAGAGGCCTAGAACTTTGAATGGAAGTTGATTGAGATCGCTTGGTATCAGGGTAAATCAGTTTGGGCATTGCGAATTTACTCGCTGCCTTGTAAGGGCCAACCGGGTAATCAATTAAGCAGGCTCTGCAAAAATCAAAGTATTGATCTTCTTGCAAGTTTCACATACACATTATAAGATATTCAATTAAGTTGTTGTCTTTCGCAATATAGGTTAATCCGAAGTTCGAAACATGATCATCAGGCTTGTTTAGGGTATCTTCTCTTCGGTGTAAAGCTCAAACCATATTCAATTGTAATTGTCTCATTGTTATTCTGCAGCAAAATTAGGAATTGCAAAACACTGAATATGTTCAAATTGTTGGTATTGTTTCCACTGCAGTACTGCAGTAGGCCGTAAATTTATGTTTCATTAATTATTGCATTGCCTTTTCCCTGGGCCACGAAACTGAGAACAGAGACAGACAGAGAAACAGACAGCGATGGGAGACAGGGATAGAGGAGCGGAAAGGGTAAACGAAAGGGAAACTGAACCGAAAAATGTTGGTGCAAAAATTGAAATCAACTTGAGAGTAATGCACTGAGTGGGTTGAAACGGGAGGAGGCAGGTGGCAGGGGCAGGGGCAGGGGCAGGGGCAGTTGAGGGGAAGAGGTCCAAGAGTCTTCAAGTTTCCCTCTCGCTGCACAAATTGTCTGGCATCGCTGTTGTTGTTCTCGTTGTCGTCGTTGTGCTTGTGGCAGCTGCTTTGTTGTGCGGCGCTTATCTGCATGCGGCGCAATTATTTCAGCTTGTCACACGTCTGCAATACTACAGCGAATGCCAAATAGTGGCGTGACGGGGGTGAGGGGGTGCATATGGTGCGAGGATAGTGTGGCACAGGCAGTACACGGTGGGGAGCAGCGAATTGCCTTTCGCTGAACTTTACAAATTGAAATTAATTACTTTGCGCTGTTGTCCAGCACAATGCGTCACGTGGGGTGCTGGAGGCTGCCGGGGCAGGCACCATCTACGACAACATCGCTCTAGCCACAACAGTTCCCCAACGTCGTGTCCCTTCCCCCACTTTGCAGCGGGTTCGTTGTTTGCATGTTTGTTGCACGCTGCAACGCCCTGCGCTCTAATAAAGGCAGCCTGCTTTCTGCTTGCATTTCGCAGAATTTGTTTTGCATGCATTTGTCAATTTTGTTCGTTTTTTAGTTATTTCATTGTGCAGCTTTACAATTTTTGCCAATTTTGAGCAGCTAAGCAACGCACTGCAATCCCCTTCCTGCCCCCATTTCGACGTGCACCCCGCTGACTACACCTCCCCCCCTTCCCACCCACCACCATCGCAGCACCAAGCGCGTTCAGTGCTGCTGTCACTAGTTACAAGAAAGCTCGCTGTTTGGTTTATATTTTCGAAATACAATAAAGAAATTGCTGAACCCCCTCCCCCCACCCCGCCACCCGCTAATCGTTGCCCCTCTCCTGAAAACTTTTCTTTTGCATACCCGTTTTGGAAATGCTGTCAGTTTTTCATTGCTGTTGGTTAGTTTGCCATATTGTAGCATGTAGCAAAGTTCTTTGTCATGTTTGTTGTTTTCCATGTTGCGCATACGCTGCATTTGCGTTGCTCGTTGTTGTTGTTGTTGTTCTTATTGTTATTGTTGTTTTTTTAGCTGCTGCCTGTCTGCTGTCTGCTGTCGCTGGTCGCTGGTCGCCTGTCGTCTATCGCTTTACCAAAGGCGAAATGTTTTCATTTGCTTAATTGACAATGACAACGAACAGCTTACACTTTTACTCTTTTTTTGGGGGGGACTTTCCTTTGGTGCTGCAGTGCATAATACGTGTGTTAATAATTTGCAATAGAATCTTGCATAATATATAAAACATTGCGCTGTTGTAGTTCTGGGGAGGGTCGAAGAATAAATACCCTTTCGTCTTGAAGCCAGCTAACATTTATTTTACGCTCTTAATCCATAAACATATTTTGCTGTTTATAATACCCTAACTGAGGATATACTAAGCATTCTTTTGTAGAATTGCATACACATTTTTAATTAATCCGATTTCTTTTGGGGTGTACAGAAATTGTGTATTAAATTGGAAATAAATTGGACGACTCTTTTTTAACAGGCTCTAAGCCATTTATTTTATTTCATTTTTACAAACAGAGAAAGAACATATATGTTGTATATATATGTGTAACATATTTTATTTTCAGAAAGGTAAAGAGCCTTAGAGTGCTTCTAAGTACTCAAAGATTGCAATTAATTTTCCATGGACTCGTTTGAAGCGCTTTTAATAAAATATGAGCTTAACCAAAGCTTTTGCTAATTGGGTGCAATACAACATGGATATATGTAGTACTGGAGTAGACAAGCTCGTGAAGCAGATTGTATGAAAATGTATGCCAATTCATGTGAGAATAACAACTAAATATATAAATGAGATGGTAAAGTAATACAAGAAAAATATAGACAAAAATCGCGACTTACCAGATATAATCCATCAAAGAGAATGACGTTGTGGACCACAAAGTATTCATAAGTGAGTGTTTTGTGTGTGTGTGTGTGTGTGTGTGTGTGTGTGTGTGTGTAAAATGGAGTTTTTGCTTGCTCAGTCAGATAAAGACAGATAGAGAGAGAGACAGAAAGAGAGCGAGAGAGAGAGAGAGTGTGTGCTGCCCTTAATACGTTGTTCTCGGTGGTGTTGTTGTTGTTGCAGCTAAACATAAGTTATGTGTGTATAAGTTGCACACACACACACACACACACACACATACAACAGTCACACACACGCCCACTTGGAGACAGTCATGAATATGAACACGACTAACAATCTGCATGTGCCACTCACTGGGTGGATGGGTTGGATGGCTGCCTGAGTGGCAGCTTGTGGAGCGAGGTGGTGAGGCAAACAACTGTTGCATGTCTGCAACTGAAATATCGCGCATAATTGCTGCATATATCTTTGCGGTGTGTGTGTGTGTGTGTGTGTGCATTTGAGTCATTTGTCAGCATGCTGTACAACAGTTTTTCTAGGGCTTTTCTTTTGTTTATTGTTTTTGTGTTTGCTCTGCTCTGCGAGTTGGGCAGCTGCCATCGATGATACAATTCTCAGCTTTAATTTTCAAATCCAGCCAACTGCTTTCTTTTTACGACCGCAATTTTTGCTGCTTGACGTTTGCATGTTGACGCTTTTTGTTGTTGTTGTTGTTGTTGGTGTTGTTGACGTTGTTGTTATTGCTGTTGTTTGTTGCTCCAATAAAGTCACCTGAATAAAGCCATTTCTTTGCTACTGCTGCTGCCGCTGCTGCTGATGCACAGCTTGATTGGCGTTGATTTGCCAACAGCTGATTATCGTTGGCCTAAACGCTTGCATAACCAAAAAAACCCAAAACATTCAGACTGCAAGCCAAGCCAGACTGAGGCAATTCAAGCACTTTGTTTTTCTTAATCATACCCTTGCAGAGGGCATTATAGTTATGCCGTCATGTTTGTAAGGCATTCCAGGAGACATCCTCAACCACATAACGCTTATTTATTTGTGATCAACATACTATCAGCCCCAAGATCCTGAGTCTCAAAGCTATCGTTATGAAACCTGAACTCTACCGTCGGAGCTGACTGAATTAAATCGTAAGATGAGTTCCTGCATAAACAACTTCTTTGCCTAGTAAGATATCCAGGCTTAGTTATTCTAGTATGCATATTATCATGCATCTCACATTCAAGCCAAAAATCATCATGATCGATCGTCTATATCTTATAGCTGCTTAGGAACAATCAGTTCGAAGGAGGTTGTTCCGGTATGGAAAACATTCATGTTAACCAAGATATCCGACCAACTAAATTCACCACGTAAGCGTGTTATTGTGCGTTAAGCATTTTGGCAAAAGAAGGAATCATTAGTATTGGACTACTATATCATATAGCTTCCCCTAGAAAAACGCTATCAGCAGAGGAACTCCGGTCCTCAAGGGTTTTGAATCGTCGGTGCGCCGAAGATAGTCATTCGCTCTTGTATTTTTATTTTTATTTCTATTTTAATTTGTATTTTTTTCTTCCAAATTACAGAGCTTATGCTGCCGCCGCTGCTGCGTTTACGAAACTCTTACAGCTGCCTCAGCTGACGTCGACGTTAAAGTTGACGTTGACGTTGACGTTGACGCCGGTTGGCGCTTGCGCAAACGCCTCAAATTGCAGGTGGGCTAATGCAAATTGAAATCATTATTAATTATAGCAGTCAGCTTCCGTCCTAGACCCCAAAAGCTCGTTTGCACACAAACTCCAATCAGATTACCGTCGCCAAATCCCAAAAACAAAGGCATTCGCAACTCGCTGCCAGCATGTGTGCTGGTACCTGGTCGTGGTGGGCAAGTGGACAGGTTGGCTGAGGGAAGGGGGGAGATTGGCTGTTAGGTGTCTGGGAACTGTTTGCAATTTAAGTGACTTAACTAACACAATTGTGGCAGCGATTTGGTGAGAAAATTGCGTAAAGCAACCAAGGCCCTCATAGAACATTGAAAAGCCAAGCGGGTTCGCTGTTGGACTGAGAAGAGGAGAACTAGCTCAAATTACGCAAAACGCAAAACGTAGAAGAAGCGTAACGAACGTAACGAATTCTGATAATTGGAGTAGATTATTTTCAGTGTATGAGGATATCCGTGCCGCACCTTAATGCCCCTTGACAATGCCCCTCTTTCATAATACTCGTAGTAATGCCCTAAACTTGGCATTGAGCATTTGAACTGAAATTCGAAATTCATTTTATTATGATTTTTATGGCATTAAGCAAATATCCCATTCAAAGTTTACTGCTGCCAAACACGAGTAAGCAATGCGTGGAACATTTACGATTGGATATATTTAAGACCGACTTCGCTTTAAGATTAGCAAATGAATATTCCGATGCGATGATGTCCAGAAAACTATTTTTAAACCTCGGCGGAGAGTATTATACCTTTGTCATTTAGTTTGTAGGAATGGAAGCGATCGAAAAGGTGTTCAAATTATTGAAGTTTGACGTGTTTGCAAATTAAATTAAAATTATACACAAATTTATAGGAACAAAAATAATCAGCATTAGCTACGAACATTTTCTTTGAAACCCCAAAATTCTTAAGAACTAAAATAATAAAATAAAAGCTGACATATACACAACAATTTTCTACCGCCTAAACTTGGTCAAAACCGAAGCGACCTTTGAAAGTTGTGAGAGGCATTTAATTGTGTCCGAAAGAAGGCAAACGGTTATTTGGATTCACACAGTCAAATTGTTTATTCTTTTTAGTTAATAAGATCCAAACTTCGAAAAATCGATGAAGCAAATCGGCAGAAACTTGCTCAACTTGTGTTTTTGCCATATTTTGGATTTCATGAAATTCAATGGAAGTTGGCAAGGGGAGGGGAGGGGAGCGCAGCATCATTTGGACTTGGGTTGATGCTTCTTGCTTATTAGAGTCGAGTGAAGTTTCAGCGCTGCGCTTCTTTTAACGGCCCAACAAGAACCGCAGCAATAATAACAACAACAACGCGGCCAATTGGTGGCAAATGCTGCGCTTGGGACGTGTGCAGCTAACAATCGCCACCAAATTGACAACAATAAAGGCGCTGCTGGTGCAGTTGCAGTTGCTGTGGTTGCAACCGATGCGGCAAGGCGTGTGCAGCACCTGTCATCAAGCAAGCAGACAAGCAAGCAGCAGGAGGGCCAACAACAACAACACGCAACACTCGTTTGCATACGTGGCAGCCAACGTGGACATGTTAATTTTCAATTGGTCACTGGTAGCGAAGGGACGTGGAGCGTGGAGTGTGGAGCGTGGAGCGTGGAGCGTGGAGCGTTGAGAGTGGAGTTGGAGTTCCGTGGGCGCATTGAGATTGAGTTGCCGCTGCTGCAGCGCACTGTGGCAATTACCGAACCAACCAAGCGCCTGCCACACGGTAGCAAGTAGGCAGCCAAACACAATAACAACAATTTGCAAGCCAGCTAAGGAATGCGCCATTGCCATTGCCATCGACTTGCCAATTCCATTATAATGATAATGATAATGATGATGATAGCGATGGGGCAAGCGATGGGGCAAGCGACGTGGCAGCGAGTGGCTATTTGGTCTGTTTCTACGCGCTGTGGCAGCTTGAAGCGATGCTTATCCGTTTTAAGAATATCAATTATAAGTCATTTACTTGGCTAGCACGTCCACTCACCCAGTTCCAGTTTCTACACTCGCCACCGATTTGAGTAGCTCACCTCGCTCACCTAGCCCACTCGCCCCTCGTCGTTCCCAATTTTTGCTGCGTGTCACGAGTGTAAAGCTATAAAAGTACTTTTTAATTCGAGCTCATTTTAATTGTGAGAACTTTATTCCATTTGCTCACCCATTTTTCTCTTCGAGATCTCCATTATCCAAATCACATTTAATTCTCAGCTCAATTCTTCAAAAGTTGCCAGCATAAGCCTTACTTTTTTTCTGCTTTTTGTCGAGGTGTTTTCCTCATCTTGTCTGGGTAATTTCGTTTATTTATTTTTTTTTTCTATTCGGCTTACAATTACGGAGTCATTTAGTTGGAATTACATTTGATGAGTGTTTTCACTTGGTATTTTCTCCAATTAGTTGGTTGGTTTTGTTTTTAATGTCTATCATGTATTCTCTATGGGGTCGACATGGAATTATATCACTGGGAATTGAAGGAGGCGCTAAACTACCTTCAAATTATCGCTTAAAAAATATTAAAAAAATATTGAAATTAGATGCGCTTATATTTGGTTTGTTTCGCAATTTAATTGAGAAGCATATTAAAAATAAGCAAGCAAGAAAGTCGCAGTCGAGAGAACCCGAATCAAGCTCCTAAACATATTGAATCGGTGTGTTTATATAGACGAATATAGCTAAGTCGACTGGGCTTTTGACACTTTTCACAATATATACACTTTATGCGGTTGTAGATGCTTAATTGGAAGTAGTGGAAGGCCTTTTGGACCTTCATGTATTTTCCAACCAATTTTGCAGCTCCAATCGAACGCAATTAATTGATGTGATGTTTAGCAGATAATCTTCGAAGTTGCAATGCCAACAAAACTTAAGCAACTGCAGTCGAATTCGAGGCCAACACCTGCCTCTGCCACGCCCGCAGATAGAGGCGGCCGCCCAAATTGAATTTTTGTGAATGCGGCTGCTGCTGCTGGTCTGCTGATGGCCATTAATTGAGTTTTTATCTGTCGTGGATTACGGGCGATATTTGTTATGCTCGCTGGCAGATTCCTGTTGGTCTATTCCCAAGGGTATTTGGCAATGCGGCGCCTGCTAACTTGGCCAAGAGTGCAACGCTTAATTGATACGCCAGTTAATTAATTGTAACAAGTCTTCCACAGTACAAAACACCGCAAATGATACGAGCCATTTATGGGAGCTGACTGGGACAAAGGAGTGGGGGCAGATACTATAAGAAAAATCGACCCCATAAGCACAGGCAGCTACGTTAACTGCCCGTCAGAAAAAAGGCAATAAGCCCAGTAAAAGAAAAAAAAAGTATAAGAAGAAGAAAAGAAAGAAGAAAAAAGGCAGTAACAAAAACGAAATCATTGAGACGGCAGCCGCAGACTGAATGCGATCACAGCCACAAAACAGATCGCTCAAATGAGGGAATCGACTCGAAACTGGACCTGCATCTGAACCTTGGACCTGCCACTTACTCCAGAACTGCGACTCAGGCTTGACTGGAGCTGAGGTTGGGGTTGCTGTTCGAGTTGGGATTGGAACTGGGGCTGTTGCTGGAACTCAGCGGGAGTAGGGGCACCTTGAACTGTGTTACACGAAACGGCGTGTTGATGCCAGTTGAATGAGCAAACACAAAACGAGGTGAGGCAACAAGAGAAGCACCTGCAAGAAGGTCAACTTTTAAATACTCTTCCTGGAATATATAACATATATTTAATCAGAGTGTTATGTCATGAATTTATTAATAAAAATGTGAAGGAAAAGAGTTTACTGTTTGGTGACCTCATACTATAATTTAAACAGGATTTTTGCTTCAGGAATATGTAAAAAATAAAAAACTTTTAATGTTAAAATGAATATAAAAATGGTCAACTTTATAATTTCAAAATTTGTAGTGTATGCAATTTAGTTCACTTATGCGACGGACAGCTAAATCAAGTCACAAAACGTTGCACATAGCAGATGGACACCGCACGCCACTCTATTAAAGACGATGTGCTGCACAAAAATTAAAAATGAACGAAAGACTTAAGGCACAAACTTGCGCTAGCATAAGTGCATGTGCTAGTGTACTTGTGTGTGTGTGTGTGTGTGTGTGTGTGTGTGCCTGTGTGTGATTTTGTGTGAGTACAGCCGGTTTAGAATCAGCACTCGTTGCCCGACAGACATTCCGATGCAGCAGGTGTTTAGCATAAGTAATTGATATTCTACACACAATCACTGAGAGGTAGCAACAGCAACAACAGCAACAACAGCAGCAGCAGCAGAGAAACGGCGGCAGCACCTTGACGTGGCATGAAAAGCGTACGCAACAACATTCGGTGCAACATCAACATCAGAAGCAGCAGCAGCAGCAGCAGCATCATCAGCAGCAGCAAATTAAATGAAGCAACTCAAAATTGCGAGAGCAAACTCAAAGTCGATTTGGCCAGTAGATGGAAATGGAGTTGAAAATGAAGCTGCAAGCAGAACTTGTTGTCTATGCGCAATGAGATGAACGTAAAATTGGCCAGCTCCATTGCGGTTGAAATCATTTCAAATGAAATGGACAGCCAATGTTTCAATCGAACGCTGAAGGTCTCCCAAGAAGAGCGACTTGGTGAATAGCAATAGGCAACATCATTAATTATTATTATTAATATGAATTTACATAAGCGCTGAAAATGCGAGCAAAACTTCGCACAAATCAGAAGCTTATTTCTGCCATTAAGCTGTTCCATTATTATTCAGCGGTTTGCTGGCGTCCCACAAACTGGTACCCAGACAAATGGCAATAACAACAATAATACCACTTGGCAGACCACTCGCAAACTGACCACTGGCGTCAGTCGGCTGTCCAAAGTTGTCGCGTTCATTTTGCATTTCAAGTCGAAGACTCGCGATGGCAACTCTCGACTCAATCGTGCGCCATAAGTTTACTTGTAATTTATGTTAATTTTTCACTTTAGTTTAACATAGAAATCGAAACGCCTAAACAAATGCTTGACAGTCGAGGCAGTCGACAGTCTACAGTCTACAATCGTGATAGATAGCATACCATGTAATGTATCTCTCAGACTGCACAGTGGCGTTCAACAGAGAAAAGGCATAGGGAGAAAGGGAGGAAAGTAAACAGTTGCTCCAATTATTTCAGCAATTGAAAAACAATTCACTTCATTAATTTATGGCATACACAACAATTAACAACCAATTAACGCTTCAATTAATGAATGCTGAGGGTGTTCAAGCAAATTCGTACCGTCAAAGTGGGAAATATTTTAGTAATTATGGAAAATTAAAATTGAAATTAAAATTGGAAAATTATCAGCAAAAATTACTATGATAATTAGAAGTAATTGGACACTGTCGTAACAAGAATTAACGCTGATTCCAGTTTTTCATTTTATATTTGTATTTTACAAACATATATATATATTTGTAAGTAAATGCCACGTTTTTGTGTCAGCCCCTTGGCCCTGGCTAGATCTAAGCCACTGGCTTAGACTGACGTTTCAAATATCGTTTGGCAAATGAAAAATTACATATCTGCAGCCGAGTTGAAAAACAAGAAACGCAACGCCCACATGACAAGTCACCTTAGCTCGACTCGACTCTATTCGACTCGATTTTCGACGATTGAATCAGACGTGGTCTGTATAAAGACAATATACACCAAATCGCCGCTCAGTCCTGGGTCAGTCGAACATTTTGGCATTGAGTTGGCGAGTGCGGCGAGCAATTAATACAAAAAGGTCAGTACAAAGTCTGCAGCTGCGGCAACTGTGGCAACTCTGACTACGCTGGCCAAATCACTAAGTACGCGGTGGTATCTTGAAAAACCAGTAAGAAACGCAGCAGCGCCTGGGGCTAGTTCCCTTGCCTCTGCCCCGCTCCAATCGCCGGGGCTCTCGGCATGCAACTTGACTGCCAGTTACGGTCAGATGTTGTTGTTATTATTGTTGCTGTTTTTTTCTTTTGAATTATTATTTATTTTTTCTTATTATTTATTTGTGTGACATGGCAAGCATTTAATTATAACGTTTTCAACTTGCAAATCGCTTTAATTGCCGTTGCAAAACCTTCACAGGCCATTAATAAACGCGTGCGCAGACAGGGGAAAGAGGCTGGGTTTAAGTGGGTAATTTCTTCAATTTTTTTTTTTTGTCCCTTCTGTTAGCCATTGTACTGGCCATTTATTAGAAAAGTGCGTCATTTCTCTTACTTGACTTTGGTGCTCCAAAGTGTATCTCTATCTGTGTCTGTATCTGTATCCGTATCCGTATCTGTATCTATCTGGCTGGCCGTGCTCATCATTAGGCTCCAGTGCGCCCCTGATCCATGTGTGACCTTTTCCTGTTTTGATTACCGAATTCGGTAGCTGTCCCTTTTTATTTTGTGTGTATTTTCTTTTCTTGTCGACTGAATTGCACGAATCACAATTTAAAATGATTCGCATTTGCCGTTAAGTAGCCGGCATTCAAACGAAACTCACTCTCGAAATTTCCGTCGAACCTTTTCGTTAGTTTTTTCATTTTTCTTGACCCTATGGCTAAATTGTCATGGGGTGTTTCTATATACAGCGGTATGTAGTAAAGAACCACAGTCGGACAATATTCTGGCTTGCTTCCATCTGGATTTATAAATGGCTTATACAGATTTGAGCACATTTGCTTGCTTTGACATTCCAGGGTATCTGCTGTTTTGGGCTGCCTTTCTAGTTGACCTGCCTGCTGCATTTGCCGTTTTCGTTTGAATTTCGTTGTTCGATGACTCAGCAAAAAATATGTAGCCATTACATTTGTAGGCATTTTCATTAGGAGTTCGCGATGATGGCAATCAGTTGTCCTGGGCCCTGGGCCCTGGGCTCTGTGCTCTGGGTTCTGGGTCATTCGGCCGCAACAGGATAAGGGCCACAGCCTTGACTTCCGCTTCTTTCCCGTTCAGTTCGATGCCTTAACCGTATTCCAATGATAAACTCATAATGATATTCCCTTGTTCTCCTTCCTTTTTGTTGTTATTGTTGTTGGATTGGTTGTTGTTGTCTCGGACGGCTCACTTAGTGCCGGACGTGTTCGTGATCTTTGAACAGGGTCAACGTCAGCCAGCTGACTTTTGTATTTTGTATTTTGTATATGGTGTTTTCTATTGTGTGTGTGCCACACACACTCTTGATAAATGTATCGTCATTCCGATTTTGTGATTTTCTTTTCCATTTTGGCTAGACGTCGTTTCCTTTTTTTCAGCACACCCTATGCACTGGAAGACATATGATGACCAAAGAGGAGCTGCTGAAGTTTCTGAATTGTGATATATATATATAGTGTATATCACATTTGCAGAAGATGACGAGACTCCAGAACACATTCTGCAAGATTGCCCGGCAATAAACAGGCTGAGACTCTCTCTCAAGCGCGTGCTCTCTAAATACTAACCATATTACTCATTAATATCCTCTAATGCAGCGTACATATTACTGTATACTATGTATAATAATATAATATAGTTCTCTGCTGTAAAATAATAATTATTGTAGAGCAGTATATATATATATATATATATCTATATACATATATTTATATCATATTGATTGATTTTGGGCATTCTTACATTGATTCCTCTGTAAATATCTATGAATTTAAATATCGATGTGCTGGCAATATTTCATTTCAAACCTCAGATATTTGATTCCATCAACCCCCCGATCCAGATAGAACAACATCACGGAACACATAAAGTGCGCAACGGTTGCCCATTTGCAACAGTCTTTGTTGCCAGACTGATGTTTGGCCAATCAATTAGGATATTAGAGGCATGTTCGTATTGTAAAATAACAATACCAATGATAGTGGTGAGTCGGGGAAGCGTGTGCTGCCCCTAATTGCAACACCCGCAAATAGACTAACAAGTAACGTGTTTCAAATTAAATTTTCAATGCCGCATGCCGTATGCCGCATGCCGCATGCCACAAACCATACCGTGTCCGAGGGACAATATTAACGAAGCCAAATCCAAATCCAACCACATCCAATCTCATTCGCAATTCCAATCCCAAATTCAAACCTTAAGCCGCACACAACGAGCTATGTCCGCGACCCCTTCCCCCTCGTCTATGAATTGAGTGACATATTTGGATTTCCTTGCCGCTTATTTGCTGGCTACGTTTGTATGCCCTTGTAAAGGGTATTATATATTTGCCGTGGAGTTTGATACACATCGAAAGACACAACCAAATCGACAGGTAAGTTATTGTATAAAAAACCATCTTTGCTTAGTAAAATATTATATTATTTATATCTAGGCATTAAATCCATGAGATCGGACAAATATATCATACATCTGCCACAGGAATAATCCCTTCAACTATGAGCCTTTGTCTAAAAACCTTTCTTGCTTACCAATATATCGACACTAAACTAAACTTACCCAATATGTGCTTCTCAATTGTGAACAGAAAAATCATCATTATCCGTCTACTATAGCTATAGATTGGTCGAAAGTTCTTGTAGTTCTGGAATGTACAACTTTTTTGTTTAACACACTATCCTAACTAACTAAGACTGTTCTCACCAGTTAGGCGTGTTATTAAGCTGCTTACATTTTAACAAAATATATTCAATATACAATCACAACCATATACCATATACCATATACCATATACCATATACCATATACCATATACCATATACCATATACCATATACCATATACCAACTTACCAACTTACCAACTTGAACTCAGTCCACAATGGTAAGTAATCTTCGGCGTGCCTAAGATAGTCGACGATCCGTTTTTTTTTCTTTTTGTATTGTTTGGTTGTGATTTGGTTGGGCCAAATTGATATGCTAAGTAGTTCAAAGAATGGGTATCGCTGTGTGTATGGGTTTGGGTCATATAAATTAGCTACCCGAGTTACCGACGCTATCCGTCGTTGCATTTGGCTTCCATTTCGAGCCTAATTATCACAGCTTTTTATCAAGTGACAGGCCAGCGACTAATTTCGAAATGAACGAATGGACAAATGAATGAATGAACGAATGAATGAACGAATGAATGAATGCCCAAAAGGAAACGGCATTTCCGTTCCTCTCCGGGGGCATCTCTCTCTCTCTCTCTCTCTCTCTCTCTCTCTCTCTCTCTCTGTCTCTTTCTTTCTATTCGACTTTGGACATTCGACATTGGGAATGAAACTGACCGCAATCGACCGAAAAGGTATCAATATTGTCTTGTATATATATACACATATATTTTTAGTACTGGTGGGGTGTGGAGGGGGGCGTGGCAGGCCAATGTTGGTCGTCGATAAACCGCAGCGACAAAGGCACGGCGACAACAATGAAAATGCGTAGGTAATAAATAAAAATTGTTTTTAAACAACTTAATCGAATTTGTGTTTTCCGATTGACTTGCGCTGTCTTATAGGTACACATAAACGTATGCAGAGTGAGCGAGGGTTGCTTGAAAACTGCATCAAATGACAACAAATAATCAATAGCTGGTTAATCGGAAAGATTGCTTCGTGGTGCAACAAAACTATTTACAGACTTATATTGTTGCGTTAGTGGAATTAGAAAATGGAGAGCTCTTCTTAACTTTGAATACACTAAGTAAATGACAAGGAAAATTGCAAGCAGATCAATAAACATGGTACACAAAGAAGACTTAAGAATCCAACAGACTTTTAGTATGTAAAAAATTAGTTATGAGTTATGAGTTAGTTGAGTTCAATGAAATTGTCAAATAGTGATCAAATTTCCAGCTTGACTTCCCAATTGGAAAAATCCATTGGTTTGGAACAACCCTCGCA
This sequence comes from Drosophila hawaiiensis, assembly GCA_037043685.1. NCBI lineage: Eukaryota > Metazoa > Arthropoda > Insecta > Diptera > Drosophilidae > Drosophila > Drosophila hawaiiensis. The sequence continues at coordinate 408,506 of JBAMBA010000163.1, forward strand.
TTGTGTTGTAAGCTATCTCATTGCCTGGCATTTTTATGCGTGCGCCTTTTGGCCTTTGACTTTGACATAAAAAAAAGCAGAAGTGCCGCCTCCTTCAGCTGTGGAGCTGCAGCCTGAAAACGCTGGAGAAATAAGTCAGGGGTTGGGGTTGGGCATAAATGTTGTACTTCTAGGGGCTGCCCCAAATGCGTTTCTGTTGTTGTTACAACAATTTTTATGACGCAAATGCTCGTAAAACGGCATTGGTCTTGTTCTTGTCGTTGTCGTTGCGTTCTTTGTTGTTGTTGCTGCTGTTGCCGTTGTTATTGCTGTTGTTGTTGGTGTCTTTGTTTGCCTTGTGAGCCGCTGTCATTTGTCGTGTGGTGTTGCTGTCGCCTTCATTGTCCTTGACTTGCGGCCACCAAATTATATGTATTTGGTTTTAACACATTTCTGTCTAATGGAGTGCCGCTGTTGCTCTGCGCCACGAGCTTCATAGCTGACTGCCCCAACCACCCACACTCGCCACACTAGGTGCTTTGCATTCCGAGTAACAGATTTCGGCATTCCGAGTCGGTTGTTGTTGTTGTTGTTGGTGTCGTTGCTGTTTGCGGCTGCTTCTCTGCGACTTGGCAAAACTTTTGCTGACCAACAAAATGACTGGTCAAGTGAAAGTTAAGCAACAACAAGCAACAGAGCAGGCAGCAACATCAACAACAGCAACAACATCAACAACAACAACAACAATTTTTAACAAGCACAACAATCAAAGCGCCAAGATTACACGTGTTAGTTGTTATGCTTGTAATTGTTGCTGTTGTTTTTGCCATTTGCTTTTGTTGTTGTTGTTGTTGTTGTTGTTTTTTACAACCTATTATTCAAAAAATATGCTGATGCTAAACAACAAAGTGGAATGCCAGCAATGCTCAAAAGTGTTTCTTTTCTGTTTCTTGTCTGATTGTTTGTTTGTTTTTAATTTGCCCACAAGAAACATAAAACATGTTCGTAAATAACTCACAGATATCTGCACATTAACAAGAGCAGAAGACAGATCTAATTGATTGTTCGAGATGGTAAATGGATGTTAACTAATTCGAAAGGCGATCAGCAACATCCGACGCAAAACATAATTGAACAAAAATAAAACAAAGCAACAAATACAACAGTATTTTTACAACTCAGAATGCTTGCTTTCGTATTGAACGTCTTTCCGATCATAAATAATAACGCCAGCAATAAACTCTGAGATTTCATATTTGGGAACATTAACTAGCTGACCTGTCCATCTGCAGATGGACTCTTTTCCGCCCAAATATTTCTATTTGGCCTCCAATTGCCTACTCATATACGGAAATCTTGACAAGCAGAGGCAAAGGAAAAGCACGTGCGTTACCATATTGCTGTCAGGCAAGTGTTGCTGCCATTTGCAGTTGCAGTTGCAGTTCGAGTCAGTTCAGCCAGAGTCATGAATGAAGGAACTTGTGCGATGTCTTTATTGCAACAACAGCAGCAGCAGCAGCAGCAGCAGCAACAACAACAACAACAAGGCAACGACGTGTGGGCAGTTGACTGCCGTTTTTCGCGCAGCAAACAAAAAAGAAATGAAGAAACACAGCAAACACCAGCAACAAAAGCAACAACTGTACAAAAATCAACTCGCAGCAAGCGTTGCGCACGCGCACGACTTGCGAACGACGCGCGCATTGCCAGGATTGAGATGAGCAGATAGCGAACGACCAAAAAAAAAAGAGAGAGAGAGAGAGAGCAGAATCCAGTTATATTGACTACTGTCAACTCTATGTGTGTGTGTGATGTGTGTGTGAGTGAGATCTTATTAGCGCAGTTGCTCAACTTTGAACTGTTGTTGTTCTTGCTGTTCTTGTTGTCGTTGTTCTCGTTAGAGTTGCTGCTCGCAGTCACCTTGCAGACTGCTGCATAATTATGTGCAAGGGAGCAGAGCAGAGACACCTTCCCAAGCGAGAGAGCCCATCAATTGCTCTACCTGTCCCTCCCCATCACCATCTCCATTTTCCTCTCGCCTTCTTCGTCTTCGTCTTCGTCTTCGTCTCCATCTCCGCCTGTGTCTTGGAGTTCGCTTTGGGTCTTGCGTTATGAGCTTGCACTTGTGTTTGTGTGTGTGTGTGTGTGTGTGTGCTCGACAACCTGTAAACGATACAAATCACACGCAGTGCAAACCGCAAGGCTTGTCTGTTTCTTGTCGATGTTGTTGCTGTTGTTGCTGATGTTGTCGTTGGCAACATTTGCGGCGGCAATTGAAGCACCGCAGCAACTTCTCGCATGCATTTGTTGTATTTGTATGGCTTGCAGCAAATATGCGCCCCTATCTGCCCAGTTGTTGTTTTACAGTCTTACCCATTGTAGTTGTAGTTACTGTCAAACCAGTTATAACCAAAGCCCCCACCCCTACCATCCCCGTCCCCTTTCCCCAGTCCTCAGTCCCCATTGTCATCCCCATCGCTGCCCGTTCCTGTTGCTTTCATATATGAAAAGTGATTTCTTTGCATAAAATACGCTCCCAAAAGTGCACTGAGAGAAAATTAAAATTCAATTTACATTTGTAAATGTATGTATGAAATATATGTCAAATATTCTTTACAATTTTAAAAATATTCCCAGGAAAAATATATATATATGTTTATATTTATATATTTATATGTATTTTGTTTTGTTTTTAAAAATATTCTGTTGAAAATCATATTATTTTTTGATCAATTAAATACATGTATGCATATATAAATATATATCTGGGTTTCTTTCTTCATCATTTCCCATTTCCTATCCCATCAAGTTGTTTAAATTTATGAGTTTGTTTCTTATCTTTAAGTATCACAGAGGAAATTAATAAATATGATTTAGGGGCCAAAAAAAGTAATATTTCTGATCAATAATTGTGATAATTAAGTGTTAAGGAATTGATTTTTATTTACTGATGTATTTAATGTCATCCTGAGTCAGTCGACAGTCGAATTGATTAAAGTATATTAAAAGTAAAATTAAATTTAAGCTTACAGTAAGAAATAAGATATATTTATTCGATTTCTTGTATATTCTTCGTGTTACTTGTATATTTGCTTTGTTCAACATTTGAAATTATTGTTAATTTTTTTACAGTGCATAACGTCGTTGTTTTTTTCACAGTAATTTCTTCTCTACTGGTGCCAGCAGTGGTTGGGCTCCCAGATCCCGATTTTGAGAGCTGGACACTCTGCTGCTTCTGCTGCCTGATGATGATTGGGTATAATGGGTTTTATGGAGCAGCTGCTGTGGATGTGCATGTGAATGTGAACATGAATGTGAATGTGGATGCTGTTCGTTGTTGTTGTTGTTGTTGCTCGTTGCTTGGTCGTTCTTCAAGTTTTGTGGCTCACACCCTGTGCCTGGCCAAGCCTGACATTTTGAAATATTGCCATTGATTTGCTGGCAAAGAGACTGCAAACTGATTTAGTTTTCTGAATCCGATTTCGTTGGCAGTCCCATTAGGCAGCAGCAGGCGCATGGTTCCCATGGCAAATGTGATTGTTGCTTGTTTTCCTCTCTCTCTGTGTGTGTGTGTGTGTGTGTGTTGTGTTTCTCTTGTTGCTGTATTGTTTGTTCTACAATTAACAACAACAATGTGCGCGCAATGTTTTAATTTGGGTCAAGCAATTGGCGTCGCTTTGGCACCGTTCATAATTTCCATAAACAACATGCCAAGCCCCCCCCCACCAGTCACCAAAAACCAACACAAAAAAAAAAAGACTTGGCCCAATCACATGCATAAATATGGCTGTTTATGTGTTTATATAAGCGTCTAGTCACATACGCTTAAATATACTGCTCGTCATTTATAGCAAATCGAATGATGGCCACGACACACACACACACACACACACACAAACACACACACAGGCTACACTGACAGGTATAAAAGCATAACAAAATTCATTAGCATTTTCGGCATGCACCAACTGTAAATCTTTTAGCATAAGCATAAAATTCTCTCACACAATTAGAAACTGCTCTCTCACACACACACACACACACAGTTAGAGATGTCAAAGAGTCAACAAATCGATCACGCGACAAGCATAGCTAAGAGAGCGTATGCAACTGGTTTGATCGCAGAGCATATCAAGCAAAGAGCGTCGTGATCGTTTGCATGTGTGTGTGCCTGTGTGTCTGTGTGTGTGTCTGGGTGTTTGTGTGAGCTAGTTGGTTCGATGTTCGATCTGCGGTGTGTCATGTATGAATGATCTTTATTGTTGTTTAACACTTGTCCAGCAAATTACTCGCTGTTGTTGTTGCTGTACTTTTTATAATTCTTTCATCGTTTAAATGCTAAGTGACGAAAATGATATGGTGTTGAGCAGAAGAAGAAGAAGAAGAAGCAACGAAGCAAACAGAGCTGCATAATAAAATTAAATAAAGTACAGTTTACCATAATCGATTCGAATTCGAAGTCGAGCTCGAGATCGAAATTAGAAGAAACGTTTCAGCTGATCTCGAACACGAACAGTACAGTGAACACCCTCTGCAAAAGACAACTGGGCTCAAGGCTACTCCTAATTTCAAGTCTCGATTCGATTTAATTAATTTTAATTGATTAACAACTGGCACTTTCTTAAATGTAGACGCAATGTAACCGATTAAAGATTTTATATCGATATATTGTTATCGCCACCCTCTGCTTGCCACAAGGCACTCCCTCTCCTTGGCCACACACTCGACTCGTTTCTCGCCCCGTGCCACATCTAAATCTGTCCAAATGTTTGCTTATCTTTTGTAGCCAGTTTCCCACTCTGAGCAGCAGTGAAGCGTTTGCCTTTGGCCCAGGTGAAGTTTGTGGCCATCATCGATGGATCTGCGACTGCGACAAGTGAGCTTTGCCACGATTCACCTCTGAAATGCTTCCTCTTCCTCTTCTTTTTATTATTTTCTTTTTGATTTGTTTTTATGTATGTTGACGCTGCTGCTGCTGCTGCTGCAGCTGCTGTTGATGCGTCTGTGTTGCATTTCAGATTTAATATTTGGATTTTAATTAGCAAGAAACTTCCTTTGGGCTATGCCAGTGGGTGGGGTAGTGGAGCGGGGGCGCAGGCGGGGAGCGGGATTGGTTGATGTGAGCTGCTCTCTGTTTACACTGCTTGGTTGGTTGGTTCTGCTGTTAAGTGCATAGGTGTATGTGTGCGTGTGTGTGTGCGTGTGTGTGTGTATATATTTAATTAATGCACACATGCACACAGTCACATCAATTGACATAGCAAATTAAAGTAGTATGCGATGCTCTATGTGTGTGTGTGTGTGTGTGTGTGTGGCAGGTAGCTCCATCAAATATGCAGCATTTGCTTAGTTCCAAATTTAATTTCGTTCAACCATTTTCGCATAATGAGACACACACACACACATGTGCATATTTATTGCCGCCAATGGAAATTATTGTTTAATACATTTACATTAGTTGGGCAAATGAACTGTTTGCTGCCGCCTTTTGTTAGCCAAACAAACAGGCAAATGGCCAAAAGGCCTTTGGCTAAATAATATTATTTTAAGTTTTCACGAATTTTCCAAATATATTTTCCATATGTTTACTACATCCCCGCACACACACACACACACACACACACACACACAACACCCTTCCTCTTCCGTTTCGTTCACACTGGTCCTGTGTTGGGGCACAACTCTCTTTGGTTGGCAGCGAACGCGGGGCGAACATGTTGCAACTGACACTGTTAAGTTAACAGCGCGCTGTTACAGCTGCTGTTAGTTGACAACACGCACTTAAAATTTGAGCGCTCAACTGAGGCCAACACGGATTAATGTTGTGTCTTCGGAGTTTCGTTAGTGTATTGCAATCAAAATATTTATTTTTAATACTAAATCAAAAGCTTAGATTGTTAATTGCTGCAATTAAAGTATTGGCTGCAATTTGAATACAAATCAATAAGAAATTTAATTAATTGCAAGACAAGAAACTATTTCGAATATTTATACAAAAATGAATTGGCTCATAAAACATTGCAAGTAAAAACCAATAAATTTTTCTAATTATTTGTATGTTTTGATAATTATTAAGTTTTTATTTATAATCCAAGCGCATAAGATCAGAAATTTATAAGGTGTAAGAAACAGTCAATAATTTTGAACATTTATTTGGTTAGTGTTATGGATAAATGGCATATCGAGTGCTTAGGAGAAGGCAAGTTTTTTATATACTCTTTGTATTAAACATAAGCTTAATTTTTTCCACTTTAATCTATGTATACATATATTTGTATATGTATATATATATGTATATATAGATTAAAGTGTTCCATTCGCATACATTTACAAATTTTCGAGTTGGTTTCAGGCGAGGCTTTAATTAAAAAAGTGTCGCTAGAATCTTGGCATCAGACACGGGCAACAAGCCAGGCAACAAAGGACGAAGGACCCTGACCGCCAAAAAAAAGGCCGAGCTCCAAGCCAGTTGGCATTGCTACGGCTAACGGTTAACGGGTAATGGCTAACGGGTAACTGGTAACCGTCTGCGTCGTAGTATAATTCAAATAATAAATTCCATTTTACGGCCCTCAGCGCGGAAATGGCTAACAAATGGCCGTCCTTCCCACTGATGCTGCGTTCCAAATGCGAAATGCAGACTAGATGCGAAAGAGTGAAAATTCCTCAAAAAAAAGTAAGAATAAAAAGATTACAACAGCCAGAGAGAGCCAGAGGGAGTGAGAGAGAGAGAGAGAGAGAGGGAGAGAGAGGGCAGTGCGTTGGGGTTGGCTTACCTAGTGCTGCTGCGGGGCAGGCTAAAATCGATTTAGCCAAGTAATACCAATAAAAATTAGAAAGCATATAAATTGCCAGCCAAAATGTTTGTTGTCAAACCTCAGTGGCGGAGAAATCACATTAGGGTGGCTCCAATCAAATTTGTGTATTGTCAGCAAGCAGCTGGCTGGCTGGCTTGTCGCTCGCATTTTTTATGACGCGGGTAGGCAACAACAATAACAGCAACAGCAACAACAACAACAACAACAACAACAAAAACCACCACCCGACAAAGTTGGCACCCCAAAAAAAATAATAAGAAATCCACACACAAAACTGCGTTTTAGCTTGTAAGTCATTCATTCATTCATTCGATCGTTTAGTCAGTCAGTCAATCTCCGCATGTTGTTGCACAAATGCTTGCCGGCTTTTTAATGGGGCGCCCCACCCCGTCGCAACGCCTCACCAAGTGCCCAGCACTTATTGAAGCGCGCAGATTTATTGGAATTTAAAATTCCTTTGTTAGTCACCAGAGTTGCGGCTCTCCCAGAAATCTAATAAGCGCTTAAAAGCCCAAGAAAAAATATAATAAAGAACAAGCAAGAATGCTAGTCGAGCGAGCTCGACTGGCAGCTACCCTGGACCCTGGCTAAGAATACATTGACATTCGATTTTTCCATATGAAAATAGCCTTTTCTATTTCTAACTTTTATTCATGTTGTGTTTTGTGTTAATGCTACACACTGAAGGCGAATTTAAAGCACTAGTCACTGATGACCCATCACTTTTCATTCAAATTTAGCAAATTATATTCATTATATGTAAACAATAGATGTGGAGGTTCAGCATTTTGGGTATAGTTTATCTGACTTAACTCAATTCTCTCTAGTCTCCAAGACAGTCGGGCATGGCTAGATCAACTCGACTGCCCTCTGTCTGTTGCACACTTTTTCACAGATTCGGTATACCCTTTTTGGCCATTCCAAATGGCTGCAGGCTATAAAAAGAGAATACCCCTCACCCAACGCATACACTACGATTTGGACGAGGGCTGCCTCAGAGGGGGGGCGTGGTTGTCGGGCTTTTGTCCCTTATCTGGAGCGTGTTCTGGCGATAATGCATACGTCTCCGTCTATGCTATAAGCCACAAATGTATGCAAAGAGCGTTGCCCAACTTATCGTTCAATTAGCATAAGCATCTTCTTCGCAAAGCGAATTAATCACATTTTTGCTGGCAGCATTTTGAACTTGGTCAAGCGAAAAGTGTGAACAACAGCTGGCATCTTAAGAATAATGTGTGAGCGACTGCAATTTGGAGTTAAATTCATGTAAGAAACTTTATAACTTTTATATGTGATTTCTCTATATGAATGTGGAGTTTTATTTGTGCCCTATACCCACTCATAAAGTAGAGTAATAAAGCATCGCATTTGGCTTCATGGCTGGAAATCGTGTCACTGTCATAAGTCTATCACAGCTTTGTCGATTTTAAAAAGCATTTCGGATTGATGCCAAGAAAAATGCCACATTTAAATTTGGCTCGAGTTTTATGTACACATTCTGAATCTAAACAGTTCACAGCGAACTCACTTGGCTTATAAGCCTTGGCAACTCCCCATGACTAAAAGTGGTGTGTGCGTGATTGTTGAAGTTCAATTGGAAATTTGGTTTACTGTCGACCGATGCGAAAGTTTTGCTCGCCTTTGCCAGTGCCATGTGTATGTAGCTATGTACGAGTATATAACACTCAACAGATGTCGAATCGTTGCTGCTTTCCACATGAAAATAATAACAGAAAAAACAAAGAAAAAAAAAAACAACAAGAAAACGGCAAAAACAAAAACACAAACAAAATGGCAGCCTCGTAAACAACTCGCTAAACGTTTTGGCGCTCATTTTGCAGCCGTTGCTTAATTTCACTCCCCCCCGCCACCCACTCCCTTCCCTCGTTGCTGTTGGTGGTGCCGCTTGGAGCCTCAAGCACAAGTGAAAGTTCAAGGGGACAATGTATGGGTGGCTGGGTGGGTTTGGCTGCTTCTGCTGCTGTTGCTTCTGCTGTTGGTCTTTTAAGGTGGTCGGGCTGATGCCCCAAGGTGGGGGTGGGGATGGGGTGCAGGGCTGCGTGGCTGGAGGGTCGTTGGCGCTTCTGCGGCTGCCACGCATACGCCACATTTCGCACATTTCCCCCTCTCCCCACTCCCCATTCGCCCTGTCCCAAACCACTCTATTACCATTTTTGCTTTGTTTTATTTGCGCATTTTTTTGCGTCTTTTTTTATATTTTTTTTTATTTGGTAGCCCAGATTTTCCGCACATTTTGCCGTCTGCCGCTCCACGTGGATGTTGTTGTCGAGTGTTTTGGGCACCGCTAAAAACAAAAGGCGCGCACATTAAATTATGAAAATAAAATGCGATGCGATTCGGCCCCTTAGCTTACCTTGCCCATCAAAAGGTCGTCGGCAGGCAAAGCCATTGAATAACTCGACTTCAACGATGACTTAATGAGCAGCAGTTGGGATGTACGGATATATATGTATATTTATATTTTATATATATCCATATACATGTATATTAACATGGCTCTCTGGTTCTGAGTTGAAAAACTTGTGCACTCTCCAATAAAAGGAGACAGCGCAAGAGGAATGCGCAAAGTGATTGCTAACAAAAAATACAACAACGAACATATTTAATGTAACTTTTTAATTAAATCGTTATATATTCTCACTGCTCGATGCTCCTGCCCCTGCTCCTGCTCCTGCTCCTTCAGCATCTTTTTCTGCTATTCATACCTGCCTCCATATTTTTTGATGAGCACCGAAGCAAAAGAAATTGATAATGGCTGCTCACTTTCGAGGAGTCGTAAAAAACACGGTTGCATGCAAATTGGTAAGTTCCCTGAATAGGGGTAGCCAAGTGAGCCAGCGAGCGGGCCTAATGAGGCCCAGCTGGTAATTAGGCCAAAGGTATTCAATCCCAGTACTTCATATCTATAGGCAAGTAATGGGCGCTACTCACTTGACAAGCAAACGACGACGACTGAATACTATTTGAACGAAGTCAACACTAGTCATTTACATAAGCTATGATTCATAATCATAAATGCTTCAAAACAAGCATACAAAAAAACAGAAGAAGAAAAAAACAAATATTTATATCTGAAATGATCACTCTGAGCTCTATTCGTATCTTTTACTTATTTATTGTTCTGCGACAGCCTTGCATAAATTGAAATCAACGTTTGATCTGAACCAACAAAAAGTGATACTTTTTAAACACATGAACACATTTTGCATGCTTATAATAATCTATGAAAACATATCGAAAATCGTATTGGCTTAGAATCTTGATTAATCCCATTGTGTATTTTTCATACTTCTTTTTTGGTCTATAGAAATATTTAGTGCTTTCCCCATTTGCAATGCGTATTTATTCAACTTTCTATTTAGAGCCTTGAATGCATTTGATTCATATTTTCGCGCCGCAAAATGTAGCATTACCAAATAATTTCAATTGCTGCCTTGTTTAATATTTGCCGAAATTTGTACGAAATCCCATTGAATATATATATATAAATATATACATATATATATATAGAAATAATGAGAATGTCGACTTAACTTTCACACCGAACAGGTAATACATTAACTCATTGAATATTTTTCGACTTTTTCCATTCCACATATTAATAATTGAAGTTCGAAACATGAACGGACATTGAAATGCGTAAGTTGGAAGTAAGTATTTAAACGAAAAGTGATCTGTGAACAATTCAAAATGAGTTCTTTTAATGTTAAATACATACTCTCTGCGAAATTCGATGAAAGACACTTGATTTTTTCATTCCAATATCGAAAATAAAATTTGACACAATTGTGTTTGTTCCACAAAAGCTTACGATTTTAAATACACGTCAAATAAAAAAGGAATTGAATTCGTAAGAAAATAACAAATTAAAAATGTGTTCAGCCTCCAGATTTGTTTATAGAAAGAAAAAATACAGATTTTGCTTCGGATTTTGGACCATTCCTTAACGACAGCCTTCGTAGCTGCTCAACTGCCTCAAACCCACTTAAATGCAACGGCACTTATTTCCCCACATGTTTTCTATGGGATTCAGGCCGGATGATCTTGCTGGCCACTCCAAAAGCTTAAATAAAGAAATCGCCCACGGCATTTTCCTATTGGAATAAGGCATTTTGGTCAATAAAGTTCAATAAAAAACTTCGTCCCTCTCAGCCTGAAAGTTTAAAATTAAGTGTTTTGTTGTGATGACTGAATGCAGCCCAGATCATGAGTGAAGCACCGTCACAGCTTCGAGTAGGGAAAAATCGCTCAGACTTCTTTAAGCCATCGAAATTTGTTCTCATTTGAAAATAACACATTTTGCCACTGGGCCTGGGTCCAGGACATGTGTTGTTTGTTTTTAATGCATGTGCACCCTCGTTAAAGTCGGCTTTGACTTCATTTTCTTCTAAACCAATCGATCACTACTACCTGATCAAATTTGCTGAAGACGATGTCTCGATACTTGTAACCTTAAATCAAATACAATTTTAGATGCCGTAGCATTTTTATCCAGCCCAGTCGTAATAATTTTGTAATTTTGGTTTTTTTTTTTTGCATTGTTTGTTGTAGTTTTCTTTTAATTTTAATATGTTATCAATTGCTGATGCCGATCGACCTAATTTGATTGATTTTAATAATTATATAATTAATTGCATGTTGCTCAATTCAGCATCCTTGTCAGCAAGAACCTTAGCTATCTCCTCTGGTTAGTGTGTTTTTCCTTTCCCATTCCAAATTTTTGTATGCAACTCATCTATTTCTATTTATAAAAAATAATAAATATATATATATTCTTTATTATTCCATTCAAACGAATTTCATATAAAGCCCCTATTTCCTTTTCCTAATCGAATTTCGCGGAGTGTGTATTGTTTTTGTGTTGTGAGCCATGATTTATCGTATTTCGGATCGATGTTATGAAAAGTCTGACGATATCAATTCTACAAACAGCTGATATTTTATTATTGTTTTAAAATACAATTGGAATTTAGCTACATTTATTTGAATTTTATACTCAAAATAAAATACAATTTAAATTTTAAAATTGGTTTCCGTATTTATTGGGTCATTTGCAGAAAATTGATTATGGCCTCTCGGGCATTTCAATTAACTGTTTTAATTATTTATTTCACAAAGCCAAATAAAATGATGGCGATCAGCAGTTTCATTTAACGGCAGCACAAACTCATATACCAAATGCTGGCCAAAATTGAATCAGGCCATAAGTCAGAGAGAGCATTCCGTGGACGGTGCGCTCATTACGACTATTATTTTTTTGTGTGTGCTTCAAATTTTGTTGGTTAGCCAGCTTCTCAAATATTTTGCATATTGATTGTTTTAATTGAAAAGCGTGTGCGCCTTTTTAATAGTTTTCATAATTGAAATGCAGGCGCCACAGAACTCAACCGGAGCACGCCCGCATATAGACCCACACATATATATATATATATATATTTATATATTTATATACTTATGTACTTATACTTATGTTCCCATAGCATATTGAAGTTGATGAGCCTTAATTGTTTCTGCCATTATTAATAATAATTTACCAAAATATATAATTTTGGCAGCGTTTTGATGGCTTCATTAGCCAACGCCGTTGCTTGCCACATGAAGCATAAAGCAACCGCGGCACGCGTCTCATTTAAAAGTCATTACGTTTAATAAAAACACGAAAAAAGAGGAAAAATAATATAAAAAACAGCAACATCAATTGTTTCGCCTAACGGTTTGAATGGAGGGCGTTTGCCTTATGACGACCATCGTCGCATAAATCAATTGAATTTGAATTTTGTTGCAAATGCTGCTGCTGCTGCTGCTGCTGATGCTGTTGTTGTTGTTGTTGTTTTTGTTGTTGACCTTTTTTAATTGCATGCTGCATAGTAATAAATATTTTTGTATAATATACACATATTTATACAATTATTTATTCTGTACACAATGGGCACAGTTAAAAAATAAAACTCTCATTAATTTATTGGCATTCTTATTAAAAGTCACGCCCAAAAAACTAATTAAAATTCCATGTCGAAATACGTTTCACATTCGTTGGTAAATAAGTGCAGCTAACTTTGAAGCATTCACAATCTTTACACCTCAGTCAAATATTTATTTTTGGTAGACTGAGATCTGATGGGTATGTTAATTACTGCGTTCCTCAAATAGCCGGTCTTTCTTGGTAATTGGGAAAAGGGGTACGATGAAGTTTTGAAAAGTGCGTAACAGGCAGAAGCAAGCAGTTCTGACCCCATAATTATATTGCTGGTATAAATATGCACAATCTGGCTCCATGGCCGAGTCGACTTAGCCACGTCTGTCTGTCTTCAATTGGCTTAAATTCAATTGGTTGGATTTGCTTTATAAGTGTTAATTTAATTAATTTGCTAAATTAGGACGTTTCCATTTTTGTGTGAGATCCAACATCAAACTAAATATAAGCAGTTTAGACTTTGTTGGTTGACACTTGTATAAACATGTTTTATTATTTAGATAATATTTAAAGTAATCTGATTAAAACGATAATCACAACTGAAGCGGCGATACGAATGCGATATGAATGCCAAAAGAACAAATAAAGGCTATTGATTATTATTTGATATGGCTATGACTATTATTCATGAGTTTGGCAGCAGCAGCAACATCTGAGTGTCAGACAAAGCACATGCTTAAAATATTCATATTTTTCAAAGCATTCGCTTAATAAAACTGTATGTCAAAGCATTTGTTTGTTTGCTGTTGCTGTTGTTGTTGCTATTGTTGTTGTGACCCACGAAGTGGGAATTGTTTAAGCTGAAAACACACGCGCCCAGCTCGACTTGACAAATGCCTAACCCTACAGAAGTTAAGACCTAACGGCCAGCGCCCACATATCATAGTACTTGCCGGATGGTGTTGGCCATAATGACAGCAAGGACAAGGACGAGGACGAGGACGATGACTAGAACTGAAACTAGAACTAGGACTAACACAATGCTGTTTGATGTTCTTGATAATGATGATGATGATGATGGGCTGGCAGACAGACAGACAGACGGACAGAGAGACGGACAGACAGACAGACGGACAGACAGACGGACGGACAGACGTGATACTCGCTAATGCTGTTGATCAGCGCACACACCCAGTAAACAGCTCAAGCAGCACCAGCACCAGCACCAGCAGCAGCAGCAGCAGTCGGGTTTATTGCGACGTCCATTTGTCTAACCCACCCCCAACCCTCAAGACCTCCCCGGCCCGGCCCCCTCCGACCACATGCGCTCGAAAAAGAAAAAAGAGAAAGGGGAGCCGCCTCTGTCCGGCGGGCGCTATCAAACCTTGCAGTGTGACTTCGCTCGCATGTTGTGCGTGTGCCTTGGCCGGCAACTGTGAAAACCTTTTCTGTTTTCCACGCACACAGTCACACGTACACAGCTGACACACCCATACACCCATCCGCATAACACAGGACGGCCGCCCATCAGTCGGGTTACGCCCACATTCAAGTCACTTGGCTGCGCGTCAGCAGCTACAAAATATTTACAATGAAAAATGTCAGCAGGTATTTATTTTTATGGCGAAACATTCGTCAGTCTTATTGTTAGTTGAGGCGGGCAGCCAGTGGCAGCAGTGGCAGTGGGGGTGAGCTGCTGCTGGGGGGTGGGGGGGATTGGGTGTGGATGTGGGTTAAACGTTAAGCGCGAGAGTGTGACGCAAAAATGCGTTCTGCATTTGAAAAACGCCAGAGTTAAAAAGAAAAACCTGTGCATGCGAAATGCTCGAAATATTCCAAATGTGAAGTGGGTAAAAACTACATTCTTCTCTTGAAACAATAATCGCAAACTGAAGCTCAAACTGAACTGAAATGCAGTATCGAAAGCGATTTGTGGAACACGGCGTCGAGCTGTGTTTCTTACGTTCTTTGGCATTGCCAGGCCGCCATTTTATGAATATTTATTTTGTCTTTCATATGAAAAATACAAGCCCTTGTAAACACACACACGCACACACGCACACACATAGACACACACACAGGCAGCCAGCCAATGACTAATAGTTGTATATTTTATTAATATTTGTCTCGCTGGCGCTTACGGCCGTGCCAGCATATTAGAGAGCTGCCTGGGCATCGAGATGGTGGCATAAAGTGTTCGGTGAGCAAAGAGGATTGAGAGGGGAGGGGGTTGGGGGCCATGCTGGGTACACTCTATACATATTAGAGAAGCTTTGCATGCCTTGGACAACAGCTCGCTCAGTAAAGGGATATCGTGCGGCATCGCCCAAAAAGCAGGCAACACATTTTGCGTGCGTGGCCAAGATAGACCCGACGACAAAAGGGGTCGTCTGTGTAAGTGTGTGTAAGTGTATATGAGTCGGAAAGAGATGGAGAGAGAGAGAGAGAGAGAGAAGGAGAGAAAGTTCGAGGAAAATGCTGCCACATGTTTTTTTTATGTCACTTCCGCCTTTATTTATTTTTATTCTCATGCTTTGTTGGTGTTAGACACTCGAGGTTGTCAGCATTTGTTGTTGTTTATTTGTGGTGTTGTCGTTGTTGTAGTTGTTGTTGTTGTTGTTGTTGTTGCATTTGTTATTGCCGCCGTCTGGCTGACGCTTTTGTTTTATCATGAGAATCCGCTGCGAGCCTCGCCCTGAACGCAACTTATAATTGTCAAACCAAAAAAACATATATATTCGCACTAAACTAAGACCAGAGCCCATTTCCGTATTTGTTCGAGTGCTTAGGCTTGCAGCTAATGCTGGTGAAGAAAACAAGTGAGCCAAACAGCAGTTGCCTTCAAATGGCACCAGAGTTGGCTGAGCCAGTGTTGTGGCTGCTTGTAGGGTATTTAGAGTTCGACCTTGCCACTATTTGTTTGGCAAGGGAAATACTAAAAAACAAAACACCGCTTGCCAAGTTGACTTGACGACTAAAAAGGGTTCATATACATTTAGAAGTATAGTATATATATATATATATATGTATATATTCTATTTATATATATGCACATGAATATATTCCTTTTTTTTCTATTTTATTTTGCTTAGCTATGTATAGCTAGGTTCTGAGAAACAGTTTGGCTGCCTTTTTATGGCTACGTGTTGATTTGTGGTCTTCATGTGCTTGTGCTTGTGCTTGTGCTTGTGCTTGTTCGTGTATGTGTGACTGACTCATAACCAGCTCCGTTTGCTATATGCTCTTTTGTGCTCGTCAAAGGAAACTCGCTCGAGTTTTCGCCAACATTAATGTGGCGTTTCATTTCCTTTTTTTCGATTTGGGGCCAACCGATGATTTCATATACAATTAAAGGCCAGCTTTCTACACATGCATAAATGTCGGCACCCTGGCGAACAAATTGCAAATTGAATAAATAGCAATTGGAATGCAATGTTTTTCTGTAATTTAAGCTTTATTTTCATTTATTACTGCTGCTGATGCTTTTCCTTCTGCTCACCCGTTAAATAGTTTAGTTTAGAGATTTTTAGTAGCAATTTTCGATGGAATCCTGTATTCCCTGCTTGGGTCAAGCGAAAAGTAGATGAATCCAAATTGCTCTTTCCATCTAACCCAGCAGGCTGCGAATGCAGTCTGCTTTAATTGCATTTTATTAAGTGCGCAAAAATAATGAATAGTAAAATAAAATAAAACCAGTAGTTACTTATTACACTAGTTATTTATGTATGTGGATGTGGATGGTATCATCTTAAGATGTTGGTTTAACAGTTATGTAGAAACCCTGTTGCGAATTCGTTGCTACATCCAATTCAGTTATTGAAACTTGGAAGCTGTGTCCAACATTAAATATATTATCATTTCAGATTTTAGATCGAATTCCATTGCAGCTGTGCAGCAACATATCGCATCAATAGCAATCGCTATTAGCCACATTGATGGCTCCCTTTGGGCTTATAAAGGAAGCACTTTCAGGCATTCACCTGAAAATCCTGCACTGAGCAGGCCACGCTTCCTCTTGCCTCAGTCCCAACTCCTAGCACGTCTCACACGCTGGCCTAGGGCAATGAAAAGTACTATCAACTGCTGCTATTAAATAAAACCCTTACGCTGCTTGCCTCACAAAGGACGATGTAACTAAGGACGAAACCGAGGACAAGGGAGGGGGAGCGAGAGCGAGGGCAAGCGCAATAGGGAGAGGAATAGGAATACATCGGCGACAGAATCCGAGTAGACGCCAAAGATAGACAAAGGCAGTGGCATAGTTTGTGCACGTATTACAGTAACTGACACGTTGTGCTCAACTCCAAACAGTATCAAAAGAACAGGGACAGAGAGTAGAGAGATAGACAGAGAGACAGAGAGAGAGAGAGAGAGAGAGAGAGAGAGTGAGAGTGGTGTGAAGAAACTGGCAGGGAGGCTCCCAGGTATGCGTCAGTGTGTGTGTACTTTTCTCATTTGCTGCTGAATTTTTATTACAAATTTCTTCATGATGATGGGTAGCGAAGTATTTTTTTGGGTTTTTTTTTTTTTCTTTTCGTTTTTAGTGCCATGGTGACTGAGACTGCGGCGGCTGAGGCAACATAAATAGCAGGCAAAAGGAAAAATTATTGCAATGGGAAATGAAAATGTTGCGGACTGCAGGGCGGGCAGCCTAAAGGCGACTGAATCGAACGGAGACAGCAGAATCAATAGGAAACGGTGTGAGGATATTTAGGCAGGATATTTAATATTTACACCTAAAGCTTGGCCCATCAAGCCAGCACCATACAACGAATACCCTCCCCTACCGCACACCCCCACCCCCATCACTCATACAAACAAGACACTCCAGTTTTGGCATTTTATGGCCATTTTCATTTCATTTTGTTTTCTTTTTCCGTTTGTTGCCAGTACAAAATATGATATTGTTGCGGCCAATAGACAAAACACAGACAGGAATGTCGGAAATAGAAAAAAAAACCAGCAAAAAATATGTTTCTCTTAGAAGTGCCGCAGATATGATATGCTGTGAAATTGTTAACGCTGCTCAAAAAATATTTATTTTTTTAAGTTTTTTTTTCTTTAAATAGTTTCGCTTAGTTCCATCCATATTGGGCTATGTTTTGTTTTAAGTCTGCAGATATTAATAATACACATTCCCTTTATTTATTTTATGCAAATGACAAACAAGCCGAGCAAAATATTTTCTTTACTTATTGTAAATTTCTCGAAATATTAGTTCAAGCAAAACTTAACTTTAAATTGAATTACAATTTGATTGGTGTCGTCATAAAAGCCAAGTCAAGTTAATAATCTTTAAATTTTTGTCACAACCTTTTTATAAGCAATACAACTAAAACTATGCCAAATTGTTCTCAGCAATGCCACATAGATGGGCTGAGCATCTATTTATACGAAGCTTAAGTATTCATTTGTAAGAGCATCAAGAATTATATTTTGTGAAAGCACCTCCTGCCAAGCTACTTACCAGTAAGACACTTTCCAATTTGATACCAATAATAGGAGCAAAACAAGGAGCAGCCAACCTATCCCATTCCCCTTTCCCTAGTAACTCCCGCCTTGAGCAGCTCTGGTTGGCTTGGTTGCTTGGCTCGGTGTTGTTGTTTGTCCTGGCCTTGGCGTTGCTACCCAAACTCGGTGGCGATTTGAAACGTCTGCTGCTTTTCATTTGTATCTTTGTGTTTTAAAGTGTGCCAGCAACTTAGCTTCAACTATTTATCTTGTTAGCGGAAATCTATAGAAACTGTTTATATGCTTTGTGTGTCTGTGTGTGCGTGCGTCTGTGTGTGTGTGTGTGTGTGTGTGTGTGTGCTTGAAGCAAACACAACAAACAGATGATATTATTCGAGTGCACTTTTAGAAGACTTCTCCTGATGGATTTTTTTTTATACATTATGGAAACTTTGGGTTCAGCTGACTCTGACGACTCGACAATGAAATTGAATTGAATTGTGCCTAGCGTTGTCGTTGTTGTTGCAGCCCAAGAAACAGCTCAAACTATTAGGTTTGAATAATATATGTATATGTACCGAAATGAGCTGCGAATGGCATAGTTCGATTTATAAGTTTGAAGGGAAAAATGGAAAAATGCGCTATACTCCTAATCGGAACTGAAACTAACGAAAAAACCCTGTCTGATTATTGCGGAATAATCAATTTCGCCAGTTATTAGTTTGAGTAAGGGAAGGAAGATTTATTAGTAAATGTCTACTACTGTATGAAGAAAGACTATTATTAATATTACAGTTAAGATACCAAAGAGCTTATAGCAGAACTTGTTTGAGTATGTATTCCATTTTATACTGATGAGCCAACAGGGGAGACCATGTACAAGTGAAATATAGAAAGGCTCTAGTGAAGTACAAATTGTTCAAGTCTCCACGCAGGTCTATTTATAATAAATTGAAAAAAGTATTGCACAAATTGTAATTGGTTTAAATTATAAATGGTTAATATTGCTAAAAAATTAGTTTTTATTTGTTCTAATAAATATATAATATGATAAAAAGTACATTACACATTTTTGTATATACATGGAAATCTATTTCTTAAGCTGAACTTGGAAAATCCTTAGCGAACTATCGAACTGAGTTGCATTGATACAAATTTCTTAGAATATTTGTTCAGATTGAAAGCAAAAATAGTTTACTATTTACTATTTGTTATCGACGATAATTGTTTGCCGCGCTTAACCATGGTTATAGTCTTCCACATTTGCTGCTTGAAAATAATGTAGCACAACTATCGATATTATTAAGTACCATTAACCACTACCCGCTCCCTCAAAAGAGGGGCGACCTGGCAGCTGAATCCAGAGACTGGAAACAAACTCTAACAAAATCAATAAGAGAAGAAACTACCAAAGCTGAGTATTCTGTTTTGTGAGTGCTTTCAATTACTTTGCAATCGTTTCGCGGCCTGCATGTTGGAGTGTGTGAGTGTGTGCGTGTGTGTGTGAGTGAGTGTAATGGAATTTGGAGGAGGTGGTGGTGCAGGGGTGGGGGGTGGGCAATAGCAATATTTACGAGCAACTATTGTCGCTGTAGCAGAGGTAACTGTAACTTCTTCGGCACGAACTCGTTCAGCACTTCAAATTCAACTTCAACTGCGACATGTTATTGTCATAATGGCTTCAACCCCCCACACACACACACACCTACCCGCCCAACCCCAGCCCCACACCCAGCCCCATCCCTTTCCCGCTCTTTTCAATACAGCAACCCCCTTTCCTCTTATAGATGTATTTGCTGTGTTGCTCTTTTAAACCCTTTGCAGCAAACGTTGACTTTTTAGCGTTTGTCTTCTTGTTGTTTATATAGTATTGTTGTTGTTGTTGTTCGAATTGTTGAAGTTGTTGTTGTTGTCGGAGTTGTTGGAGCTGTTGTTGTTGTTGCCACTACCCCATGGATCGTAATGTTGGCAACTTTATTTGCGGTTTTGTGTAACTGTAAATTACACAAACAGACGCGCAAGTGAAACATATGTAACCGATGTGTTTCTCCTGCTCTCTCCCTCACTCTCTCTCTATCTCTTCTCTTGGATGTGTGTGTGTGTGTGTGTGTGAGTTGCTGCCAAGGCATATACATAAATTATTAAACAAAACTGAGTATCATGGCATGGCCATTGCCAGTCGATGTCACCAAAGCTCGGAGCGCGCCATCCCCCTTTCAACTTCTTTGCACCTCGTCCGTTGTCCTGGCCAGCACACGGCGTATGCGTAATTTTGTTTTATTTGCAGCCTTTGTGTGCTAGTGTGTGTATTATTTATGCATACTGCGCATGGAAAATTGCAATTGGTTTTTGGCAGCTTTTGGCAGCGGCAATTTGCTTTGAGCATAAATGAAATATATTTATATACTCGCTCATAAATATATTCCTATATATATACATATGCATATCTAGTATACGAGTATGTACCATACAGATGTGTATATATTTGTATATATTATTATGGCTAAAGGCAAAGCGCGCTGAAAGTCGCAATCGAATGCATAATAAAATAAGAAATCGATTCAAATCGAATTTGCTGCATTTCGCATATCAAACGACAAAAACTAAATATATATAAATATATATAAAACGCAAAACGCACAATTGATTTAGAAGCAACGAATTATGAAATGCACTCTGCATCTTAAGAATATTTCAAATGTATCTTATAATTAAATACATATAAACTACGAATCTCACTGAACTAATAACAATCATTTGTTAAATAGTTTAGGTCTACGAAATTTGAACAAAGATTATGGCAGACAAGACTTTAACACTTTTAATATGTTTCAAGTATTGCTTTGTCACTAACTTTAAATATTAGGAGTTTCGAAAATTGCAATGCAAACTCAATTTTCAGTTCAATCCGTATTTTCTACACATTTCACTCTTGATTATTCCCAAGTAAAGCTCTAAATTGAAATTTATGAGACGTGCTCCAATTTGCGTATAAGGAAAAGCTTTTCGTTTTCATTATCAAAGCGGGCATTTGGATGCTCCAATTTGCGAAAGCGGAATAGCTTTCCATTTTGAGAAGCTAATGACAAGCACTTACATTATTTTTAATCTATTTTGTATTGTTCTCAGATAATTTTTATGTACCGAAACGGAAACGGCAAAGTTTTACGTAAATTGGAAAATGCTTGATTATGAAAGTTTTAAAGAAAATCTGGCTTACTTACAGCTGCCGATTAAATACAAATACTTAGACCGATCCAAAAATATTGAGCATATTGTGGAAGAATTTCGCGGCAATGAAGATATAAATGCAGCAGTGCATTTGCCGCCGCATGTATACCCAAACTGAGTGTAACAAAATTCATTTAAAAGTTGTGCTATCCAATCGCAAGTAGAAAAGCTGAAAAAAAAAACGCCCGTCGAATGAAACAGAGGACAATAAAATCGAATCGCTGGCTGACAAAGGTAAGCAGCAACAGCCAGGCAGACAGACAGACAGACAACAACAGGAACAACATTGATAGACACAAAGGGTTACGGCTGAGGCAACCCATTGCTTCGTCCGTTGCGCATAAATATGCAATGGCCACAAATTTGTTGTGAATTTTGACTCGGATGCTAAACAGCAAATATCGGCTTGAGCAGGAGCAGCACAGCAGGCACAGCAGACACACAGGGATAATGGCACAGTGACGAGGATGAAGGACGAAGACGAAAACAAAAATGAAAATGAAAACGAGGACGTGCATATGAAATTTGCTCCGCTCGGATAGTAGAGCCAAGCGAAAACAATCGATTATATCGATTGATGGTAATGATTTTATCATTTGTTGTTTTTATAACCTGAAACCGAGGTTAACCGAGTATTCCGGCTTTGAGCAATGTTCGTCAGGTCAATATCGAAAACATCGATAATCGCAAATCGATAAAAAACGAACCAACATATAACTGTAAAATTGATACGCTAGAGTCACAATATCCCTCTGCAATCAAGAAATTTAGAATGCTTATATCTGCCACAGTTTTTTTTGAGCTAGGGCCACAAAATGTTGAAAGTATATAATCATCAATGGTTATTACTAGTAACAGCCTTTCATCGGGAGTCACAAAGCAGATTGAGTTAACAAATTTGAATGGCACACTAATGTTTATTTATATCCACAAGGTTGTTTTTTTTTTTGCCACCTGTAGACAGCTGATATAGTACTGATATCAGAGTATTCCGCAGTCGGTTACATTAGACTGAAACACTATATTTTGTTCTCGCTGCTGCTCGACTGCCATTACTTAATCAAAACAACGATAAATACTAACAATGCCACTCGATTTGCTTTGTTTCGTTCAACTAAAAAGGCAAATGTGGCTCAAAGTTTTCGCACTTCAACTGAACATGAGCACATAAATTTAGAGTGACCCAAGAAACTGTCAATGTACACACAAGTGAATAAAAAATATTCAAGCAATTTACATGCGTGATGACCGTTTTAGTAGCCAAGTCGCCAAATTGGCCATTTAACCAGCACCTATTTCACATCGTTGTTGTTTTTTTGTTTTTTTTTGTCTCTCTAATTGTAATTGCTTTGATTGCGGCACATTGTTCCATTGAGCGGGTCGGAGTTGGAGTTGGAGTTGGGCGTTAGTGTTGGCGGTGTGGGCAATGTAGCAACTTAGGCCAATTCCTAATTGAATTTGACTTGCTATTGCTTGCTTGTTCACTTCGTTTTAGTTTATCGCCCAGCTTTGACTTAAAATTGTGTAAACTAAATTATTGTTTTTGTTATCCAATAAATTGTGATTGGCCTCTTGCTTCTGACTTCCACTGTATAAATACTTGACTGTTTTAGGAATCACATATTGAATTCGTTTAACAAGCATAAATCTTAAGCAATTCATTCATTGGTAGTTCTACAAATTTGCTGGGAAAAAACTCATACTAAGATTTGTAGTCCATTGAAATTGCCATGCAACACCAAAAAATATAGTCAAAATCCTGCGATTTTTAAACTATGGATCTTTTTGGTAATAGCTTCTTGTCTTTACGATAAGGTCTACATCTAAAATTAAATAATAATAATAATAAAAATAATAATTTTTGTGGGATTTTATTATCTCAGATTTAGCAATTTCAACCAAAATAATTTGCATACATACAGAAAATTCAAAGATATTCACACATAAAAAAGTAATACGCAATTTAAATGAGCTGATTTTAATAAAAAAATATACGGTGAAATAATAATCATATCTGTGGTCATTTGCTGTCCAGCTTTACGCATTCGTATTTAGAAATTCGCTTTAGTCTGCAGAAAAAAAATCGAGGCGACAGATGAAAAAAAAGAAAAATGTATAAAAATGATGATGAAAAGTGATTCTGACCGCAGCTGCCACAGCGAAATCAGTGAAGCTGCAGTCGACCCCCAAACCGATGCCCCTTATATCCCACTTCCCCCGTCCCCGTTGCCACTCTCGGCACTTACACGCTCTCCCAGTTTGGGCCCAGGCCTCGCTGCGCTTCCGCAGAATCACTTAACGCTTGATTACACCGATTGACGTTTTGACGAGGCAGTGATGCTGCACAAGTCGATGATGATGGCGATGACGATGACGACGACGACGACGTCTACGACAAGGAGCACCGTGTGGCCGCCACTGTAACCAAAAAAAAAAAAAGAAAAAGCAAAAGCAAAAAAATGGGAGGCGGTGCAGACAACTGTTGAGGGCGAAGCTGCTTGGCAGCTAGCCGGGCTCAGACGGACTTGCAACTGCAACAGCAGCGACTGCCAACTGTGGACTAAATCGTTATTACACGGTAGACGAGCGAGATGGAAAAGGCGCAACAGCAAACAAAATAATATCAAGAAAGAATGGGCATGTTCGCCCAATCTCAATCATGATCAAATACCCTTGCAGACCGGAATTCAACTACTGATGTCTAAATTTGACCATAACTTGCTGCGTTGGGCGTACCTAGGGCAGCTATATGATATACTGACTCGAAGCGGTCACCTTCGATATGGTAAGAGACGGACGGATATGGCTATGGCTCATGCATCATTAAGTTGAATTTAACTCAGAAGATCGTTTTTGACGAAGATATTTGAGTGGCAATTTTAAGCTTTTATAAAATCGTTTAAGTCAACATTTTCCCTAAATGCAACAAAATGAGATATTGTCTAATTATAATGCACAGATGAAAATATTATTATCTATATTTATATATTTATTTATGTATACATATTACAAGCTTGACGGAAAAGTTTTAATACCTACTGCAAGGGTAGACAGAATAAAAAATACAAAACTGTAACTGAAACAGAAGCTGAAGTTGAAGCTGAAAAGATGCAGCTGAAGCTGATGCTGAAGCTGATGCTGGCTTTGGAGTTGGAGTTGGAGTTGAAGTTGAAGTTGAAGTTGGGCTGCCTGTCGATTAAAATGTCATCGCATTTTGCTGCCGGCTGCGTTGCAGTTGTCAAAAGGTTTTTGCCACTTGTCGCTGCTAGTTTTCGCAAACAAAAAACAGTGGATAGCAAGAAGGAAATAAAATAATAATAATAATAATACCAACGAGCAAAAACATACAGAAGAAGATGAACCAGAAGAAAAAGAAGCAGATGCACGCGATGGGCACGACCCGGGGCCAGCCAAGGGTTAAGCATAGCTGTCTTTGAGGCTAAACACAGCATTTACCTCTATCTCACTCTGGCTCTCGTTGGCGCTGCTGTTGCGGTTTCTCTCTCTCTCTCTCTGAATAAATGTGTGTGTGTGTGTCTGTGTGTGTCTCCACGGCATGCAGCAGCAGTTTGAAACTGCAGTCAAAGGCTAACGAAATGAAATGCTGGATCTGCGGAAGGAAACGTATGCGAATACGGATGCGGATGTAGTTGCACAAATAGTGACAACGTTGTGTGCCTGCTAGTGTGGGTGTGTGTGTGCGCGTGTGTGTGTGCGTGTGTGTGTGTGTGTGTGTGCGAGTGAGTAGCTTTAAATTGCATGCGCACCGATGCATCAACCGACAAAGTCAAATACAACAGTATATGGTTATGACAACATGCCATCTGCATCAATTTGAAATTATGTGCAACAATACGAAATGAAATTCAATTGGATTCGATAATGCATACATAAGCACATACATACATACACACATACATATATCACATATATCACAACAAATGGATTGAATATGTAACACACGAATCCACTGATCGAAAGCAATCCAAGCAAGTCTGAAAATTGAGACTTAAGACCCACTTTAAGAAACCAATTGAAATTCGGTTTTCACAGAATATGCATAGAAGAGTATCAAATAGTGAAGCAGCTAAAAAATGATTCAATTAACTAAATCTATCATCTCTATTAACTTGCTGAATTTTACACTATTTTGTTTATGTTTTATTCGATTTTTCTCTCCTCTTAATTTGCTTAATGTAATCTTGTTTGAGGAATCCTTTCCGTTTATTTGTTGTATAATGCACCTTACATTTTGGCAAAAGCATACCCACATCGGATGTCAGCATTCATTATCTATATTTGATCCAAAATATTTAATTAATTAATTATAATTAATAGCATTGACTTAAATAATGTAGCTTATAGGCAAAATTTCCAAAAACTGTTTTGCTTGTTCGGACTCGCAAGTTCATTCAGAAAAAAGGTCGTCATGAAAACTCGAAAGTATTTCTTTTCATTATGGGAATAATTTCAAAACATTCGAAATACATTTCTTCAAGTTCGAAAGAATATGTTTCGCCATCTTTTTCACGTATATGTTTTGTTTAGAAAATATCTTTTCTGAAATTCAGATAATAGTAATCGAATTTGATTGCGCGACTACTATATTATATCTAATTGCTGTCTGCTTTTAGAAATGGGTTAGAATCCCCATGAAAATACTAATGTTTAATTATACTATAAGTAACCAAAAAAACTAATGTAGGAAGGAGTTTTGTGTACATATACCCAAAACAAAAAAATTCTTAAAAAAATATATATATATGTAAAACATTTTTTCGTAAATTTTTAGAAAAAGGTCACCTGCAATTAAGCAAAGAAAACCTGGTTTTCAGAGAGACACAAACCTACAAGTTGAGAAAAATATTTTTTGAACAATAAAGTAAGCCAAAAGTATGGTAACATTGTAAAATTCAGAGTGATTCGTTTTCTGAGTGTATATTTATTGGATTTTGTTGCTGGCTGAATGTGTATTGGATTGTGCTGGGCCATATATTGATTAGAGTGCAAGCCAAATTTAGTAGTGCTTAGTAGTTCCCTGCTCATTTGCCCTCTAAGACATTTCAATTAGCTGGCATAATGAGAGCTGTAAAGTGCAACAATTGTTGTTGTTGTTGTTGATGTTATTGTTGTTGTTAGTGCTGTTGTTGCAGGCGGCGAATGATTAATGGCCAACTGTTTGTATCTGTGCGCGGCCTGCGAAAGTGTTGACTGCTGCTGTTGTCCATGTTGCCAATGTTGGCCATGTTGCCTCCGTGCAATCCGCCTCTGCAATTCTCATCCACTTACTCAACGCTTTCCCTCAAGAGCCATCACCTGCTTGGCTGCCTGCTGCTCACATAATTTGCCTACAGATAGATGTGGTCCCCCTTTTGCTACAACTACGACTGGAGCTGGTTCCCATTTTAGAGGCGGTGCGGGGGGAGGGGTTTTGGGGCGCTTATCGTATGAGGCAATCGGCATCCTTGCTGAGCTGAAATCAAGGTGCCGCTTGAACCGGTTCCTCAGCATTCAAAGGGGGGAATTGAATACATGATGAGGGGAGGAGGAGAGAGCAGAGGGTGCTTGCTGCCCCACAAGGAATGGCCAATACTCGCAGCTGAACAATGTTTTCGCGGCTTATTACGCGCGATCGCTCGCTCAACGAACAACAGCAACAACAGCAACAACAATCTGAGCTGGAACAGCCAAGCCACCTGTGCGCAAAAATCAAACCAAAAGGCAATGCTCGTTATATGCCATGTGCAACAAGGGGCAAGCCAGCCAGTCAGCCAATGAGTGAACCAGTTTATACGGCGAGATGGATGGATTGGGACGTGCGGACGAGCGCCCACCGCCAAAGTGGAGCAGTCAAACCGCTTTGAAACGCCGCTGCGTGCAAGAATCGGGAATCGGACATCGGGCATCGAGCGAGAATCGCGAGAATCGGGAGAATCACGAGAATTGTGAATTGAGAAGAGTCCAAGACAGGATGCGCCTGCTTCACCGTGCCGTTGCCTTGCTTGCCTATCGCTGATCAAGTGAGCTGCTGCTGCTGCTGAAGAAAACATGTTACCTGTTAGGGTTAGTGGGATAGGGGGGTAGCAAGTGGTTGGGTATTGCAGGGGAGTGGCAGATTAAGCATCGGCGGTCGCGTTAGACTCGCGACCACCTGGCGCTCTCAACCAATCAGCGTGCAGCAAAGTGAATTAGTGGGGCCCCCTCTATTTGAGGACCTGGTCTTGTAGCTTCTCTTGTTATACCCTGTAGCAAATTATGAAAGGTTCTTTGCAATGGTATCTTTGAGCAGCGCTAAACTAAAGGCACTTCTGATCTCAAATCTAAGCCGACCTCAGAGACGAAAGGAAGAAATAAATATGGGTTGAAATTATAATCAAAAAATATTGGTAAATATTGTTTTTATGCAACAAATCAAGATTACCCGATTCCATTCGGCACGTATGTATTTAGTCAGATTTCCGAGACTATGCGAGACCTTTCCAATTATTGGATCGGGTTTGAGTTGTTGCTAAAAGTAATAAAAGCTAGTGTCGAGAAACCAATGCGGACCATAATGCAAGAAATGAGCTAATTAATGGTGTATTTGAATTTGTTGTATATATTGTGAATGTGAGTGACGACTGTTCACAGGGTATTTTGTAGTCGAAGGACTAATGTTTGTATTTTTTATGATTGCTGCCGTTGTTGTTATTTTGCTTATTTGCAATATGCGTAAATGTTTACGAGCCAACTGGCCAACTTATACTTAGTTACACAAACTCGTACATAAGCGCGCCTAGCATAGCCGGATAGGGCAACGGGGGCAGTGCGAAAAGGAGGAGGAGACGTTTTGGTCCACAGACACTTGTACACCTAAGTGATTTAGTGTAAATGATTGTGGCAAATGCGAGAGCCGACAACAGAGAACTGCGCCTTGAACTTTTGCCTCGTAATTATTGACAGCGCATTTGTAGCAGGTGTATTTTTTTTTATTTTTCTTGTTTTCTTGCAGGCAGCCACAAAACAGTTTGTCTGGGCCATAAGTGCCCATGACGTATAGATATGGTGGGCCCTCAATAGAGCATTAGATGCCAAGATTCGCTGGGAAAATTCAGCTCTTCAGTATGGAGAATATCCATTTGAGCAGTAGCCGTAAAATAAGAGCAAAACACATTAAAGTTGTTATGGGAAGGAGTTATGCATAGCACAGCAGATATTACATGTCTATATATATATATATATATGTAGTTCGGTTACATTAAACTACGTGTACAAGCTTCCATGTAGTTGTTCTGGATGAGTGCTTGGACTACAGTGTAACGAGTTTGCCATCGATTTGATGGGATGCAGTTAAAAATTAATTGGAATTTGCGTAGACACGCATTTCGCCTTGGAATATGATTAGATTCTTTCAACAAGACCTGTTATTCAGAAAACTTACCTCAAATGAAAATCGCCATTGAAACTATAAACTTTTTCTGATTTTGACGCTTAGCTTGTGAATGTGCAAAAATGTATTTATTGTATACTTTTCTGATATATCTTTCATAATTACAGAAAAATATTTAGATGTTAAATAATTTAGAAATGCAAACCATAATTTTAAGAATATTCATTTTAGAAATTTCGAAAGTGGTAATACAATTTGTTCTCTTTATTAGCGATTTTAAAAAACACCTTGTAAATTATGCAAATTTTTTCCACATTTTGCTCGGAATTAGGAAAGGAAAGCCGTGGCTTACTTATACTTTCTAAAAAATAAGCTGAGTTACACTTGACCCCAAAATAAGTAGATTTCCGAGTGATTTTTCTTGAGTGAATGTACGTTGAATTTTTATTATACACACTATAAAAAATAAGTTGTAATCTTATATAGGGAACGGCGTTAGTAGCCACGTTCAGCTATCAATTTTGCTATATAAAAATAAGTCGAATACTAAAATTATAATAAAACCGACTTTTAAATTGAAAGATAATTTTAATAGCTTTATTTACTCCTCCTCTCAAGGAAATACTAATGACATATTTGTAAATATCGGCTAGTTTTATTGTTGCTCCAAAATGAGTTTTATTGTCTTTACCAAGCCATATTTGCTAAGCTCAGCTTTAAATATTCCGAAGTGTGTTTGTAATCTTATCTGTACGATTTCAATTTCTTTTGATTATTATAAGTACGCCCACCTTGTGAATATCATTTCCAGCTTCATCGTCAACTTTGGTCCAATGTCAGCTTGAAACCAGATCGAACTTATCAACGAAGACATGCAGTCGTTGTTGTTTTTGTATTGTGTTGTGCTGTGTTGTGCAACAAAATGGGAAACCAGTCAAGTGACAACATTTTGTCAGCGTAATGACAACAACAACGACAACGACAACGACAACGACAGCAACAACGATAACATTTTTTGATGGTGTTGAATTTATGTGCGCGTTCTAATTTTAATTGCCAATTTGTGGGCATAATTTGTCCATTAACCTTAATTAACGGCGAAAGCTAACAGCCAGCCACCAATCCAAAAGATGTCAAAATAACACAAACACCTCCAATAACAGTTACAACAAACAAACAGAACGAGTCGCTGCTTGCCAATGAAGGGCTGTCAGAGCCAGTGCCTCGATGACCCCACACAGCCGCCTGCTCTATTTGCACTCAAATTAAACAGAAAGAAAAAAATAAATACATAAAAAAAATAAAGACGGTGAAGATAATATTATCAGATGACATGGAAACTGCTCTGTAAATATTATTTAGAATGTCAAAATGATGAATATATTACTTGGAAATTAAACTAGATGTTAAACGTTAAAATGTAATACATCAAGTAATTTTTAAGATATTTTAAATTTTATTAAAAACGTTTATAGTGATAGAAATATTACTTGAAAATGAATATAGATATTTAACTTGAAAACCTAATAAACCGATTTCTGTATATCATTTAATAATTTGTAGAACTACTTTAAGTCTTAATATATCAAGCGCTGGGTAAGATACTTAAAAGTTAACAAATCAACAAAGGAAAGCTGAGTGTCCTGCTTAAAGCCATCCAAAGTGTATCAGTTTCAACTTAAACGTACCAATCAAAGTTGTATGCAAACTACATCATTTCGACACCATTGTTAAGTCACCTACTTAATACCTTATTTATATTAAAGACAATTTTATAATGCCACTTGCTGCCCAAATACTTGGGTTACATACATACTTCTACAAACATACAGTGTGCTCTTCCTTCGATCAACGAACTAAAACCACATATAAAAAAGAGAGAACAAAATTAAATCTGCAGCAGACACCTGTCGCATTGTTTAGATATTTTGTTCGATTCTGAGCGCCTTTTTGTACTTTGTTTGTTTCTGGTCATCATTTCTATTTAAATTCGTTTCGATTTTATTGCATCTCGTTTTTCTTCACAGTTTTACAACGTGGCCTCAACCAAATGAACAACGGATAAAAATAATAAAAAATGCTCATTAAAAATGTTCAGCATTTAAAAAAAAATAAACAAACTGAACATACAGTTTCAGTTTAGTCCAGTTGTCAAACAGAGTTCAAATCTCCCCCTCCGTCACACAGAATTCGAATGCCCGTTTGGGATTTCACTCGATTCGTTTATCGACTCGTATGCTAGAGCCTTTAGCTACAGCTTCATTGTTTCTAGCCCTGTCCAGTCTGTTCCAGTCCCACCAACCAACAAGCAGCTACGCTCCCTCTTGTCCAAATGCTCTAAGCCGCTTGGGAAAAATCTATGCACATCGAAATTCTAGCCATCGATTTGGCCATCGACTTGCATAAGTTTAGCATAAAATTTGCGTTTCTAAGCGGCCATAAAAGTGTTTCAACGTTTTTTTCTTTGTGCTTAGTAAACACCTTATAAGCTTAATGTAATGTCGCTGGGGCCGTTCAAATGTGTCTTTAAATCAATTAGCAGTCGCTTTTGTATACCACTCAATCAGATTTGTCATGTCGGGCATTATGCATATTAAGATTTCACAGTCTGCCTCTTGCCAATGAATCACGCGATTGGCGAATCATTAATTTGCATATTGGCCAGCCAAATGTGGTGTCTTTAAACTTTGAAGCAGTTTGCAGCTTATGGCTCCAACTATATTTGGCCAGGAAGCGGTAAATGCGACAAATCGATTGTGTCCACACATAATATATAGTGCCATATACCTCGCTTAATACTTTGTGAAAGAAAATCTTTTGGGTTACTCATCACATAATGATTGCCATTTGTATGATCAAGTTCTAAACATGAAATTCATTGTGTAAATAGATTAGCAATCAATTGTGCCTTTAGTTTATACAGCGCAACTAAATGCTCTATCCCTAAAGTTCATTGACTTGAGTTAATTCTTTGATGCCAGCTGGTCATATTAATTGGGCATCGTCTGTCCGGTGTCTGATAGTCGGTATTGTAGATAAATAACAACAATCAATTGCGATTGCGTATTCTAATTACCGTTCAATATTTCAAAGACAATTTTTCAATTGTTAATGCCTCTATGATAGATACTCTAATTGCAGCTCAGGAGCACAGCGGCGGGCGCTGTTTTTATATTTTATTTTTGCTCCAACTGGAGCAAGTGCATGCAGAGAATCAAATTGCTGGCGACAGGCAACTGGGAAGCAACTGGTCAGCCAACTGGTCAGCAAACTCTGGGGGACAACCGAGCAGCCAGCGGAACACGTTTCAAGATGCATTTCGCTTGCGTCATTAAAATGGGTCTGATTTATGGCTAGGCCAGGGCCAACCTGAGGCTGGGCCACATGCTGATGCTGATGCCGATGCCGATGCCGATGCCAATGCCGATGATGATGCCGTTGTCGAGGCCTCATAGCCTTAGCCTTAGCCATAGCCTTAGCCTTAGCCTAGGCCATAGAATTGGCCGTGTTTCCACACTTTGGCTACCACTTGCCATTGCCACAGACAACGCACATTTTCCCATCGTGTGGCAGGCGAGTAAACTATATAACTATGACCATGAAGACAGCCGACCAGTGAAATGAGCCTGACGCTGCGCGCCAGACAGGCAACTGCAGCAACAGTGGCTGGCTGCAACTGCAACAGCAACTTAGACAGCGAGTCTTCGGCTTGTGGCTGTGACTATTTTAGCCAGTTGCTATTGCTGCCAGCGCAAATCAAAGAGCTATATGTTGACTGCACTTGACTTCCCGGTAATTAGACGTGAATGCCAAGATGGCCAATGCGACGAGCGCAACATTGCACAGTGGGCCACTGCTTGTGATAATGCCAATGAAATGTGCACTTATAAAAGTTAATAAAATAATTATAATCAATTTAGTAAGTTTCACTATGAGCACTTTGCTAATGCACAATTCAAATAGTTTTGTCGAGGCTGGCAATGTATTTATTTTATATATTCTTCAAATGGTTAATTCTTCTTCTTATGTGTGCCTCATGTAAATTAGATATACATTTAACATTTTTAATTACTACAAAGATCTAGTATGTAAATAAAAATATTTAATTCTTCTCCAAGACTTAACTGTTTGGATACCTAACTCATGTTGGGTGTCTTAAATAAAACTTGTGTTCGTAGTATTCTTAACATGACAAAAAAAAATACAAATAATCAAATAAACAAGGTGGCTTAACAATATTTCAGGTAATACTATCCTCAAGAAGAATAAAAATAAAAAAACATCGCAATTGCTTTTGTGTCATGTGACGACAATGTTGCCTGAAAGGCTTAGATAACTATCAATGAATATCTCGTTTGCTTTGAAATACATTCGATTTGTAACACTGTGGCAACAACAGCGATTTGATTAAGTGTTTCGAGTGCTTGACTGTGGCCTCGCTCGTCTTCTGATATGAAGTGCACCTGTTTCTAAGCCAAAGCGGCAGATGCTGCCAAACAAAGTCATAAAACGCCACGACGCGATGGCCACGCGCACAGAAAGAGGGCCGAAGTCTGCACTCCATTCACCATGCTCCAAACTCCGCAGCTCGTCGCTCTGTTTTGGAGTCGGTTGCATTCGCTGTGATGGCTGTGCTTTAACTGGTTGCAAGCTGCGCTGCCGCGCCGCAGGCTCCTGGACCACCGAGTAACGATTGCTGCTGTTGGTGTTGGTGTTGCTTGTTATTATTGATGCCCAGCTCGAGTGCGGATCCAGCTAAATTGCTTGCCTCATAATCAGGCGCGCAGGCCGTGTGTCTTGACTGGTTTGTGTCTTGGCTTCAATCAGAGCCACAACACTCGGCATTTTGCGATTACTGCTCGGAGTCCAACTCAGACTGCCTCCAAATATGGGCGCAATTGTAGCGCCAGTTGAGAATCCAGTGTAGCCAGCAGCTGTATACCTTTTAGCAGAGAGTAGGAGTAGGCGACAGGTGCAATTAACTATTGCTACGCGATGCCACATGCAACATGCAACATGCAGCTGCTGCTCGAGGCTGTGATTTCCGCATGCCTTAGCCGAAGTCAATGCAAACTTGATCAAATTTTTACATCATTTGCCCACTTGCAGCACATTTCCAATTACATCTATGTATTTCTTGAATGAACATAGTAAATAAAGTGGGATGACCTGAGATTATCATATGCATGTAAATGCTGCTGTAAATCGATCGGGGAGGCACAAGAGTAACGGGATGATGTGTAGGGAAACTCAAATAATCTTGGATTTATTAAGTGAATTAGCTTTTAACTGAACTACTTCTCCATTGAGTCTCCATAAGTCTCTTTTCTGCAATAGCCAATATTATGTCTAAGGTGCAACTCATTTGATATTTTCATCTCAATGATGTACATAGTTCGCAACACATTACATCAGTATAATTTACTTAAGGAGTATAAGAGCTGATAGAGCACTCAGTCATCAAATGAATACATATAGTTTGCCATTTTTCGATTTCGATCTGCTTTTCACACGTCTTCAAGTTTTATCGATCGATCAATCTTTGACGCTCGTCTCTCTTCACTGTCCAGGCAAAATGATGGCTCTCTTATCGGACATGCAGACGCATAGAGCGTATTACATATTCATTAGGCCGAACTGTGTAACTTATTCTCTATTAGCTGGCTGTCTCCTTCGCCTTGCCGCTGCAATCAAGCCCCCATCTTGTTGAAATAGATTCTGCATCTTTTTACTGTCTACTGTCTTCTGGTTTGCTGTTTACTTCTTCTGCACTTTGCTGATCTTCGGCGCTCATCGATCGTTTGCCACCGTCACCGTCATCGTCACCGGTGTCAGTTCTCAGTGTCAGTCTATGTCTCAGTCTCCGACTGCATGTCTCTGTTTCTCGGTCTCAATTGTGACGCTTATCGCTGCCGCTGATCACGCGCCATGCTGGCAGTTTTAATTATGTTGCTGCTACTGCTGCTGCCGCTGCTGGTGCTGTTGCTGGTGCTGCTGCTGTTGTTGTTGCTGCTGCTCATGTCTCTGCGCCAATGTTTGCTTGCTTTGCTGGCCAAGTCCTGTCTCCTGTGGAATGTTGACGAACTGCTGTCGCAATTAATACGCCTTGCGGCTGTCGTCACTGCTGCTTCTACTGCCTTTGCAACTGACACTGTTTGTCTTCGCTGCCCGCCCCTCCATCCCTCCCTTACCATAACTGTCGTTTACCACACCCCAGTTAAGCTATTTATAGAATGCATTGTCACTTTGCTCCCCACGCTCCGTCTCACTTGAGCTCGCTCTCTCTCGCTCTCTCTCGCTCTCTCTCTCTCTCTCTCTCTCTCTCTCTATCTCCCTCTGTCTGTCTGCCTTACACTCTTTTGCTTTGCAATTTGTGGCAATGTCTGCATTTTTTTTTACCTGTCGTTCAATTTGGACCCCCTCCACCCATCCAGAGCTACCCAACCCTTAGACAACATTATAATGAAATTATTTGTACTTTTACTGCGTTGACATCGGCGCTGACGTCGTTATGACTCTGCCGCCTGCTGTGCTCAATACGAAAAACTGGCAGAAATACTGGCGATACAAGAGCGCTTGTTCGATTTGTTGTATACGCTTGTGGCTATGGTATTATGATTTGATCCGATCAAAAGCACTAGTCGAGTCGATAGATGCATTGCCGTCGCTCTGTCAGCTTGCCAGTTTGACCTACTATTGTGCTTCAAATAACACCGGGCTACTATATCATACAGTTTGCATAGCAACAATTGGTCGATTTTGGAAATGTGCAGTGAAGTTCAGATGACTCCGATTTTCAAGGGTATTTCAGTATTTGGCGTGCTTGCGAAAGCTGTTGTTGTTGCCTGTGGTGCCAAACAGTAACACTCCCACCACCAACCCCCACACCGCCCGGTTGCCCTCCCACACAAGCTCGACGTAATTATTTCAAACTGTCTCTCTCTCTGACTAGGTTGCTGCTTCCGCTGGCAGCCTGTTAATCTCCCCACCCGACTCGAGCACACAGTTTCATGCCATTGTCTTCTTCTTCTTCTTCCTCCTCTTCTTCTTCTTCTTGTGTTGCATTGTCGTCTCTGGCTTCGGCTTGTGCATTGGTTTCAATTTTCGTTTTAAGCAGGCAGCAATTGGGGTTTCCCTTGGCTGGTGCAAAGCTTTTCTTACGCTTGTTACTTCCTGGCACCTTCTGTTTTCATTTCTTTCTTTTCCTTTCTATTCTTTTCATTTCGTTTTTCTTTTTCTGCTGCAGTCTCAGCACATTTGCCAATTGAGCGATGAGGGCCAAGAATTTTGCGCACTTTTCCTTCGGCTGCCTTAGCTTCAGTTTTAGGTTTAGCTTTGGCTCTGGCTCTGGCTTCAATTTCAATTTCAATGCAAAATCAATAAATTCGTTCGTTGCGAGGGCCAAGTTAATTTCCGTAATTGGCATCTTAACAAGGATATTTGCATTTCATGCGATTCGCATCGTTCCATCTCGCTCTCGCTCTAAACTACGCTCTATCCATCTCTCTCTCTCTCTCTCTCTCTCTCTCTCGCCCTGTGTGTGTGTTTGAATCTCATTTTCTTTGCAAGTCTGCTTCTTGAGTGCTGCTTTATCAATTATGCAGTCATCGTGCGCTACATTTGAGCTGCACTGTTCTTCGACGTCACCCGTCCCGGCCAACTGGCTAAGTTGTCCCCATCTCCATTAGCATCTAAATGTGAATCCACAAACTTTTTTCTGTCAAATGCTAAAATAAATTTCATATTCGATTTTTGTGTCTCTCGGCCACGTTTCCCTGCATTTAAATGAAGTCTGTAATTTTCTTGCTATCTTTTTGTGCTGGGATCTCGTCTTTTGTCAAAAATAAAAGTTAACTTTTACCGCACGAAGTGGACAACCGTAATGTCCCCGCCCCCGGACCGCCTCCCCTCCCCCGATCCGAGGTATTCCGTGTGTGGGCGCCACTTTGCTCTCGGGTTTACCTGAACTTGCGACTACTGTTTCTTGTTTGGCAGCGGGTCTTTTGGCTGTGGCGTTTTCTTTGTAACATGTGTGATTCAACAGCAAACATCTGGCATTTAGCAAGTCAAGCTCAAAACACTCTCACTAAATAATTTACAACTCATTTAAGTAAAATTCATTTTATAATAATTGCCAAAAGTGTAAAAATAGATTCTAGTATGATGCAGGATGCACGCATTATGGACGCACATTTATGTTAAGTTAAATGGAAACAAGAAATGTGCTAAGTATATCGATAAGCAGAATTATGATCTATAACAACGGATCCTATAAGCATATATATATATATATAGAGATATAGTAAGTATTTCAAAGAATACTTTTTATTTTATGGCATTTATTGCAATTTTGCTGTGTTTTCTATATTAATAGTTATAGATATACATATAGGTATAGGTAAAGGTTTAGGTATAGGTATAGGTATAGGTATAGATATAGATATTGATATAAGTATAGACAGAGAAAGAGAGAGAAATAGAGAGAGAGAGAGAGACTCTGAAACACCTGCACATTATTTAAATGTAGTTATTTTTTGTTGTCATTTTTTTTTAAATCTAATTTATTTGAATATTTCTGTTTATTTGTCTGCTTGCGTATTATGTTTTATTTTTAATTTATGCATATCAGCTACTTGGCTTCGCTTGGACTCGGTTTGGTTTTGCTTTTGCTTTTGACTCGAGCCCTTTGCTTATTATAAATTATATTTGTCATTATAATATTGAAATGTGTCTGTGTGTGTGCGTGTGTGTGTGTGTGTGTGCGTGTGTGTGTGTGTGTGTGTCGCTCTCGCCTTTTCGTCTCTGCTCTGGATACTTTCTTTCTTTCTTTCTGTCTTTTTAAGCCGAGGCACACTTTGATGCATGATGCATGGCCCACCAACACACGTAGAGTCGCTGCTATTTGTGCGTGTGTGTGTGTGTGCGTGTGCGTGTGTGTGCGTGTGTGTGAGTGCGTTAAGTTGTCATAATGATTGACAACGGCTACGTGCCCGGGTTTTGTAAGAGTCACACGGTTTGAGCCACGGTGGGGCCAACTATCTGTCTCTCTGTTTGTCTCTCTGTTTGTCTCTATGTCTGTCTCTATGTCTGTCTGTCTGTCTCACTACTCGACTGAGGCGGCTGACTGTTTCTCTGTCTTGCTGGGCCAAACGTATCAACTTGGCAGTTGCACGACGACCAACAACTAACTGCTAGCCAGGTTCTTGTTTATTTATGTACTATGTTTTGCAGTTGGTAAAAAATACACGCGAGGCGAGCACTTCGCATATCTAGTCTTGGGCCAATGGTTCGATAGGTCGATAAGTCGATAGGTCGATAGGTCAGTGTTTGCTGCCGAGCAAATTGAGAGTTTAGCTTGCAATGCGATATCCAATAATGATATTATTTGTGCGTTATATTTGCGCCTACCATCAACATTCTATTTGGATGCGCTCGAAGCATCTATTTGGAGGCTTGGCAAAAGTTAATTTAACATCTGTTGGGCCATAAATTGCATAAATTGTAACAGTCGCTACGCGAAGCCGCCTCCCCTGCACCTTCCCCGCAGCTTACGCGTACGCTTACGATTACACTCTGCCCGCCAAGACAACAACGAACAAAGAATAAGAAGATATATATATATATATGTATATATATGTATGTATGTAGAAGGAAAATAAAATGCCAGGATAATCAATAAACGAAATTCAATTTGCTGCGCCATTTGCGCAGACAGGGCGGCAGACGACAACCCCACAATAAGACCAAGACCAATATCAGACTTTGCCCTCAGGCCACCCAACCCAACCCAGCCCAAAGCAATCCAACCCCACCCCCTCGCGCTGTTCAGCGCATGCTTATGTCTATGCACAAGCTACAGATTCTGGCACGCCCACTTGAACGCCCACGTGCCATAAAATGAGGCCGATCTAATGAGCGTACGAGGGCATGGCTGGCTTGACAGTTCCACTAGATTGAGTGGGGGACTGGGGCGATGGCGGAGTGGAGGAGGCGGACAGGCGGACAGGCGGAGGGGGTGTCGTGAGCCGTGAGCAATGCGTGACGTTCGTGTATTTTATCGATATTGCAATTTATTATATTAGCCCCGCAAACAGTGGAAAAGCGATGGAGATGGCAGCAAGAAGACCTGCTTCGAGCTGTGGGCGAAACGTCTCTTAAATATAATATTTCTGTGCTATAAAGTGAAATATGTGTTAATTTGGTACCCCACCGGCCCCGCCCATGTCACGCCCCCACACGGCAATTATTGTTATAATGATAATATTGACATTGATAAGCGTCGCAAATTTATGCACAATTTGGCTAATTGATTGGAGCTGCCTCGGCTGCAAATGGCAGCGCCGCACGCATACTGCCCCAAATCTGCACACACACACACACATACACATGTGTTTGATGTGTGCCAGGGACGAGTTATCCAATAGAAAAAAAAGCTAAAAGATATTAACACCTAATACATATGAACTCAACCGTATAGAAACTTGATGAACCCATTGATTGAGATACACTTTATTGCGTATATCGGAAATGAAACCAATTTGAATTCCAAGTTATGGGCCAAGCAACTGAATAATATGGTTCTGAGCGCAAAATTCACTTTGGGCCGAAAAGATTCCAATACATTAATTATACATATTTGAGTGATAAAAAGTGGAAGCGCAATTGGAATCGGAACTGCAGATTAACCGATTGAAATCCAGAATCGGAACCGGAGCTGATATTATTTGGAACGAAATCAACGCAGACGAGCTACATAATGATCGATCCCGTTACTTGGGTGTATGTATGTGCTATACGAGAAACTATATTCAAAATTTGAAATCCCTTGCTGTTATAGTCCTTGTGATCTGTTTGCTTACAGAGACGGGCCAACAGACAGGCGTACGGACATAGCTAGATTGACTCGGATGCTGATTCAGATCAAGTATCTTTACCTGAACTCCTATTCTCTATTCTATTCAATTCTATATTCTATTCTATTACATTCTATTCTATTCAATTCTCTTTCCGGTTCGACCCATTGGTTTTAGAAATGTTACGAAAAGTTTGAAATTTAAGAAGAGCCGGTCGAAAGTTATTCAGTAAGCGTTGCATGACTTAACAGCCTTTATTTCTCTCCATATATGTGTCAAAATACAATTGGTCTTTGTATTAACAACATTTTGATGCT
Organism: Drosophila hawaiiensis; assembly: GCA_037043685.1. Lineage (NCBI taxonomy): Eukaryota > Metazoa > Arthropoda > Insecta > Diptera > Drosophilidae > Drosophila > Drosophila hawaiiensis. The sequence goes on from JBAMBA010000163.1 coordinate 448,459, forward strand.
TCCGCTGGAAAATGGGTCTCGTTTCCTTGGTCATTTAAGTATCGTAAGCTTTGGAAAAGTGAAAGTCGCATATGCCACGACTCTTGCTTGTTACTTGCTTGTCATTTATCTTGTACAATGGAAAATGAAGAAAACTACTGCTGGCAATTAGTAGTTGCGATCCTACGTGTAAAACCCTAAGAGAAACCGTGCTTGGTGTGGAGTGCCAGTCACGTAATACCTGAAAAAGGACCTAACTAGGATATTACTGTTCTTAACTTAATTAATTAGCCGTGCCAGAAGAATTTGCAGCTTAGCAACTTGCAACTTACTTGGCAAACTTTGTCAAAGTGCAACCTCGATCCAAATAGCCAAAGAGTGGCAACAAGAAAAGGCAGATAACTTGCAACGTGAAACTTTGAGTGGTATCGAAGAGAAAAAGGGGTTACTGCTGTCTCAGCCCCAATTGCTGGCTGTCCACTTGGAGTAAACATTTGATATACTACACCATACCCTTCCTACTCCTCCAGCCGCTGCTGCTCCGACTGCTGCTGCTCCGACTGCTACTACTCCGGCTGCTGCTGCTCGTCTAGTTGTTTACTTTTCCAATTGATTGAGCAGCGATGGCGTTGGTGTTGGCGTTGGCTACGGCTGACTGGGCTCGAGACGCCGCTAACTGGGATGCCACTGCCACACTGGCCAGCTGTGCGGCATCAAATGAAGCATAAAGTGTTGATGCGAGACGCAGCTACCACAGCATCAACAGCAGCAGCAGCAGCAGCAGCAGCAGCCGGCAGTTAATGTCAAGTGCAAATGAGACGTCATCATTGTCGTCATATAACCAGAAATCAAACAGTGCCACGCCCTTCTTCGCCCAACGGCTCCCCTTCCCAATTATGCGCCCACACACAGTGTCTAGTGTGCTTGGGGCATGCCTTACAAATCTGTGTTATGTGTAAGCGCGGAAACGAGGTCGAGGATGCAGATGTAGATGGAGATGGAGTTGGAGATGGAAAGCGGAGTTTACCTTGCCGCTGGCTCACACAGATTGGCATTCGGCTTTTGGACACAAATTGAAATCGAGTTGCAAAAAACGCTTAATTCAATAAAGAAAACGACAACAACCACAACAACTCCAACAGAAACAACAACCACAGCAACGACAACAGAAAAAGTTTATAATAACAGCGGACACAAATTAATTTTGCAAACCGTCGTTTGCGACACAAATTGCCGTGTCATGTCCAGAGTTGAGTTCTTTTTTTCCCAGTCTCTGTCTTTTTTCTTACTTGTTTTTTGTGTGTATGTTTTATTATTATTATTTTACTTGCTAGCCAGAGAGAGAGAGAGAGAGAGAGGCAGCTTTATAAGTTGTAATGCGGTTTACCACATAAATTGCTAGCACAACCAGCACAACAAATTAAACATTTACTTTTGTTTATTTTTTTGTAACGAAAAGAATAACAACTATAACTGATTTCTATCTCACAAGTAAGTTGAAAAATATCTGATATATATATTTAATTTTTGGTACTTTTTTTTTATTTTTTTGGATGCATCCAGAAAAAAACAAATATTTGTCTTCAATTGCAAAATATTAAATACTTTTTTATTACAAAGTTAAGGTTATGTTTAGTTAATGCTTAAATCGTACAAATAATTCTGTTAAATCTCAAATTAATTTAATACTCAGAAAGTTTCTCATATATGTTTTCCAGACTCACACATATATATTTTTTTGGTCAATGAAATTTGAAGTAAATAAATTTAAAAAAAATCAAATAAATACTAGAAAATTTTACAATAAATCTTGATATTACTTCGACTTTTTTTTCATTCATTTTATTTGTTCTCAAGTTTATATAATGTTGCGAGCGCTGCATGGCAGAGCATTTGGCATTCTACTTGCAGCATGTGGCTGCCACTTGACGAGGTTTTTTGTGCGCTACGCACCTGTGGCAAGCGGCAGTCGACGTTGATCGGTGTTCGTTGATCGTTGCGGTAATTACAAGCGACTCTCAGCTGCAGCCGCACTTTTTCTTACTCGTTGTTATTGTTTTTATCTTCATTTATTTGCTTGAGCTTTTTGTTGCTGTGGCTGTCGCTGTGGCTGTCGCTGTCGCTGTAGCAGTTGCAGTTGCAGTTGTTGTTGTTGTATTTTGGGGAAACGGCACAAGTAATTTCCACTAATTACGAGGCAATGAGTTGAGTAAAAGTAAAATCCGTACAACTTTGCAACAGTAGCAGCAGCAACAGCAGCAGCAGCAGCAGCAAGTGCAACTGCAACAGTTGCGTGCATCTGCATGGGGTGCCAATGGTTTTGACATGCAGTTAAATTGTTGCAATTTTGCTGTTGCACTTGGGTTCTCGGCTACCGCCTGAGATCTTTAGGCGCATGAATTGCGCTTTTTTGCGCCCTCGTCCTCGGCTCAGCTTGATCCTCATGGTAAATTAAATTTTAAAAACATTTAACGAACGGATGGCACAATCATAAACACAAATCAAATGAATTTTCATAATTGCATTTGGCTGCCTTTCCGTTTTCTGCTGACGGCTGCCATCAGCTCGCAAGGCAGGCTGACCCAACATGGGCGGCCACCAAGATGTGGGCGTGGTCCAGTCTAGACAGAGAGTTGTCACTGACGCTGACGCTGACTCTGCCGCTGCCTCTGCCTCTGACTCTGACGCTGATGTTGATGATAAGCCGGGACCTCAACTTGGGTTAGAAGACGATGATATTCCTGTTCGAGCAGCTCCACAATGGAAGACTAGAGTGACTAGCGTGCAGAATCGCCCCCAAGTGTGTATAAGGTCTAGAATCTTTTGTCTACTTTTGGAAAAGTTTGAAAGTGTGCTTAGCCTATGTATATCGTCTTCAGTTAAGGAAGAGGATTATATACTCTTGTGGCCCGGAGTTAATCTGCTGACATCTTATAATTGTTGTTCCCTTGATCGATTAGAAGAGAATTTGATAACCTACTCTGAATTGAAAATATTACCCCAGTTTCATCTCACACTAACTGTCCTGCTTTATACTGATTGTTTTCCCCTTTGTCTGTGCAGGTCCCTTTCCGTATTTTGATGTCTTTCACAGCTAATTTTTTAGTCGAGTGCATAACTTGCTCCTTGCCCTTTAACCCTTTGCCAGCCATCTGGGTTCACTTATGATACAGAGCTCAAGCCATATGCCTTTCCCATATGCTCTATCCTTCCGGCTGCACACACACACACACATGCACACACACATACACGTGTGTGCACATACAAATGTATCTATTCAGGGAAATTCATGTGCTGCTCCAAAAAATTGCTTGCTATTTTGCATTGGTTGCAGTTGCTGCTGTTGCTGCTATTGTTGTTGTTGTTGTTTTTGATGTTGCTAGTGCTGCTGCTGTTGCTCCCTTTTTTTTCTCTTTCTTTTTTGACTCTGCACAATTCTGTTTTTCCTTTTTTCTTTTATGTCAATTTCACGCTCTATTTGTGAGGTTTGCCATTTGCCTTTGCCTTTTGTTTGATTTGGTTTTTGTTATTTTCGATGTTGATTTGTTTTTGTGTTTTTGGTTTTGTTTTCACGCTCGTTTTTATACTCAGTCCAATCTTTGATATTTTTGTGCTTTTGACCAATTTGTGGCACACAATGCAAACAAACAAGAAGCACTAAAAACACACACACACACACACAGACACACAGACACAGACACACACCAAATGATTGGCAGCTTTTCAATATGGCGCTAATTGAGTTTTTAATTGTTAGCCTTTACACTTTTTGGCCCCTTTGCCTCAATGTGTCATTCGAATTGCTAGCGCCACACTTCGGTTTTTTTTGTTTTCTGTTATAGTTGTTGTTGCGCTTGTTGCGTATAACTATTATTATGATACTTATTATGTTAACCCTTTTCGTGAAGACCTTTTTAGTTGGCTTAGCAACTTGAAGAGAAGCAAAATTGAACAGTCGCTCATCAGTGGTTATAACTTGATACCATCGAAGAAGAAGAACAACAACAACAAAAACAACAAAAACAACAACAACAACAACTACAACAACTACATCAACAATCACGTCAAGTGCGACAGCAATCAAAATACTTCCCCTACAAAACAACAGCTCCCCTCACGGCTCAACTCCTTCTGCAGTGGCTGAGCAAACTTGTTTTAATGGCCCTGGTATCAGGCATCAGGCACCAAAGATCGGGCACCAGGCATAGGGTAATGTCAAACTCCAGATCTACACTGCAAACTCCAGACACCAAAACTACACTCGCCAAAACAGATGATTTAAAATGCAGGAGAAATAAATGCCAAATTCAGTTTTCTTTTTGTAAATAAAGATATTTGAAATTATCCAACCGGTATCCATTTGGAATTGTTAGAAAAGAACTTATTTGAAGTAGAAATAATCCTTAATCGATATCCGTTCTGAAAGAGTTGTAAGACGCTATTCTATTTCATCTGTATGTATTAAGTCTTTAGAATCTTTCTCTGAATGTTGAAGCTAATTTCTTCATTACAAAATAGATTACTGTGAAATTTTGCAAATTTGTTGTTACTGTAAATTGTTGACAAATATATCTTTGATTTCAAAAGTGTGACCCACAGCGAAGTAAGCAGCACTTACTTCTATACAGCATCTATTTTTTCGAGTGCAGGCTCAGGCAGGGTCGCGCTCTCGGATTATTCCTCAGACTCCGTTACTGGCTTCTTCTTTTTCTTGTTCGATTCAGGCTGAGGCTGACGCTGAGGCTGAGGCTCCGTTATAGCCAACCTCGCACAGAACGTCACTCAAGTTGAAATAATTTTAATTTAGTTGCTGGCAAACTATAAACAGACTCTCGACAGCCGCAGCGTGTGAGGGTCCTCGGCCTGCTCTTGCTCCTCTTTGACCTCGGTATGACTGGGAATGGGAATGGGTATGGGTATGGGGTTAGGGATGGGAACAAGGCTTTGGCTGCGTTGTCGTCAGCACTTTCCATTGATAAGCGGCACGCATTCAAGCCCAAAACCAAAGCCAGCCCCAACTCGAATTCTGCTTATAAGGACGCGTCCTACTGTTGCGACTGAAGGGTGACGATGACAAGCACGATTACGAAGTTGACGATGATGATGATCATGATGATGACGAGGACAACGACGAGGACGTTGCCGCGTCATGAGGTGATTAAGTCTACAGAATGGGGCAACATCAGCTTAAGAGGAACAACAGCGACAACAACAATAACAAAAACAGTTACCTAAAAACTTACTTGTAGAATGGTTAGTCTTTAAACGGAGCGCAAATATTTTGCATATTAAATGATTCAATGATTCAATGGGCCACAATACAATTTTAACTGACTTCTTCGGCAAAAATATTATATACTACAAAACTGACTATTTAAGAGAACAAAAGGTTTCAGCTACCAAATTTAAGTGAAAACCATTAAATTAGAATTGAAATTAGTTTTAAACAGCTTGCTTTTCTCAAATGAACTTTACATTGCTGGCTAGCATAAGACTACTGTACTAGGGTAGCTTTAAAGGCACTTTGAGGCCCTCGCCTGTGTAAGTATTGAATATATATGATCTTGATCAGTATCAGTTGCTTAAATTGTTGAGCAAATAAAGAAGAAATAAATTTGCTTATTTTCCCCGTAAGCACTTTTAAAATGCTGTCTAGTTCCTCATTTATGGCTTGTAATGTGGCAAAGGGTTGGAGCACACTTACACTTGTTCATAATGGTCCTGGAGACGCGAAGTCGTCGAACCGGCTTAAAGGGTTCCAGGCATTATGTAAACGCTTTCGGCTGCTGTGTCATTGGTAAAGGGAGGGCTGAGGGGGAGGGGGAGGAAGAAGGGACTTTAAGTTGAATTTGCAACCGATGCAAGCCGTGCAGCTCGTCCAATGCAATATCTTAATGGTCAAGTCGCTGCCAGGGCAAGGACTTGGCGGCTGCCCAGGATGGAGGCTCATATTTCGATGTTATTTATGCGACGGCCCCGTTATTAAAAATATTTTTGTAGCTGCTAGCTGGTAAGCTGGTCAGGGTCAGGCCCCAGCCACCGGCAACGCCAGTGATTCCCTGTCTCCCTCCAGTCACCTTCTTCCACCGCCTCTGCCTGTCATTTTTTCATGCATACATTTACCTGTCGCACAAGCAAGAAGACCGCAACCTCAACGTCACACTGATACCACGACTTGCGCTCTCTCTTTCTCTTATTCAGCCGTTGCGCTCCTACACTGTGTTGCCCCAGCCCCCAACTTGCCACTTCTGCTGCCTGCTGCCACGACTAGGCAGTGCAACATTATCCGTTTGCCTTGTTCTTTTTGAAGACCGCTTCATCGTCGTTGTTGTTTAATTTTTCAGTTGGTTTCAGTTTGGTTTTTGTGCTGCCCCTGCCTCCACCACAGCACCACTCTGCACCTCTCCTTCTCCGCCTGCTTGGCGACCTCTTCATCTGCAGCCGTCGTCTATCCTTGTTGTTATTGCTGTTGCTGTTGTTGCTGTTGCTGTTATTATTGAAGAGGTTTTAAATTTCCAGCCTGATACTTTAATCCAACCAGGCAAAAGGCGTCTTCGCAGCGCTCTCTCTCTCTCTCTCTCTCTCTGCTTACTTTTATCGTGGCTGCTATGGCGGTGTATTCTTTTGCTTCTTCTTCTCCCCCTGCTTAATCTTCTTCTTCCTGCTTTGCTCCTGCTGCTGCTGCTGTTGCTGCTGCTGCTGCTGGTCTTGCCTCATCTTGCTCTTATTATTGTTGCTGTTGCTGTTGCTGTTGTTGTGCAGCTTGTGCAGTTTTTAAGATTACTTTTTTTACACTGGTGGACTCTGTTTATATTTCTTTTCGCTTTTCGTTTGGCAGGCTTTTGCACCCTTAAAATATATTTGTAATATTGCTAACAATAACGAAAAATATCCAACAGCCCTTGCACGCTTTTTGAATAGATTGTTATTCTGTGTCACCCGAGAGCTCAAATATAACAAATTCTGATATTATTTACCTGAGACACCCCTCTTCCACTCCCTCTCTCAAATACTCGTTAGCTTGCTCCCGCTCACAACTTATTTGCTGCAATTTTAATCTGTAAATTTTCTAAAAATATTTGACCGGCATATTTGACTTGGCAAATATCAAAGTTGCCACAGGACATTGCAACTTAATTATATCGATGCATTTCTAAATTCCTTAATGAAATTTAAGGTTTTTCAAATTTGTTGTGAAACTTTTGGCAAGCCATGGATATATTTTTATTATAATTTAATATATATACATATTCAGGATACATTTTTGTGCACTTTACTTCATCTCTCTCTCTCTTCTATCTCTCTCTCCTCTCTCTATCTCTCTCGCTCTCTCTTTTGATACTGCTTTCTCAGTCCGTGCGCCATGCTGTCAAGTGCAATCTCATTTTCAAACATATTTATTCTCATTCGAGTAAATGTAAATTGGATCAAAGTTGCAGCTCGCCTACAAGGACTCACACACACTCACACACACTCACACACACTCAAACACACACTCACACACACTCGCATGCAAGCACAATCTATTTGGATGCTGTGTTTATGCATTTTTAAAGCACACATATTTTAAATGGCTTTTGCCAGTACATTTTTTACGCTGCTACCAGTTGGCCTGCTCTCGGCACGCTTATCGGCAAGGCCTCAACGCTTGCCAGTGGAGCGGAGAGGGTTGCATATGCAAAAAATATGGTTTTGAACTTGTATGTCATTGTATTATGAGTGAAATTAATGTTGTTGTGGGCAAGCATTTGATCATCGGTGAAGTTGTAATTAATGATCTCGAAACTTTATTCCAATATTATTTGATTATGTGCGTGCAAATTCTGTGCACCACATTTAATCCAATTTAATGAGAAATATTCAGCTTGAGCTGCTACCAATGCCGAGCATTGTGGATAATGCGTATTTATTTTGGTATGGAAATTTCAGACGCCACCAGGTATGTGTGCCACCTGTGCTGCCCTGCCATCGGAGTAATTATATCGGAATATGTATACATATATGGAGATATATGTGTGTGTGTGTAAATATGTGTATGCAAATGAGCAATGACAACTTTAAGGCGACGGCTGCACAAACAACGAAAACATTCAACACATACACAGTGTGTGTGTGTGTGTGTGTGTGTGTGTGTGTGTGAGAGAGAGATAGGGGTGATGGGGGAGATGAGGAGAGGTGCGCAGAGCAATGTTGTTTATACAAATAACAACAACATTACCGTTAAGATTAAATGCATCGTAGTTGCCATTAACAATGATTACCTGAAAGCCGATTCCCAATAATTAAATGTGCAACAGCGCGCAATTTTTAATTGCAGGCCACAAAAAGTGCGTCAGTCAATTCATTGGCCGCATTCTCTGCGCAATCCCATACGCCTGCCGCCAACACTTAATTCGATTTTCCTCTGTCCGCCTCCGCACCCGCATCCGCCTCCGCCTATACGCCCGTGTCCGTGTCCGGGTCCGGGTCCGGGTCCATGTTCGTGTTCATGTCTGCATTCATGGCCGCGCTGTGTCTCTGTCCGGCCAACGCGAGCGATGCCTCAAACTGTGCGCATATCAAAAAATGTTGATTCTGAATTTAATTTATTCATATTTATGCAAAAGAAGCAACAATTTTGCTAGCATACTTTTTTGGCCCAGCTGCTCTGATTCTCCCCTTTATACTCTTCCGGAGGGTATTACAATTGTGTCGTTGAGTTTGTCACGTGTTGAAGGAGACCCACGTTGCCACCCCACAGAAGTCGAAATGTTATTGATCATCACCACCCAATTCGATCTGTCTGTCGTTTAAGCAAAGCATGATTGGGATCGGACTTCTAAATCATGCAGCTGCAATAGGAACAGCCGGTCAAAGGAGATATGGTAAGCAAGCTTTCGTTTTTGAAAGGATGTCAGAACTGAACTCTCTAATTATTTGAATTATTTGAATTCTCACACCTAAACTAAAAACCATTTAGATCAGCCATATCATAAAGCTCAATCGGTCGAAAGATGAGTTCTTGTACGAAAAACTAATTCGTTTAACAAGTTATCCTAGCAAGCTTACGGTTCTCCTTGGGGTCGGACTACTATGCCTATATAGCTCAAATAAAAATAATCGGTTGGCTTTTTTTGTTTAAATTTATTGCACAATTGATACAATGGCAGCTTGACATAGGTCTGCAAGGGTATTTCATTTTCGCCGTGCCTAAGATAGGAGTCCTTGTTTTCTTTTTTTCTTTTTTAAATGGGTTGTACTGTTTTTACTGCACTCTTTGCGTGTGTGTTTGTTTATTATTTTCAACTTTAATATGCATCGAACCGCACAGCCGCCCACAGATACACATCCACATCCACATCGACATCCACCTCCACCTCCACTTCCACCCGCAGCATTTGCTTAAACTTACACTCTTCGATGCGCATTTCGGTTGACCAACAAATTCACTGGCTGTGTTAAATTTTAAACACATCTAATTTGGTTGTCATTGTAAGACCCCAGGGTTTTATTGAAAGAGTCTGTGCTGTGCCAGACATTAGTTTAGCATATAACCGATTTATTCTATCGAATTGAATCGTATCACAGTAAATCTTTCACAGTCAAAATCTATTTAAATATGTACATTTTATATTCGTAGCATGGTCAAAACGCTGTTGCCTCCGCAAGTCGGTAAGGTTTTGTCAAAAAATCGTCCTTGGACACTCCCTATATTTGTGCTTATTTCATAACCTAAGCAGTTTATTGATAAATTTTGTTCCAGCTCACAGAACAATTCCACATACGCTTGTAATCATAAATTGATATTTTTGTAATTGCACGACAAAGTTCGGGAAAATTAAACAGAATGAACACAAAGTCAGAACGGATGACTGAATCCCGCTATTAAACTGCAGAAGGAAGTAGTTCCGACCCCCTAAAGTATATATATTCTAGATAAGGGTCAACAGCCACATCCGCTTGTCCGTCTGTGGGATCTCAAGCGGATCTCGGAGACTATAATAGAGCATAAGTTCTCGTATAGCATCAAGCTTGTCAAATATCTATACTTATCCTTTTTTTATATGGCATTTATATCTTAAGCATTAATCAACATCTGAAAGGTTATCAAACATTATTTTGTCAAGGAACCAACAATGACAGTAGCTAAAAGTTTAAAACATTAAAAGGCAGATTCTTTTGATTGATTAGCTGGACTAATTTCATCAGTATGCGTATGTTAAAGAGGGATGGCATGGTGTGTGCTCGGTTTTTATTAACTCTTCAGTACCTGTACCTTGTGCAAAGCCTTTCCATGGAATATTTGATATTAAAACTAGAAAATGTTTAACAACAGGATTCGGGATATATTGTAGATGAGCTCACTCGACTACAGCCTTCTTACTTGCTTTTTAATTTTCTTAATGTATTATAGACTGATCTCTCTCTCTCTCTCTCTCTCTCTCTCTCTCTCTCTTCCCTCTCTCTATTGTTGGCAACATAATTGAGTCTAGACTGATTCCTATGTTTTACTTTTTAAGACCCGTGCACAATAACAAGAACTGCAGCAACAATGGCAACAATAACAAAGAGCTGTGTTTCCGGCTCCCAGATTGCTGGTGTTGAGTTTTCTTTGAAGATGGCTGCTGCTGCTGCTGCTGCTGTTTAGCATGAGCCCAATTATGAGTTATTTGTAATCTTATCTGTGGCATAAAAATTATAATATTGCGGCAAGGCACCCCACACAGCAACAACAGCAACAACAGCAACAACTTCGTTGTTGTCCCTTAGAGCATAAAGTTCTAAAATTTCAGCATTAAAATTTATTAAAAATAAATAACGCAGCCCATAAACGTCCGCAGGCGTTACACAGCCCCACCCTCCGTGCAACCCCGTCTCTCTGCTTGTGGTGGTGGTGGTGGTGGTGCAGACATGGATAGCTCTCAGACTGTGGTGTCTCCCGTTGTCGTTGTCGTTGTCGTTGTTGTTGTTGTTGTTGATTGCGTGGTTGTTGTCAAGGCTCTGCTCTGAAAGCTGCTGCGGTGCAGTCTGCATCTTGACGCTGGTATATAACACGCCCAACCACAACCCTTTCCCACACCACTCGCAGTGGTGGTGCAGGCCATGTGAATGGCACCAAAGTGGACGCTTCAGCATGCGCGAGCTCCACTTGGAGTCGGCGCGAGGAAGTGTCCGGAGGAGATGAAAGTTGAGTAGAGTCAGCAGCCAACAGCCAACAGCCAGCAGCCAGCAGCCAGCGGTCCAGACGCTGATAAACAGGAAGTCATCGTCGCTACCAACACTTCAAGCTTTGTGTCGAGTGGGTGGCTCAGCTGGGTGGGTGGTGGTTGGATGGCTGCTATGCTATATTGCCATGTGCATTGCCATTGTTCCAGCCTCGCAGCGACTCATCTCGATTTGACTGTGACTCCGTCTTCATCTCCATTTCCATCTCCATCTCCACCTCCGACTACGGCTATGGCTATGGCTACGGCTCAGTTCTTTGGCTTTATTCATAAAATAAATGAAGTATTTAGCTAGTCACAGCTGAAGAGATGAGTTTTGCTGCAGTCAGCAGATAGACAGAGAGACAGGCAGACAGACCGCAAGCAGCTCGGGGGTATTTGGGAATGACGTTGAAATGCGGCTCAAACGTGACATGCTCGTGCTAACAACCTGACTGACTGACTGACTGACTGACTGAGTGATTGAATGACTGACAGCCAGACCATATGAATTAGCATTTACCGCCCCTGCTTCCACATTTCTCTATCTGTAGTTGTTTTAAGTATTGCTTCCTAGCTTATGCATGTGTCGAGAGACTTTTCTTTGCGGGCCCACTTGACGTATGCGGAATGTCTTGAATTATATATATTTGCTTAAATTATGGAGAGAGAGAGAGAGAGGCGGACACGGCCAACTGCAACTGGTTCACAAATTAGATTTTAGCTGCTATGCAAAAGTTTTTCGGCAACTGAACTACCACATAAGGTAATTATAAATAGCTGGCTGGGACCGCAGTCCCCAGGTCCAGCTGAAAACTCAGCCCACACATGTGCGCACATGCTTGTGAGTGTGTGTGTGTGTCTGTGTGTGTGTGTGCAAAAATGGACTGGAAATTATATTACATGCTGCTCAAGTAGCCGAGCGTTTGTTTTTAATTAGTTTGCGCCGCAGTAACCTGAGCTCTCCTCTGCCATTCCCAAAAAAAGCACAGGTGGATGCGTATACATGTATACATATACATGTATACACATAGTTGTATGTGTGTGTGTGTGTGTGTGTGCGTATCTATTTTAATTGAATTCCACAAGTGACCGACCAAATATTTTTGCAGTTTGTAAAAAGTTTAGCATAATTCAGTGCACAAATTTTTACCAAACGTGCAGATCAAGGGTTCAACTGATGCCCCAAACGAAAGGTAAAAGCAAGTGGACAAAATAGGGTTTAAAGGTCAACTGTGCACTTGCCTTAACAAGCAAACGTGTGTAATTGCAGAAATTTGTTCAGAGTTTCACTCTTAAAAATAAGCAAAATTAATGAAATTAAAAATTTACAAGAATTGTGCAGACATAGATACAGATATACTTATATATTTTGGTTGCCATTCTATGTGCAAAATAAAAAAATGAGTGTAGTATGACTGACTGGTTGGAAGAAAAAAGCCCTGTACTCAGATCAGAGAATCTACTTCTAATTTAATCAAAAATTGAACAATCCTATTAAATTGAAAATATCTATTATCATCTCAAATGCAATGCCTCAGGCATTACCAATGGGGTATGGCAATGCTAATGTGCGATGCATGTGCAACAAAGATAAAAAAGAAGAAGAGGAACACACTCTCACACACAGACCACTGCAAGCCGGGAGACAAACGGCAGGTTGTGTTTAATTTTGCCGTCATTAGCGGACAACGGTTGATGGCCATTTGTTTTTGATGATGCTGTTTTTGTTGTTGTTAGCTGCTAGCTAGATGGCCTTTCAGAGGCTAATGTCACGCCTCGAGTTTCCGCACCTTATAAATGTGTTCGCTTTGGTTTCGTTTTCGACCACCGTTAGCACAGAGAGACGACCCAACCATCAAATCTCATCATGATGGCTCGTCAGCCATATAGTTGCTGTTGCTCTGAATGAGGCTGACGCTGACTCTGAGTTTGTGCAACGCTTTTCACTTCCTTTCGCCAGTTAATTTTAGTTTTATTATCATGCTTTTTATTTATTTATTTACTTCTTCTTTTTTTGTGCCAATGAAATTATGCCGAAAAGGCAGCGATAAAAAAACAAGCGCGCAAAATTGCAGCGCGCCTCAATATGTTGAGTCCAAGGCAGAGAGGGGCAGAGAGTGAGAGGGGCAACTTTAGAGGCGTAACTGGGACAGCACTCAACACCTCATGCCGTGTTAATAAACCATCAATAATTGTGCCTCTGAACGGACGGACGCCTACTTCGGACATTGGTAGCGGAATTAGACTCGGACTCGAACTCGGATTCAGACGCGAATTTGCACCACTGACTGCCGCAAAGCTAAATGAAGCGTGGCAAATGCGTCGATTTATTTTCTATACATATCAAAATCGGTGGCTGTGCAACAAGCGGCGACTCCACTCACATCGCAGCGCAGCAGCGGAAGACAAACAATTTCTTGGAATTGATTTCTTGTGGTTTTTGCGGGCTTGTAGCCCTAAAAATGCCACAGCACAGGCATATAAAAAATACCTACAGAGTGGCAGAAGAAGGGGGACGTATACCCTCTCTTTCTTTTTAAGAATTTCAAAGTCTACCCAATGACAGCTGCCACGCCAAAGTTGTGGAAGTGGCTTATTGCATGTGGTCAAAGGAGAACGACCAAGGTGACTGACTACTGGCACTGGCAACAAGCGGGATCGTTATTGATATCTGATATTCGATAGCTCAAATGCTACCACACACTATTAATAGGTGCATATGCACAAGTATGTCTACATAGAAGGATGTGCAGAGTCTAAAGTATGGTTTGGGGATGGGCATATGGCGATGGCCTCCAAATGTAATAGAGCTTCTGCAACAGATCAATTTCTTTGGATCCATTGTTACTATCCATCAATTTATGTATCAGTTCGATGACTTGGCAAGTATTGCATAGATTCTTGAACTGCACATACATATGATAAATATTTAACCTTAGCCACACAGCTAACCAAGTTGTAATCATATAAAAAAAAATGAAGAGAAATTTTCAAAATACACGATACAGTATCGAAGCCATAAAAATCTTCAACCCACCAAATTTTCTTGAATTAATGGGGGAGCTATATGCCCAGGAGGGGCCACAATAAATCTGACTAGGTCACACTGTATAAAGTCCCCCAATAATAATAATAATAATAATAATAAAATAACGACAACTTTCGCTTCATTGACGTTATCAATAAGTGAGAATTCGTGAACTTAATATAAATATGTTTTGACTTATAGTAATGCAATCAAAGTACATTTTTGCATATCTCGATACAATTCTCGAAAAGTGGCTGACAACTGGCGCTAAAACCCAAGTGCCGCTGTCAATCAATCACAGCTCTCTCGCTCGCCTGCCCTGGCAAAGGCAAACGGCAAACGGCAAACAGCAAACAGCAATGGCAACAGATTCGCTGACAGACTGAAATTCCCATATAGCTGATTTTTCTCACAATAATTTGTTGTACGCTGCTAGATTTTGTTTTTGCCACAGACACCTGTGCGAGGCCCAGTTAGGCGCAGACAAGCCACCAAATATGAGACTGCAGCAAGCAAAACACCAACACCAACAGCAGCAGCAGCAGCAGCAGCAGCAACAACAGCAACAACAACAGCAGCTCTTTGGCTGGCCATAAATCTGTAGACAACTTTCCAGTTGAGTGCTTAACAATTTTGAACACGCGCAGGCCACAAAGAGCCAGCCACACCTGAGCTCAAAGACTGACTCTGAGACTGTGACTGAGGCTGAGGCTGGGAGCTAGGAGCTGGGAGCTGGGAGCTGGGAGCTGCCTGCTAACTGCCGGGACAGTCCAACGACATGGACATGGACGGACCTGGTGCCATGGGAACGCCAGTGGCGAACACTAAACGGCCTACGCTCAGCAGCCTGCCACAGTTAACACTACACTCGCCAAAATAAGTTGCAAATATCGAAATCGACGATAGATTTCCAGAAATTAATTGCATTTCTTAAATAAAATACAAAAAAAAATTGATTGACACTAATTTTTATTATATAGTTTTTCCAATTTAAAAATGTTCATCTTTTAAAAACGTTGATTTTATTTGCAACAAAGACCCAAAACATATTGTTTTGCTGAGTGTATTTATAGTACAACAACGACTCTTTTTTTCTTCTGCTTATGCCGCGCAAGCCTTCGCCTTCTCCCACTCCCCTACCCCTCCCATTCGACGACTTGCTCCCGCTGCTGCCTTTTGCTGCACTTCGATAATGTGTAATAGTTCTATTAGTCGCATGTTGGCGCGTCTCTGGTTACAGCTAATCTCTGGCTACCAACTTTGGCACGCTGTCATGAGAACCAAGAACCGGCCGGATCGGCAAAAAGCTGAAAAAAAAGCAAAAACTTTGGCCTGAATAGTTAAGCAGTTGAGCAGTTGAACAGTTGAGCAGTTGGCTGATGGCGCCTCAGCTAGATTGCCCAATTTGGTGCGCACGCCGAACCGGTTCGACGGTTGGCCGTTTCGATCTCATAACGTTTATATGGCACAAAGGCTGGCGTCCAATTAAAACGGAAATATTTTCGACGGCTTTTTCATTAATTCACCTAAGCTAAGCTAAGCCTCCATCCATCTATCCATCTACCCATCTATCCACCCAGCAGCTGTCTATCATATCAATTCAGTGATTGTGGCTGATGCTCTTTTAATAACTTTATGCCGGACAACATTTACGAGTGCTGCCGCCCCTTTTAAATCCGTTAAAATCATATCACATGGCTAAGGCCAACTGAACAGCTGAAGTTAAAACTGAAACGTTGAGCGGCAACCGCATCCGTCTTTGTTTTGGATTTTACGGCACCTGCTCGACTCTTTTTGATCTGCCTTGAGGCATAGATTAGAGTTGGTTGAATGGGAAAGGAAACTTATGAATAGAGTTGTCGCTGCGTTTAACGGCTACTTTATGGCACTCAAATGCAATGCAAGCGTAAAAGCATAAAACTGTAAAATGTCCACAAATGAAATACATTTAACAAACGATCCACTAAAATTCAGACTCTGCCTGGTTTTTCAATACTAACTTCCATATTTCCAATTTATGTGTTTTGCCCACGGGTCCGGTGAAACTTAACTTATGGATGACGCAGCTCTATGGAACTGTAAATAGACGATGGTAGACATAAGAAGTTCTTCAGCTGCTTTGTCTTATGGTAAATCAAGAGCAGGTTGAGGCCTATAAATATCGCCTACAAAATCGTTGGGCTCCAACATTCGATTGCTTTATTTAGCTTCAAAAAGATTCCGTATATTGGATTAAATGGCACATAATAATTGGTTTGATTGTTCTTTGTTTTGTGGCAATATTTGGTATTTCCATAAAATGCATCTTCGTCAAGCTAGATGGTATACAATAAAGCACATGTTGAGTTAGTCGCATTGACTTACTGACTAATGCACTCGCATTTAATTAGATTAGAGTAGAGTTCCTTTGGCAGAAGTTTAGCCCAAAAGTTATTTTTTTTATTAATAATCCCAAATTTGTGATTGGGAAAGCAAAGCGCTTTTGGTCATTATTAGGTAAATGAGTTGTTTACACTACCATTGTTGTGTTTATGTGTATTGTGCACGTATTTGGGCCCTCAATAGAATACGGAATACTGAACCCGGAGGCTGCCTTTTAATTTGCATGGCTCATTCATTTAAATTCCACAACAACAACGCCAGTAATAATAATAATAAGGCAAATTGCCAAGCATGTTTCCCCTCATTTCAATTGAAGCACCCAAACAATTGCCAATTCTGTACTCCTGCCTCCTACTCCAAGTCTCTCTCCCTCTCTCTCTCTCTCTCTCTCTCTCCTTCACCCTTCTCGGTGTGTGATTTACTCTTTGGTTTATTGCAGCCCTTTTGATGATTAATTCATTCATGTGCTCATTGCCATTCATTGATCTTTGTGCTGGCATTATGCGAGTGTGTGAGTGTGCGTGTGTGTGTGTGTAGCTTTTGTTGAGTTGTTGTTGCTGCCACGCCTAATCTATTGATTACAGTTCTCAAAACATGCAACGCAAATGTTCAGATTTTGAGCCGATTTGCGATCCGGTTCAGATCGCTTAATATACTGCAGCTTAGAAGCGATACACTGAGGCGAAAACAGCTTCCGTTACTTAGCCCACCCCTCCCCTTCGACCACTCGCCCCTCCTGCTGAGCATTTGGCTTCATCTCCAATTATTCAATGTAATTAAGTTGATTGCGTTGTAATTGTGCCAGAAATTTATGCCCAATTGCCCAAGTCCGTTGGCTTCGCTGGCTCCATTGGCTTCGCACTGCCTCATGCCTCGTGCCTCGTGCCTCGTGCCTCGCTTTGTGTTCATTTGTGCTCTGCTTTTAGCTTTTTGCCGCCGCCTGTCTGCATATCTATCTAAATATTATACATATTGTAAATGGCCCCAGCAGACTGGGCACATCAGTTATGAGCTCAAGCTCATTCAGACCTTCTCAATAGAAAAGCATTCACATTTTTAAGTCAACCTTTACTTAGATATACCCAAGATTGTGTAATAGAAATCAAATTTTAATGAAAATACAAATGTAATGTAAAGTGGCTAGTAAAAATGTGGTGGTAATAGAAATACAAAAAAGAAAAATCAACCATACAAATGAATAAGTTGGAAAATGAATCTATATCAAAATGATATAAATTAAATCTAGTTTACCAGTTTTAAAATTCCAATCAATTGTGTTTTTGTAAAGGGTATTAAAGCAGAGAGTTTTCTCAAATTGTATATTTATTATGATTTAACTGGTGTTTTATGCCTTTTCTTTCGGGTTGTGAGCTTTGTGATATATTTTGTCAGCGTCTTTGAAGTATTTGTGCTCTCTCATCAAATTCATCTTGCTCATCATCAAATCATTACCATCAGAGGCGGAAGCGTTTAATGAACATTAGACAGCGACAACAATCGCAACAACAATCGCAGCAACAACAGCAACAGCAACAAAATCAACAACAAGAAATAACAATGCTCAATATAAAGCGACAACCGAGCAAATTGTTGATCAAAATGTAAACAAATAAATAAAAGGTTAAATGGGCTTCTTGGAAGGAAGCGCGACAAACAAATAAAGTAGAATCGAGAATAGCCGCTTAGCCAACAATTTATTAACCATGTTGGTTTTAGCCAACAATAACGACAACTATGGCAAATACCAGTAGTCGCCCTCTTAGCAGCGGCGAGTTGACGTTTAAAGTCGACAGGCGACATGCACGAAATCCGCTCAATTCTCAGACGCGTTGCCCGCTAACCGCTGCCCCTGCTCCTGCCCCTGCCCCTGCGTCTCTCTTCGCAGTGTTCTTGCCACCCACTTCTCCAATAGCTGCGCCACCGCATCACTTTAAATCGCTGGCCTAGGCTTAAGCAAAGATTAGGTAATTTGTGTACGTGTGTGTATCGTAAATAAAAATGTGCACATTTGAATTTGGAGTATGAAATATGTTTGCCATGGGTTCAGAGTTGAAAATATATTGAAGTTTAATCGCAAACAACTGCGAATGGCACCAGCACAGATAAGAGCTGCTAAAGCTAGTGCTTATGCACACACGCACATACACATACACACACGCACATACACATACACATACACATAAATAGCTATAGCAATAATCTGGAGTTATGTCAATGGGAAGTGAAGTCGAAGAAAAGTTCATGGTCCAACCAACAAATGCCTGCAATTGAAAATCATTTTCAATGTTTGCATGCGAAAAATAAAAAATGTTTCCCAGTCAGATATTATTTACTTTTGTCGTTTGTCGATAAATCAAATAAAATGGACTTTTGCAGGCAATTAAAAAATGTATTGATTTCAAGCTCTGATCAAATGTGAGTCTTATCACTTTAATGTCAGTTTGATGTATTTATTTTCCACAAACTTTTTGGCGACTCAAGAGCCAATGCTCTCGAAATGAGGTAAAACTTATTGTCATTGGCAATGTGGCTAGTCCACAAAAACTAAACACTTCCAAACCCATCAATTTTTCGAATACAAAAGGCCAAAGCAATCAAAACAAAACGCACAAAAGTTGTGGCGGATTGCGCCCCGGGCAGCTAATTTGAATATTGATATGATTCCGATATTGTATTTTATATGTTTTCGTGTGTGTTGGGGGAGGGTGATGGGGGTCCAGGGGGTAACATTCACAGGTCGCATAATTAAGGCGAAAAATTAGCGCGCGTGTTAAACGCGTGCGCAGAACAAGTTTGTGTCGCGACACATCTGCGCTTGCTTTAACATGCACGTAGTGTTTACTATCTGGTATCTGGTATCTGGTATCTGGTATCTGGTATTTTTTATCTAGTCTCTTATCGCAGGTATCTGGTGCGATCAACAACTGGATCTGCACTTACCATTTTCCACTTGACAATTTCACATTAATTTGCTGTCAAGTGGCCATCCATTAAATTCTGCAAGTTAAGCCAAGAAATAGTATCTGCAATCAAGTGCAAAATCAAGTGGCTCTCTTCGTAATAATATAATAAACTGTTGATATCGACGCTCTTCAGTTGTTCTATCAAATACTCTTGTAGTTGCAAGGAATCTCCGATGACTTTTTTGACAAAAAAAAAATATATATATATATATGCTTATGCTTGAGGTACAGGGTAAAGAAAAGGTTTAAAGGCTAAAAAATATAGATGCCTTGCAACCTTGATTATTCAGTTTTTGGTCTTTCAGTTGTTTTCAGTTGACAGCGATTTATGTGGAGCACTCAGATTACAAACGCCCAGCGAATATGTAAATCACATCAATTGAAATGCTTGCGATACGTTTAGATGTGAATATACTCAGAGTAGCACTCCATTTCCAGTTCGAATCGTCGATGTGTGTTTGTGAAATCCTCATTAAAAGATAAGAAAACTACAAGCTAAATAATAATTTATGGCTTTATCGTCTATTCAATGTTCAAAATGAGTTCATAGCAAATCAAGAGAATCAACTTAGACGAGTATTAACAGTTTCATAATTTGTTGTCAGAAATCATTATCATAGTCGTTTATGATAATGTGCAAAAGGTATGTGTGTGTGTGTGTGTGTGTGTGTGTGTGTGTGTGTGTGTGTGTGGATAGAACGTTACGAGTCTTTCGCACATTTTGCGCAGAATAACAGAATATTCAATGGCGGAAACTCCAAAATATAAAAATGAGCTTAGTCAGACTCTTGCCTTGTTTTGCCTTGGCCTATAAAAATCTTCGGATCTGTGGCTCATTTCGCGTTAGTCGTTTGTGTTGATTTAGTGTTTACCTCTGTGGCCACAGAGTACTATGTTCCCCTTGATGACGTCGTGTGCTCACACCCAAAACGCCTTAAGCTTTTTCCCACGCCCAGCTGGCAAATCAAAACGCCAAAAGGAAAAAAAACCAACAAATTTAAAAAATAATTTTATAAAGACACAAAAAAAAAGAAACTACAAATCACAAAGAGTACAGGAAGTTGTGATTAAATTTTTCGTTGTCCGCTGTGTGCTTTGATAATCGTACAGTAAAAATATCTTAATCACACACACACACACACACACATATAATGTGTATATATATATATGTGTATGTATACATTTCATGGTGTGCCACTATCCCAACTGTGAGTACTATGAGCCCTATCCGGTAAATGTTACGCATAATGCTGCTCATAAATTGCAAACTATTAACAAAATGTAAAATTTTCAAATGATTGCAAAGTTTGTTTTCATCGCCGCCAACTGCTGCCAAGTTTCCAAATTGCCTGAAGGGCCATTAATATTAAACGTGGTGACTTTGATGCTGAGGTACGATGTAGCGGAATGCTGAAGGGGGTGGAGGAGGGAGGGAGGGTTGGCTGGCTAAAAAAACACTGTGCACTTGCTAATTAGAAAGCGAAGCGATGACTTGCAATGCATTCGAAACTGAGACAAAGTTGGAGTCAAAAAAGATGGCGATAACCGAAGACGGAAGCGGAAGCAACAGCAAGGTGTAAGAATGGCGGCAAGTACTGCTACTGCAGCTGCTGTGACTGCCGCATTAGCTCGTGGCGAGTATGAGTATGTGGCGCACAGGAGACGGAAAAGGGCCTTGCCTCATACACATCTGCATGCAACATTTGTATGCAGCAACTGCCATTTTGCATCTGTCAGCAGTCAGCGGCAGTTAAATTGTCCTAACAAAAGGCTACATTATAGCATTTACTTAGGTTTAGATGTTATCGCATTACTTATACGTAATTCTTGCACGATTACATCTATAACTAAGTAATTTAATGTTCATTTTAAGGGTAATGTTTTTCATGTCTGGTTCCACAACTATTTCGATCAAGCACAGTATCTTTTATACCTTCAAGAGGGTATTGTAATGTTGTATTCTGGTTTTCACGTTTTACTGAACTCATCAAGTGTGTATATGTATCCTTGATCAGCATCACTTGTGGATACAATCGATATAACAATGTCCGTTCTTCCGTCTGTGCGACTGATAGATAGCTGTCATTGCCAATCGGTCATCATTTTCGGTCTCGTATTAAAAAAATATTATTTTTCGTTTATTTATCCAGGCCAAACACACAAACTATGCGTACTAAAAGTTGCTTGAGCTTGGAGAAAAAAATATGTGAAGAAAAATGTAGATGTCAGCAGGCCATCTCCGGTTAACAAAGGAATATAATCACCGTTTGTCTGTGCAATTATTTTAACTTTAACTTCTCTTTTATTTGTGCTGAAGAAAATATGATTGAAAACATTTTACTTATTTTCTTAAACACATTGCATTATTGGTCTTTGATTCCCTTTGAATTTAACTAAAGAATTTACTCAGGTTGCTGCTTCATTTTCCCTATTCAATTTTACTAAATTGAGCAATGAAATATTTTGTGCAGAGAATATATTTCGCATAATTTGTTGTATTGTTTATTTTCGAATAGTGAATTGCAGTTTGGTTTCCGGAATTTCATTTGGCTTATTTATTTAAATCATTATTTATTCAGTCAGTTACATAATACTGAATATTAAACTTAGTTCGGCTACTGCTTTTCCATTTAATTTCAATAAAATTTCATGTGCCCTTTAAACTGTTCCACTTGCCCGCTTCTCCATTGTGGCCTTGTCATCGCTATTTGTTGGTTGACTGCTTGGCTGATTTGATTCTGAGACTCTGATTTCCTTTTTAATTCCATTTTCATTTAACGGCGAACTTGACATAAGTTTCGCTTCAGGCTTTTCCCCACTTCCCCGCTACCAAAACGAAATATTGTTACACGGAAATAAATGATCAGCGTTTAGAAAAATGATTGATTAATTGACTTGAAATAATGAACGAGTCGCGCTCCGACTGAGACTCTGACGATGACGCTGTTGATGAGCAGTTGCTGCTGCTTGTGTTACAGCTATCAAAAGGCTATTTAAATGCAACAACAACGGCAATGCCAATAATGACTATGTGAGATATACATGAAAATAACAACAACATGAGCTTCTACGCGACACTTAAATGCTTGCGGCCCTCGTCCAACTAAAAGCCCACGTCAAAACACAGAGCTAGGGCCACAACCAGAAGCAAAAGCAAAAGCAAAAGCAAAACCAGAATCAGAATAAGATTCTGAATACGAATCAGAATCAGAATCAGAACCGAAACCGAAACCAAAACCCCTCAATCAATTGGCCAGTTAGAACGTCAAGAAGTGAAGCCGTCAACCAGTTGAACAGACATCACATCAACTCACATCACATCAGCCCGAGGCTCGCTCCTAAGCTCATTGGTCTAATATTACCAGAAATCGGCTCCCAAATTAGAGAGTTGCTGCTCTCCGCCGATGTATCTATGATTACCGAGGGCAGCTTCACAAGTAAGTCTAGTCAATTTAAAATTGATTTGTTGAATGTTGTCCAGGCGAATGAAGAATTAACCAAATACATTAGAGGCATTCTCAGCTAGCTGCTGAAAGTTGTCCCATTATTCAGCACAGTGGCACACATTATTCAGCAGCACTCAGTGGAAACTCACCCTTCATACTATGTCAGCAAACCCATCAATTTAGTTCGCTTTTGCTGTTCTGCTTGTGTGTGTAATCGATAATTATCGATAAGAGCTGCTGTAAGCATAATTTAAGTGCTATTCATTCCAAGCACACGTTATGCAGCACTGTTCCCTCTTCTTCTGCCGTTCTCGGTCATTTTTCTGCGTTTTGTGCTCGTCAAATGGTTGAATTTATTTGTCGCTGGCCTTTAATGCGCCAATTGTTTGCACATATTGTCGAACAAATGACAAGCCATACATATTTTTAGGGTGGCGTCTCGTATTTGTTCTATGATTAAAAATAAATAAAGCATTAGTAGGACTGGCGCACAAAACTATTAAAAGCGCGTTGCTGGTCGAGTCGTGGTCGGAGCGGAACTGTGGGCGGTTGGGTGGTGTGTGTCCTCGTCGTTTTGGACAACTCTCTAGACATTACTTGGACCCCCGCTTGGGCTGACCATAAACATTTTGTGGCGCAATGATGTATGGACGTGTGGAGTGTGATGGACCGGAGCTTGGTTTTTGGGGGCACGAGCTGATATCGGCGGGGAGATGGGAGAGCTTTGGGCTGCACAGCAGGTGCTTAAATGGCGCATAGTTAACGGGGCGCCGGAACAACAACGAACAGCGAACAATTGGCAGGAGGCAGGGAGCAGCTGGGAGTCAAGGATAATAAATTTTCTCTTGCTTTACCCCAAAAATAAAGCAGCACAAAACTCCAGCTCTCCCTCTCTCTCTCTCTCTCTCTCTCTCTCTCTCTCTCACCCTCTTTACTCGCTTCTACTATTTGGTTTTGTCCTTATTGTCACAGCTAGTCAGAGTGTTGTTTGGGTCAGACCCCTTGTGTAGCTCCCACATAGACCCCGTCCCCTGTCCCACTATTGTTGGGCAAAAAAAGAAAGAGAACGAGAAGAATCGAATGCTTCTGGTCAAAATAATAAATTTGTTCAGGTTAATAGACTTATTTTAATTTATGTGATTTCATGCGGTTATTCGTGTGGCTTTTGCAAATGCATTACCCATCAGTGGCACTGTTTGCCCCGCCCACCCGCTGGCTAACTACTGTTGCATCTACACGTGCACACCCTTGACCAGAAATATGCATAGCATTCGCCAATGCAATGGCCATAATAACTTGGATAACCTGGATCATTGATCATTTCGTTGTTTGCTTAATGGCAATTATGCGACCAACATCGCGAATATTGGAAAAGCCTTGTTGGCGTTTCACACAAACACAAACATAGGCAAACATAGCTGGGTGTAACTGTTGGTGGTGTAGCCACTGAAATGAAATTTATTTTCATTTGGTTTCTGCTTTCATTTGTATGTGCAGCAAAAATAGATTAACCCATTAATTTGTTGCACTCTTCGATGTAACTTTATTTGAAATGTTGAAATACAGAAAATACGCGATTACACTGCGAATTCCTAGAACCCTAGAGTCACCAACTTGCAGTCCACCTCTTTCAAAAAAAGTCTTATGAATTTCCTTGACATCCAGCTTAAACTCAGCTCAAAATGGAACACAACTATTCAACATATGCAAATTTCGAAACAATGTATTGTAAAACTTAAGTGCAATGTCAATCTGGGGACCAAATATAGCCAAATATAGAAAAAACTAAGCTACTTCAAAGTCGGTTCAGACTTGTCCTTCTCCTGCAACGTGCAGCTACAATTGTTTTTAATGTCAAGGGTAAAATAACCATAGACTCGTAAAAATGTAGTTATCGCGAAGAAAAATGCGTAAATAGCTGTTACTATTTATGCTATCAACTTATGTTGTGCAAGAACTCAATTTATTGATATTCATTTAAATGAAATTCCTTTAAAACCATCCTTTTCCACTCTCATTAGTATTCTGTCTGACTATCTTGCCGAATGTAATATTGGGCTTAATTTGTAGTTTTCAGACAGACAATTCACCACTTACCTGTCCTCTCCTCAACCCAGCTTACCAACTTACCAAATCGCGACCTCAACCCAAAAGGTAGAACCCAATTCAGTGGCATTTCAAAATGCACAATCAATTCCATTTTCATGGCTGCCTGAATTGACCGAGGGAAACCCTTTCAGCTGCTCCAAAATTACAACCCACATCCGCCCCCTTTTGTTGTAATGGCCATTGGCTGTCTGCTGCTTGCATGCCGCAGACAATTTTCTTCTGAATTAAATAATTAATTATATAATTGCAAAGCGTTCGAAAAACTCCAACGTAAAATTCTCACGCTTTTCCTCTCGTCGAACAAAATTTTTGGTTCACTTCTCGGTTTATGTCTGAAATATTTATTATAATTGTGGGCCAGCTGGGATAGTATATGTGTGTAAGTGTGCGTGTGTGTGTGTGGCTATACATAGAAGACGATATTGGAGATCCTTTTGGCAATCGATAAACATGCGTGGGCGTTATTTTTGGCTCGCATCGCGTCGAACAAATCTAACAAATTGAGTGAGGCAGCAGAGTTGACATGCTTAACTAGAGGTTGCTAACATGATGACGGCCGCCACGCCTTGTTCACACAATCAGCCCACGCAAACCGCCCCACCCCCCTCCCCGCTCCACCCATGGCGTTTCCCTTGCCTGCGCCCACACACACAGGTGCTGTTACCTGCTAGCTGCTGGCAAAAGTCGCAACTTTAACGCCCACATTTATCATAAATATCAGCCATAAGTTAATTGGCTTTTGCATGCCCGACGCACCAGATGCCCTGTAATCGCAATGCTTGAGTGTTTGGCATAATAATTGACATTAAATTGGATTCGTTGCCCAAAGCTGAAATCTTCAACGGCCCAAATATGAAAAATTATAAATAAATTGAATCAGTCGTGAGCCATTATATATGCATATATATATATATATATATATATATATAGGTTATCAGAAATATAGATTTGTATCTATAAAAATTTGAGCAATGCTACTTATGGAACCAATGCTAGTCTTATATACCCTTACACACGGTATATAACGAACAGCAGCAGCTGTTGCAGATGTGGCTCAGGTTGCTGGGCAGGATTTGTAGCAGTGTGTCTATGGCGTTTGCCACACTGGTTCGCCTGTCTCTGTCTCTGTCTTTGTCGTTAGCTACTGTACCTGTCTGTCGGACTGTCTGGCAGTCTGCTTGTCGCCCACTCGCCCACTCACCTGGCAGGCTGTCCGCTTGCGCTGACGTCTGGCGCTAAGAAAAAAGCTGCGCTTCATTTCGATTTCAATTATGCGCAATCATTTTTCAAGTTCAGAGCAACGCTCTCGCCCGTACCGTACCTTACCGTACCGTACCCTACCGTATCGAACCGTACCAAACCGAACCGAGCCGAACCGAACCGAACCACAATGTACCGTCGCTGTCTGGCAATGCCGGCACGCGACAAAAATTAATAATTGAGCAGGCAAGCGATGCCATTTGCTAAATTGAAACCAGCAACGGCAAAGTGGCAAATCAATTTCGTTTCACTTTGATTGTATGCAAATCTTCGCTGGGGGACTTCGGAGTGCTCAATTTGTGCCGGGGCGCGCGGCATGGAGGGGGAGGGTGAAGGGTGGAGGGTGGTAGAGGAAAAGCACAAAGTGCGTTCGGCGGAATATACAAGATATACAGAAGCGCATTGCTTTGCACATTGTTGCTGCCGCATGTTGCATGTTGCATGCAAATTAAGTGCAGCACTTGTTGCAACAATCGTGCCAGCATCATCATCATCTTAATCATGACTGCTGTTGCACAGCTTACAGCTGCAGCACGGTGCAACAATAGGGGGAAAGCACACAGCAAATCGTACTTGCACCTGCTGCTGACCGGGGGGAATCCGTGTACATCAATTGGTCAAATCCAGTTAAGAGTCCTGAATTTGTTTTGGAAAAATATATTTTGCTTGTACCTGTATCTATTAAATGTCATTTCATCTTTGACTGCTTCACCGTATCAAATTTGCTTATGGTTTTTAATTGTTCGGGAAATTAAAAGTTGAATTTGAATGATTTCAATGTTTTAGGTTGATTTCAAGCTCACTCAAGAAGGCAATTCCTAAAACGTTCTCAATTCCAATTCAATACAGCTTTATAAAGATTCAGCTGCGGAACTCATTATTGAGGAGTCTTAATTCCCAGGCAGACATCTCTCATCAGCAGCCAGCATCAATTGAAAGACCGCAATTAAGGTCGTTTAACAGTTTTTAGGTATTGTTTTTTAGTGTTGTGAATTTAGAGAGCCACTTGAACTGTCTTTGGCTTGGACGTGGGCCAGTTCAGCTTGAGGGTAGAAGACGAAAGCTGCAACTCCACAAAATGTGTCTTTAATATTTCAGTCTTTGCGGGAACTTCCCGAAGACCAACATAACTAACGGCAGTTGCGCACAAAAAAGCGTAAATTAAAATTAAAATAAATAGCTAGGCGAATGAGCCGCTCTTAAATAATTTCTTCATTTTTCGCTTTAATTTCGTTGTTGTACTTTTTGTGCCTTTTATTTGTATTTACTCTTCAGCAGCTCTGCAGCTGCTCTTCGCGAACGGTCGGTCAGAAAAACTTTGCCTTTGCCACTGCCTTCAGCTTTGCCAGTGTCTAGCGCTTCTAATTAAGATGAATTAAGCAAAATCATTTCGATTAGAAGTAGAAAACAGACGAGCAAAAGAAGAAAGAGGAAAAAATACACACACACAAGCAGAAACAGAAAACAGAGAACAGCAAACACAAAACAGAAAACAAAGAACAGAAAACTGTGCGCCAAGAATTGCTGCTAACTGTTGTTCAGCCGTTTGATGATCAGCCGATGGACGACGACGACAAAGATGAAGATGAATATGAAGATGAAGATGAAGACGATGACAATGACGATGACGATGCCGATAACGATGACAATGATGATGCCTCACAAATGTCGCGGTTCACGCGGTGTTGACAAAAACAAACGCAGACAAACTCCGCATGGGAAGGGACCACTATCAAATGCGGGCTGGACTTGATTGGGCCACTCCTCCTCTCAGCATAAGAACTACGCCAATGAGTTTGCGACGCCACCGAATGCTTATCTTCCTAAAACTGAACAATACCGAAACGGGTTCGATTTGCAGGCTGCTAAATTTGCATTTGGTATTATTGAAACAATATTAGTTCTCATTCAATATGATTTATTGTTTGAAATTTGTATATTCGCAAAGCTCTGCAAATCTGGCGTAATATCAAATCAATATCGAATAAATAAGTATAATATTTCATAGGTAATTAAATGACTTTTAATACGATTAAAATTTTGAAAAAAAAAACATTTTCGTGCTTCTTCAGGCTGGCATGTCTTAATATGGTTTTATGAAAAGTTTTTGGCTTGAGAGTGTTTGAAGTTCGGGTTCGCTTGGAGAAAACTTCTCAGTTCTCAGTTCTGTTTCTCGCATTTTGTGTTCTTGTTGGTTAATCATTTTTATTTCGAGCGTGTGTGTGTGTGTGTGTGTGTGCATGCTTATTGTTGTGTGTACTTTAATTAATTAAGATTTATAAACAGGCAGGCAGAGCAATTCAACGGAAATTTGAATGCAAGACCAAGACAAGTGGTGTCTTTTCGCCGTTTTCTGCTTGTTTAGTTGCTTGCTTGTTGTGCGCAAAATGTTCACATAGTCTTTTGGCCTCATGCATCCCGCCCACCCCCCGACCCACCCCCTGCCAAGTGAAGTAGTGAGCGTTGATGCCATGTATTTAATTTAATTGAATTTGCGCGCCGCCAACGACGATGATGACGAACTTAACGAGCAAAACTGGCCAAGAAGCCCACCACGGTCCGACCCGGCCCATATAGCCAGCTACATACATATACAGGGGTATATAGGTATAGTGTGGTGGTAGTTGGGTCTGTTAGATGTTCGGGTGCGGGTAATATGATAAAATGATTACACATCCGGCGCAACTTTTGCACCGAGACATTACTCATACGACACGCTGCCCGGCTGCGGAGGAAATGTGTTTAGTGTAATCCGGCGGCGACTCTTAAAGCGATATCCACTGCGAGATGTGCGCATGACATACGCGTCTGGGGTCGTCTGGGCGGCTCCACCAATGCAATTATGAAAATTTACGAGTTTTTGTTTGAGGCGCCAAGTTGCGGTGCAGTTGTTGTTGTGGTTGCTGTGGTTGCTGCTCTCCTTGAATATAATTTACGATGTGGCAAAGTTTGAACTAAAAGCTCGCGAAAGAACAAACGAATTGCCCTACATCATAAAAATTGAATACAATGTAAAGATGTTATAAAGTCAACAGCTAAAAATAATCGTAGCATGCATCGACAAGCGATATCATTAAGATCATCTCATAAAACAAATTTGCTTCTCGGTCTGAGTGAAATACCAAAGCAAAATATCAAAATAAAAGTCCGTCTTTGCAAGAGAATTTCTTTTCAAGCAACGAATAAAAACATATCCTGACCTTGAAGACAAGAAATATAATTTCATAAATATGTCTTGCATAAAATGGAATTAAGATGGTAATTAAATAGCAAAAAAAAAAAAATCGTGGTATTTGAAAAAGAATAATATTTATGTTCATGAAGATGTGCTGTTAACAATATGAATATTGAGATTTGGCTAACAAGTACAGCTACATACAAGTTTGGCATTAGACATTAGACGTTGCAAATTGTTGCTTGAAAATAAAGCTAGCCCGAAGTTCTAGATCTGACGACAATGGAATGGTGGTCCTTAAACCATTTCCGAGATTTTTTGCTGCTTCGCTCAGGTTGGAAGATCTACAATAAATATATTTCACTATCTGTTTAAGAAAACAAATGTATTTTTCCCATATTTCAATGTAATCCATGTTAATCTCTGTCTGTTTTTCCAGAGATAAGTCATTGCTCAAGCTCTGAGTTGATAATTGTGCTAATTTTATTCCATTAACTCATTCAAAATGGGTAAAAGGTTTTGTGCACACGTATATAATATATATAATCAAATGTATAAATGCAAGATCTCGTAGTCGAACTCACTCAACATAATAAAATATAATAATATCTCGAACTTCGGCCAAAACTAGTTCTTACTTTGGATATACTAGCACTTGCTTCCATACATGCAAATGTAGGTAGAATACAATTTTTTTAGTTTATTTGTGTAATGCAATCCGTTAGATGTGTAGTATATTTCCTTTTGTAATATTTAATAGAGCAGTTGATTTGGATTCAAATCCAATGCAGAGATTTTCCATAGCGGCAGGTAAAACAAGAGTTGCTACAACATGTTTCTGGGCTCCTAAGATGGCTTAAGTTGTAGTCGTTGTTGTCGTGCTTGTTGTTGTGTGTGCTGCTTTGACTATCATATTATTCCGTAAACTGGCGCCAAATCATTCGCAAGTCTCAATGACACCTGCACGAATTATCGTGTAACACTTTGAATTTATTTTTGTATTATTTGTTTTGCGAGTGTATCGGTTTATCTCTATCTCTGTCTCTGTCTCTGTCTGTGTCTGTGTGTGAGTTTGTGTGTCAGCCAAGCAACGGGTTTTGTGCGTCTTTATGTGTTTTCAAATCGAGGAGCCAAATCAAAAGGCGACGTTGTCATGGACCACGCGACGTATGCGCAACGCGGCAGCTAACAATAAGCGCGAGACATGAAAAAATGTTGGTCGCGTGGGCGTTGCGTCTCCAACAACGGCATCAGCATCGGCAACAGCCAGATAAAAACCTGCCCCACAACTCTTGGCTATAACTTTGGATTTGTTTTGATTTTATTGCAATAATAACAACAAAAACAACAGCAACACCAAGAGCAACAACAGCAACAACAGCAGCAAATGACAGAGAAAAATGCTAATAACAATAACAAAAATATAAAATGAGCAACGCACGGCTAAAATTCGATTCAAAACGAGTTCCAATATAAGAATGCCCTATACAAATTGCCGATGAGTACCATAACATTATCATTAAGTTGGTTCCCCGAATGTGTACATGTGTGCATTTCAGCGATTTCTTTGGCTCAGGTAGCAATTGCAACCAATATTGTAGGATCTGGAAAGGAATAAAAAATAGCAGCAAAAATGTTTGCTATATTTGCAGTGAGCTATCAAGTCTAAAGATTTAAAATAAAAAATATATATTTAAATTGTTTTGCTTCAATTAATGTTTGTTAAACTTTTTTGTATTGCTTTCTTTGTTAAGGCTAAAGAAATATTTGTTGTTCCAAAACTTCGCTTTATTCGCCTGATTAAATAAATTAAGTCAAGGTTTGTCATTTAAAATTCAAAATAAAGTAATTAAAATTACTTTGTCGGTTTAAATATATCTTCAATTCTTAGGATATGCAAAGTTCGGTGCCTTTCCGTGTCATATTCGATTCATTCTGTCTGCGGTTGACCAACTTTTTGTTAAGTCTCTGTCCACTACCACTTGTTGTTGTGCTTTTTTTTATTGAATGTTCAAACTGTTTAAAATGCTTAATATGAATACAGAAAAAAAATAAATAAAAAAATACAAGACGAAGAAAAAAAAGTATAAGCACATTTTATTGTGTCGCCAGCCTCAACTTTAATCAAGTCTCCGTCAGCCGATTTCATATCTCCGTTTTTATATTTTGGTGGTGGTTGGTTTCTTGGTCGTTTTCAATGTTTTTATGTGATTTTTATATATTCTCTTGCGCATTTAATTTAAATTTTGTTGTTGCTGTCAGTTTTGTTTTTTTTTTGCTGTTGTTCTGCTTTATGAACTACCTGATTTTTATGGCAAACAAAACACAAAAAAACCGACTGCATTTTTTGTTGTAGTTTTGGATTTTTGGTTTATTTTTGCTGTGTCTTTGTTTTTAATTTTTTTATTATTACTTTTTTTTTTGTCTTGTAGGCGCCCCAAAAATCTTATTTGGTGCCATTTTTGGTAAAATGTCTGTCATTGAGCGCTGCCATGTTTTGTTTTGTTTATTTTTGCTATATTTGAGCTAAAATCGTCATAAATAAATTTGAACAACAATTTGATAAAGAAAATCAATTAATTCCATTGTAATCGAATGGCATTTTGTGCGTCTCTGATTTGTTCGTGATTTGTCTCCAATTTGTTTGGCCGAGGGCGTGGATATCGTGAAAGTGAGTTGATTTATCTCTGATTTATGTACAGCTCTCCAAACTTGGATCGCAATGTCATTAGAGGAGCTCAAAAGTGGGTTAAAGTACCATGAACCCAAAATATTTGTGTTTAACTATTGTTGCTGTCAAGTGATTAACTAGTCATGCCTCTCTCTTTTAATATTCATTTGCATATTTTCGCTTCCTTCTTTCTAGGCATCTCTGGACTAGTTCATTTCTAGCTCTACTCCCATCACACATTTTATTAATACCAGGAAGTAATACCAAACTTTTTGTCATGTCTTTCCTTCTTCTTATTTATATTATAATCAACATCATTTTAAGCGTCAATACTCTGCAACATTAAATATCATTATTTTAAACTTCATTACTTATTATCTCATATATAAATATATACGAGTAAATGCAACTTTGAATATCTACGATATTTATTAAAAAGTCCTTATCAATACACACACCTTCTCCCCCCCCCCCCCCCCCCCCCCCCCAACCAAAATTTGAGAAGCAGTCTCCCTTTAATGGGAATAACTCTGCGAAACAGGACATTTTTTGTATTATTTTTCTGCCAGCCTTTTTTTATTTTTCACTGCTGTTTTTGTGGCACACTGTTCGCATAATCGCAAATTTGCACTCACAACTCGAACTGGCTGGCACGCATCAGAGCTTATTACAAATGCCAAAAAGGTCAGTGTAGCCGAATACGCCATACCCTGCAAACAAAACATAAAAAATGTGACAGACCTCAAGCGTAACTCATTGCTTACTAAACTGAGTGGTCAATATGCCGTTTGGATATATGTATAGACACGTATATATGTTTAGAGGGTATCAAGTGTTGAGCACATTTTGTGGAACTCAATATTTGGTTAGCTGTCAGCATCTGCGGTTTCCCGTTTTGTAATTTGTTGTTCATTAAGCGTTGAATCCGTTCCACAATGCTGTAGATGTTTTTGCAGCTGTTGCTCTTAATGTTGTTGTGGCAAGGGGACTATTTGATTTGCGTTTGATGATGTGCAACAAAATGTTTTGCACTTGCATCCACAGCCAAATAGCTGCTGAGCAGCGAACAACAGATGAATATGATGACGATGAGGAAGATTAAGATGCAGACGAAGAAGAAGAAGAAGAAGAAGAAGAAAAAGCCATTTAGTTAACAAAGGTAAAAGTTTTTTGGCCACGTCGAAAGTTTGAAGCCAAGTTGTCCATTCAGCGCGCACTTAACTTGCATTCTAATTAAGCCATAGATTAATTGTGCACTTCCTGAGTTGATGCTGCTGCTGCTGCTGCTGCTGCTGCTGCTGCTACTGCAACTGGCACTCCAAATGAAATCTGCAGTCTTCAAAGGCGTGCGGGCAGCTAAATAGATGAGTAGCTCAGCAGCCGAGTAGCTCAAGCGAGTTTACGTTCTGACAGCGCGCTTATACAAGTTGAATTGCGGCGGTGGCCCAAGGTGACGGGGCAAACATGGCCGCAAACTGAGAGCCAAGTCCAACTGAAAAGAACGGGTTCAAGTTATTTAATCTTGGGTATAAACGTTGGCAAATAACGAAAAAGAAAACAAAAATATTTAACGAGACGGGGAAAAATGTTCACACAGCTAAACATAAAGATAAAGCAAATAACTAAGATCTTTGATGTAATTAAACAAGCACAAAATTATCCAGAACTGGATTCGAGGACATCATAAAAAATGCCAGTTGACATTGCTAGACAATGAATGAAATGTGTATAGGCTCTGATGTGAGAGAAGCAACCAATACAAATGTATGTCAAGTATCTGCTAGATACAAGTGTCACTTTGTGAGAAAGTATCTTTCATAAGTAATGGCTCACAAAGTCTATCACAGATACAAGTTTTAAAATGATTGGCCCATAAATGAATGCCACAAGGTCTGCAATTCACTCAGTTACACTCCATTTAAAGGCATCCGAGCCAGTAGTTAGTTATGTAATTAAACTCGACAATTGCATTGAATTACATTCAATTTGATTTCATCAAATGTATCTGTAAGATACAAATAAATATTTCTTATGACTGAATTGAATTGTGAAAAGTACAAAAGCATCCGTTGCAGAAGATCTGAAGCCACTTTTCAAGTATTAAAAATACAACAAATTAAGAGACTTTTACTTATGTCAAGTAAGTACAACTATGATATTCCCTCTCTGTGTACGTGTGCGTGTGCGTGTGTAAGTGGCAACAACACCTTGGCATGCCTCAAGATTCCCACATATCGTAAACAACGAAAAACAAAGCACGTCCAACGAAAAACTTGACCCATCTGACTTGTGTAGACGGCGAGTGTAACAAATTGCTGTGCTACTTTAAATGGTACACTAAAATATATCTTAAAGCTATCTTAAAATGCCATATAAAATATGTGTTAAATATGAGCTTTAAATATCTCACAGCAACAACAGGAATTATCATGCCTTGGCGTGGCCATAAAATATGTGTCTACTCTTTGATTATCACAAGAAAAAGAAAAAAATAGACAGCAACAACAAAAGCAACAACAGCATTAAATAAACACCAAAATGATGATGGCGCTTTGACGCCTGAATCTGGCTTTTGGTTTTTGTTTTGGGTTCGAGGCACAAATCACAGACAACATTTGCATCCAGTCCAAGTGTGTGTGTGTGTGTTTGTGGAGTGTATTGCAAATGATTTATGATGTGTTTGCCAAATTCGAACGTTGACTAATTTCAAGTCTTGTTTTTGTTGCCGCCGCACAATCACAAATATAACAAATGTTCGCCCAGTTTCCATTTGGCATCCGCGTCGCAGCAGCTGCGCACGCGCGCGTTTTCAGCGCGTTTTTTCACGCGTCGCATTCATAAAGTGTGCTCAATTGTGCCCCCTGAAATCATGTTCAATTACTAGATGCGCCTTTTTCTGATTTGTTGGATTTTTAATCGTGTTAACTGATACCGCTCGATTGGCCAATTGTATGTGCCTGTCCCTGTCCCTGCCCCTGCGCCTGCCACTGCCACTGCCGCTGCCTCTGCTCCTGCAAGTTGTCTTCAGTTTGCGCGACTGTTGGGCTTAAACAAACCGCCATCTTATCTGCTCATCTGCTGCTGCTTCTGCTATGCTCATACATCATTTGTTATGCTTATGCAAAAATGCAAATGTAAATACAGCAATTCGTAATACAAATGAAGAGAACCTTATCAGAAGACGGAACTGTAAACAGCCTCAGAAACCGATACCGAAACTCTGAAGCTGAAAACGCAAACCAGAAAACGGCCGAATCCAAAAACCCACTTCGAGTTGGTCTTATCAGTGGCTTGTCAGGCCTGCTGCCAACAGCAGAGTCGCTGGTGGACGGCTACCCGTAATTCTCTCTCCCTCTCCCCTTGAAGTTGCCTCGCCCCATTGTCTGTGTATACTTGCCCATGGCATGGTATTGGCTGTTGTTGCAGTTATTTCTCTTCCCTGCTGGAGTCACATTTAACCTTTTCTGTTTCGGTGGCTGCGGCGACGTTTGCGAAATTGAAAGTTTTGTCGGCATTTGGCGCCAAAACTGGTTTACTGGCCAAAATCAACTGCAAACAAAAACAACGTCAACTGCATCCACTTGGCCGCAGTCCGACCAAACCTCAATTTCTGCTCTGCGGTCTCGATGCTGCTGTAAGTGATGTTGTTTTGTTCGTGCACTCAAATTAAAAATGTGCCAAAAGAATTGGTTGTGAAACCTAGAAACAATATTATTTTTGCAATTAGCCGCTGAAATGTAGAAATGCTTGTACCTAAGCGACAATCTTATCCAACAACATGTCTTATTCATATTTGTTTTACAGGAACGCATTTCAAGTGCTGGAGAATCATTTTTCTGAGTGTGGGGTGGTGTTGGCGCTGCTGCTGAGCTTTTCAGCACGGTATGGTTTTGTGGTGCAGAGTAGAGACTGGCCCCCAACTAATTTTTTGAACCTCCTTGTCAAGGCACAGATACTGATGCAGATGCTGGCACCAAGTCAGCGCCACTAATTGCCACACTGTGCCAGAGTTAGAGGGGGGCGTGGCATGTGACTGCGCTGCTGCTGCTGCTGCTGCTGCTGTTGCTGGTGCTTCCACTCCCCAAACTAGTCGCAACAATAGCAATGCACAAAAAACTGGCGAAAAGCCGTTTGCTAGCTTTTCCACATCTTTGATGCACATTTGATATTTGCACAGGTTGCTGGGCAACTTTTTGTTGAGCAGCCAAACCCGACATTATTTACAAGTTTTGCGGTTCATACTATAACCTTTCAACGGATGACGCATGCACCTGCCACCGTCACAACAAACCACCCTAGACACACCCCCTGGCCCACCCCAGTGCCCCCGATAACTTTGTAGAAACCCATTGCTAAGATTAGAATTTATTTCCGCCTGCGTTTATTATTTCAGTACAGTAATCCTTTACTTTTTCCTATATTTGTTTTGGCCTTTATTGCCCAGCATGGTTTTTGTGTTTATACTTTCAGTGTTGCAAAGTTTTCTGGCAACTTTGAGCCTTTGTTTTTTGGCTGACCATCTGATAGCAAGAGAGCAAGCTTTGCCAGCAAGCACATCTGTAGAGTGCACAACATTGCTTCTAGCTACATATATATATATATATATATATATATATATATATATATATATATAGACATTGCAAGAAGCAATGTTGTATATACATCTCTCTCTCTCTCTCTCTCTCTCTCTCTCTCGCGTTAACAAAATTAAAGCAGCTCTTGGCAATTAAACTGGGCCTGGGGCAGGGTGGCACTTTATGAGGTCGGCATTGTGGCTAAGAGTTTCCTTCTTCGAGGTGCTATAAATAATTACAAGCAGCTGAAAAGTTTTGTACGAAAACTATGGCAGCACTATGCAGAACTTGGACAACTCCAGCTTTAGCTGCGGTCAGTAGTTTGAGCTTGTCTTTGGTTCGCCAGCCAGCTGAAAACATGACCAACAATCTGCGGCAGCCAGCCAACCAAGCCATGTCCAAGCCCGGCTAACAGCCTGCTGGCCATTTGATAAATTGCTGTTAATCTTTAACTGTGGATGCGTTCGCAATCACAGCTCCAACAACTCTCGCTCGTTACTTGTGTATGCTAATAATATTATTAAACCGCAATACAAGATATTCACTCAAAATCAAACAGCAAGAAATTATTAATGCCATAAGAAATGACAGATGGTCAAGAAGGCAGTCGAGTTGCATTTTTTTTGTATTTTTAAATACGTTATACAAAATTAAGCTAACATTTTTTAAATTATATTTTTTATATTGAATTAATCGTTTTTCGGAGGGATATTTGTTACCCAATCTTAATTTAGTAGTTGTTAATTATTTTCAAGAAATTTGAATGTATTTGGTTGAAATTTATTTTATCGTGCTTTTCCCTGAGCGTTGTGGACTAAAGTACAATTGAAGAAAGCAGTCCCTTCATCTTACATACACATATAAGCAATTACTGTATTTTTGCGCTTTCAGACTTGCCTTAAGCATCATTAAAGCATATGTGAGTTGAAGTCTCTGTGAATTGAGTACAAATATATCTTTCAGTTTTAATTAAATTGGATTGTTGTTGTTGTCGTTGTTGTTGTTGTTGTTGTAACCCATTATCAGTTTGTATCAGGATGTAAAATATTTGTCAGCCCATCAGATTGCATTAAGATCTATATCTTGGACATGTGGGTATGTTGGGCATGAAACAACATGCTCATGCTCATCAACGAGTGCCGCCCCTCGCCTCCTCCACACTCCTCACTGTTCTCGTCATGCTATAGAAACTCATTGAACGCATTGTCCAACCGGATATACATGCAAAATATTTAAATAAATATGCAACAAAATTGTTGAAATATATATATATTAAAATACATTTTAAATTTATTAATGTGCTCTTCTCTTACTCTCTCTCTCCCTCCTCTCTCTCTCTCTCTCTCTCTCTCTCTCTCTCTCTCTCTCTCTCTCTCTCTCTCCCTCTATCAGTCTCTTTCTCTCTAGCATATTTAATTTCTGTAGAATGTACTTGTTTACAGCTGAGCTTATTGGCTTGCCTTGGTTTGTATTTAATTGCACTTTAATTAACTTGCATTGTTGAAAGCGACGTGTCGCTGACTGCCTGACTGCTGACTGCCAGCTAGCAAGGCAGGCAGAATGCAACTGCAACAGCCACCTCTCCTGCCACTGTCTACCTTCCTCGTCTTCCTCCATTTGGGCCACAAGCTGTAGGTTCTTGGAACGCCTGAAGACAGAACGCTGCTGTTCGCTGGGTGGCAATGTTTGTGTTTGTGTGTTTGCTTAAAAGTGTTGCTGTTGCTCTCCGCCTCAGCTGTGTGTGTAAACGTGCATGTGTGGGTGTGTGGGTGTGAGTGTGTGCTTATGTACTGTGAATGTGTGCGTGGTGTTGTTTTGAATGCCAACTCAAACAGTCAAGTGTCGTGCAGTGAACTGTCAATAGAGTGTACAACATTCAACATTTTTTTACTTTACTCGGCTCTGCTTTGCTCTGCTCTGCATACAAATGCAAGGCAAATAGAATGAATTGTTTTTGCTGCTGCTGTTGCAGATGAAGCAGACAAATAAGATGCCGAACACCCACACACCCACACACACCCTCAACTCCGAGTGACAACTTTGTCTAGCACCTTGGCCAGCCAACGCTAATGAGTCCTGAGTCCTGAGTCTGAGTCTGAGTCCTGCTTGATGCCTGTCCTCGCTGTCGACAACAACTTCCTGCTTGGCTGGGCTTTTGTGTTGATGCAGCAGCTCCCTTGTGCTGCTGACTAATCCATTTCATTGAGAACTTATCTCAGCATCTCCCTGCCAGATATCAACCCCCAACCACCTCCAATCCTCATCTGGTGGCTGCTGCTGTGATTTATTTTATGAATGAACTCCACATTTCATTCATTCATTTGGTGAGTGTTGGCTGTGGTAAATACTACGAGCGTACTACGCCACTGGGGCTTCGCTCAGAACATGCAACGGCATGCGCCTATTATGAGTGCCGTGCCACAAGGATAAGCTTCCGTCTTTGGCCCAAATAGAGTGCTGACGTCGTCATCGTCATCGTCATCGTTGTTCTCGTTCTCGTCCTCGTCCTCGTCCTCGTCCACGTCACCGTCAACATCATCCTGGCTGCCAATTAAAATGCCACCGCCAGGCACATGCGTTGGCTGGCCTAGGTATGGGTGTGTGTGTGGGTGTGCTCGCTATGCTTTGTAGAAGCAGATTAAAGAAAGGGGTGGAGGGAGCTGGCCCACAACCTGTATAGCTCAAATCGCTTCGCTTCGGACCACTTCTCCCCGCTGCAAGCGACAACCCCTTTAATGACACTAAATCAAGCGTGCTTTGCATTTTTATACCCTGAGCCCAGTAAAAATGGTTAAAAGGGGTGTAAGGGTTTTGTGCAAATGTATGTAACAGGCAGATGGAAACATATCTAATCCCATAAAGTACACAGATTCTTGAGCAGGATCAATAGCCCAGTTGATATAGCCATGCCCGTCCGGCCGTCTGTATGAGCACGCTGATCTGAGAGACTATGAGAGCTCGAGACTTCAATTTTGGAATACAAGTTGTCGTATACCCAGCGCAAATTAAGCTTATTGTATTTTTCGGTAATGCAAAAAGCAATCATTTTGGTTTCCGAAAGCAATAAGAGCTACAATTTAAGTCCAGTGGGGTCTAAATGACATTTAATGAATACATGCACAATAATTATCAACTGAACCTAGTTTCTTAAAGATTGGATGAGAAACACCAAGTTATTCATATTCATCCTACGGAAATGATTATCCCAAGTGCTTTCTTGTACCCTTCGTGGACCTGGACCTGCCACAGAAAATAAGAGTACTAGCTCACCTGCTTGCATTTGGGTGCAAAACTTAATTAAGTTAGCCAGCTGGTTGAGGGTATACCGTAGTCTAGCTGACCCGACTACAGCAGTCTTACTTATTCTGAGTATAGCAGGAGCCGCATCCTGGCCGCATCCCCGCCGCATCCTTGCAGCATTCCTCGCAGCATCCTTCCCGCATTTCCTGTTGCCTAGCTTTTATTTTCTTCAAGAATTTACTGATTACACTCGCCTACACAGGAGTTCCTGGTGAGAACAAAAGATTCGTTGGCATTAGTAAGCTTAATTAACAGATGTAATCGTTGGCATTTCTGGTCAGCATACAATTTCAGGCCAATAACAGTTTCTTTCCAAAATTGTATTTGTGTCGGAGATTATTTTTGAAGATCAATTGTTATTCCGTACGAGCTATTCATTCCAGAAAATATATATTCTTATATATATATAATATATGATATTCTATGTCAGGCTGCAACCCAACCGGTTCGCATCCAAAGATATGTTTTTCCTACTCTGAACATGGTTCCGTCCGCCAGTTGTCAACAAAAAAAAAAACAATTTATTTTCCTTAAAAACTGTTGAAAACTGCGTTTTATTTCACATTCGGAAATCCGATGCCAAAAACTTAACCCAAATCTGGGCTTAAGCAAATAAAAGAAAGTGGTACGAACCAGTTTTGAATGTTTTTGCTTAGCTGCCTTGCTTCCTATTTTACAGCTCTTATGTAATTTAGCAATATTCATCTATATCTAATCCACTCTATAGCCATTTACTTGGTTGCCTAGTGTCACTGGCATGGGGCACATGTGGTTGGGGCAACAACCCATGTGGCATGTGCTCGAACTTTCGAGTGGCTGACAGCCCAGACTGCTTTCTGAGCACCGCTGCTGTGCTCCAAGCTACAACTGGGCTGCGGATGGGGGATTATACAGTGTGGGCGTGGCCAATTAGCATTTGACATTAAAGAACTGCGACCAGCCCACAGCCACCTGCATACCCCAGTACCTGACCATGCCTCGCCCAACTAAAAAGAATAAAAATAGTCAAAAGCTGGAAAAGGCAATAGGGGTTTCCCACACATTTTGAGCGAGTGGCCGAAGTGAGTCACGTTTGCGAGGAACGTCGGCCACCACCGGAAGCGAATGATGCAGAAAAAGGCAGCAAGCGCAACTCAAAGCAAACACAGAGCAGTCAGTACTCAATTGAAGCAACAACAAAAAGGAACGAAACGAAATAGAAAAGAAATCCTTAAAAACCAAAGTTGAAAACCGCCCACGCTGTGACGTGACGTTGACAAATGCTCCGGAGTGGGACCCGGACCGATACTGAGACCGTGCACTATTCATTTTGGGTAGCATTGGAATGAGGGAGGGATTGGGATTTGGACTGGGGTTGGGGTTGGGGTTGGGGTTGGGAGGACATGAGTCAGTCGGGCGCGGGTAATCAGTGCACCTGCGTCGGGCACGCGACTAACCAACTATGCACCCCGAATACCAAACACTGAAAACTAAATATCTCACAGACAAGACCTTAACTCGCTGCCGGGCGCTGACAGAGCTGACTCAGCTCAAGCCACTGTTCCACGGGATACATTAATTCTGTCACCGAATGTGCAACGTATTGAAGTTGACACTTGGGAGCACATATATAAATAATATCTCAATAGTCGAGTTGAGATTGGAAAAACTGCTTTATTTTACAAGATACTCAAACCAAATCAACTGCTAAAAATAAATGTCATTTAGTATATCATAAGGTAGTATATCATCCGTCACTTTTTCCTAACCCAAATTGACTGGTCTAAAAATAGTCATACTTTTAATTAAAGTTGTCGCGATTTAGAAGATGCATATATCTGGATGGGCATACATGTATTCTACATCTGGAATTTTAGAGATACCCCTCTACACTACTTTCATTAAATGTGTTTAGCTGGCCTACAGTCTGCTAGGGTATTTGAACGTCGGCATGGGAAAGTCAGCTGTTCTCCTTAATTTTTTATTGCCTGCAGTATGTGTGTGTGTGTGTGTGTGTGTGTCTGGTGTTTGATAAGCGCAAATTATGCAAAGAACAACAACAACAACCACAGCCCCTGCACTTGACGGGTTGCCCATTGAAGCATTGCAAATGGTTGACTGTCGCGCTCTCTGCACCTCTGTCAACTCGGTCCCTTTGTCAAGTCTGGCACAGTCGCCGCCCAGGTTAGTCTGTTCAACCGCTGGCTAATTGCATCGCACGTGACGACGGCGACAGCAACTGGAGAAAATGTTCAGGTAACGGTAGCCGTAACCGAATCGCCGCCAGAGTAATGCGAAACTGATTGAATGTTGAGCAAAGTGATCGCAGACAACCAGCCCTAAAGATAGGGCACATGAATAAACAAATAAGCACGGCTATCTAAGGAGCCCCAAGCCAATGATTACATGCCCTTGTAGACCGGAGTCGAATTGCCGACATCTAAATTTCAGTATACATTTCAAGTAGTCCGATCCCAATGATTTATTGCCCAAATCCGAGGAGTCCAAGAACCAGGCATATTGGATGAATTTGATAAGAATTTTTTGGTAAACAAAATCGTTTTTCATACAAGAAATCATTTGTCGACCGATTA
This sequence comes from Drosophila hawaiiensis, assembly GCA_037043685.1. Lineage (NCBI taxonomy): Eukaryota > Metazoa > Arthropoda > Insecta > Diptera > Drosophilidae > Drosophila > Drosophila hawaiiensis. The sequence goes on from JBAMBA010000163.1 coordinate 491,105, forward strand.
TTCCAATGATATCTATATGATTTAGTAGCAACAAGTTTCCTGGAAAATTATAAGACTCTCTACAAGGGTATACAAAAAGGACATCAAATATTTGGCTGGGACATAATCGAATAATTTGTTGAGAGAAGTGTATATGTGTATATATAATCTGGAAATTGGTAATAAATCAAAGTGAATGAGTAATAATTGAAAGTGAACCGAATTAACAATCAATGTAATCCAAAAACAATCATATTAAACACTTTTACGGGTCTATTTTGGAACATCACACTTACATGGCAATGGAACTACAAATACATTTATTATTTCGAATAGTGGCCAATAGTCGTTTAATGTCCAAAACGCACAAATCATGTTCTATTGGCGGACAGTGCATTTTGAGACTACAAATGGAAAATACGCAAATTCAAGCTCGGTCGGAGTTCGAACAAATGATATTGTCGACTTAATCAAATCGCGATGTTTGGCGGCAAATTAAAAGGAATTAGTGCGAAATATTTTTGGCCAATTTCAGCGGAAGTCCAACCAAAAACATACCCTGTAGACACACAGTGAGC